>OX101792.1:25381394-25981394 GCA_944452715.1 Ophion slaviceki
TTTTTTATTATTATCATTAATAATAAATGGTTTATTATTAATGGTAATTAATAATAAATCATAATTACCAGTAATTAACAATGAATTATTAATTACCGCTAATAATTATTTTTGCCAAGATAAATGTGTCTGTGTATGTGTAAGTGTATGTGTATGTGTGTGTGTATACAAAGTATAACTTGGCAACACTAATACATGATTAGTGTTGCCAAGATAAGGCAACGTCGTGGACATTGAGGCTCGCAGCAATACTCTTCATTCGCCAGTCGATATCCGCAATCTTTTATCGAACCTTGATGGTTCAATATTGAATGTGCATAGTTTTCGATGGGCAAGGGTTCTTTTTTTTCTAAATGTCTACAAAGATTTAAATTACATTAATCCGTTATTAGTAATGGGTTATCTTGGTGCTGAATAGTACAAAAAAATCACACCCTCTTGCCCATTTAACAGCAAGAAAATTTACATACATTAGACTATTATTTATCTCTGGTGTTTTGTGGTGAAAAAATCTCAGAAAATTCGTCAAGACTCAGTGTAGTCTAGACAACGAAATGTATATATACTTTTTTCTTTATGGATTGTGGACAGCGTTCCAACCTCCTTAAGACATTTACGGGAATGGATAATATTCCGCAGGATTTTAAATATCCCATATTCACGAAGGATTCACAAGGATTTGAGAACTTTGCGGATTTCAGGACACGCCTTCGAAATGCGGCATTGCCATGTGGCAACAATTTTCAAAGAGTGAAATGAAGAGGTAGCTGAATTGCAATTGACATCGTTTTAATGTTCTTGGTGACCATCCCTACGACGGTCTACAAATTTTGCAACATTTTATCGTGCATCTCCAAAATTTTGGCACCTTCGAAATATCAGATGAGAAAAAAAGCTGCGTACGCAATGAGTATTTTTTCGGTGAAGCCTTTAGCACAAACGAACGTGCTCCGTTGCCTGATGGTCCATCGAAAGATTTGATGGACGTGGAGTCCATCCATGGAATTGACGAATAAATTTTATAGGATGCAAAGCATCCGAGCCATTTTCCACAAACTATTAAAGTACAATTTAAGACAACTGGAGCACAAGCTTAAAAAATGTCACGAACGCACGTTCAATCGCGAAAAAAATGTTCTAGTGCGTACGTAGCTCATTAAGGGGTTAGGCCACTCTAGAGGCCGAAAAAATAGGCTTTTTGAGAATTTTATTTTAAAAAAACTACAAAATAAATCGAGATTGCAAAAAAGGTGTTTATCATACATATCAGTGACTGTATACAATAATTTTTTTGAAGCGATTAATTTCAAAATGGCGGCTGTGCAGCGTTTTTGCGATGACGACTCCGTTTTTCCAGGGTCCATGGCCGGACAAACAGCTCCTGTAATTTTTTAATTATAATGAGCCAATGAATTTTTTTCGATTATACATAATAACTGCTATAGAAGAACGTAGGATTTTTTTTCGATATATTGATTTTTGGCCAAATGGCGCACTTCTAAAGTGGAAAGTGAAAAATTTGCCTAAAAAATCGTCAGATAATTGTTAATAACAAATGCAATATGCAATATAAAAGAAAAATCCTACGTACTTCCATAGACAATGTATTTTTCATGATATATTAAACATTTCGAGTGAATCAGTTGAAAATTGTCAGAGTTAAGTTTCCGGCTAACTTAAAAAATGCAGTTTTGAAATAAACGCTGCACAGCCGCCATTTTGAAATTAATCGCTTCAAAAAAATTATTGTATACAGTCACTGATATGTATGATAAACACCCTTTTTTGTGATCTCGATTTATTTTGTAGTTTTTCTGAAAAAAAAAAAATCCCCAAAAAGCGTTTTATTTCGGCCTCTAGAGTGGCCTAAGGCCTTAAGATCATACGTCGCATCAGTGGTCCGTCTCGTTAATTGTAAAAACAATTTTGGAATTCATCAGCTAAAATCCCGAAATACCTGCAGTCTCCATTCTAGAGAATTTTGGAGTAGGTATATATATATATATATATATATATATATATATATATATATATATATATATATATATATATATATATATATATATACATACATACATACATATATATATAGGGATAGCGTTGAGACGGGCCAGGTAAATTTCGGGTTAGTAACCTTGCTTAACGGTCTTATTGAAGCTTACGGATCACTGACGAACTTTACTGAATGGACGAAGGATTTATTGGAAATGTGTAACTGCAGAAACGATAATTTTTAGTCCCAAAAAGAATTAAATGAAGAATAACATATTTAACTTAAGGGTGCAAACCAACAATCAGTCGAATATTCGACCTTTGTTTTTGACACGAACGTGCAATTCGTCGTCGTTGTTTTTTTTCTTCTGTATTTGAAATGTTTCTGCTGATGTAAAATATGTCTACAAACTACAAATTGATATTTTCGAGTACAGACTTTGAAATTCTGCCAAGAATAAAAAAAGAACCAGCGCTGGCTGAATAGAATGGCATTTCAAAAAGGAAATGATCAGGTAAACAATAAGCGCAAAGTTTTCCTGTTTGGACCGCGTAATTTTAAGCTTTCGGCGGAAACTCGGGCGTATTCGTTATCGGCAGAAAATTGGCCATTACTTACATCCTTAAAATAGTTTGAAAGTGGATGAACTTTTTTACCCTTTTGACCACTTTTCCGGAATTGCCACAATTGCAGAATTTTAAACAGCTGGAGCACTAGTTCAATTTGATTGACAGAGATTTATTGGTGGAACTATGGAAAGGATGTTGACAGATTTATAATTAGAGAATGGCAAAGGATTCATGTCAATATCTCTATCCGTTTTCCCGAAAAGCGCACTTGAAAAGTGGACGAAAAAGAGGCAAGTGGGTATGTATGGAAAAATTGGCATAAATGGAAATTTGAAACTCTGCCAGAAATAAAAAAATCATCGCAACTCCATGAATCAGACAGCATTTTGAAGGGAAGATGATAACGCAGACAATGTGCATAAAGCGGAGTTTTTAATCCGAACAGCGAATAAATGATCGACGATTTAAGGATGTATGGCAGCTACTGCAGAGTCGTTACAGAACTGATTATGCAATTTGCAAAAATCGCATTTAAAGACTAAATAAAATAATTGTAGTATTCATTGAAGCTAAAAAGGAGATTTACCACAGCTCAAAGTAAAACATGCGGTACAGAAAGAAGAATTTTCAATTTTTAACTGCAAATTTAGTTGCTGATTTGATGTACGTTTTCCCTGACGTTGTCGTGGTTACGACATACGAGCTAAAGAAATACGAAAACGGTCCCATTTAACTCGCAATATCTCGCAAAATATATGGGCACATGTCGATTTTTTTTTTAACGTATCATGCATATTACAGCGATACCGCACAAAAGTTTTTTTTACAAAAGAGTACTCCGGAAATACCTTTTTTGCTAATGTAAAGGGAATTTTGGACGTACAGTCCTATGTTCCCCGTGTTAAATGACCCAACTTTGAATTCGTTTATCTCAGCATTCACGTGGGCAAATTTTGTTTTTTTAATCTCAAAAAGTTCTCGATATTTTCCTTTACAATATCAGTGAGTTTCAATTCGAACAGTAGTAAATAACTTAGTTGCCATACATCCTTAATGAAGCGATGAACGTTTGGCCGACATGTGAAAAAAATAGGATTTTAAATATTTTTTTCACACGTTCATGTCGATAAATTTTTATACCCCAAATACGAATTCACCATAAGATTTACCCTAAGCTCTTTATTTTCATGAGAAATCTTCAAAGATCTTTCGGGACACGTTTTTCGCGTTTTCTCAGCTTAATTTTGAGCCTTCGCCAAAAACTTGGGCATATTCGTAATGAGCAAAAAATGTTCCATCACATTTTCCTTAAGATGGTCAAAAAGTCGATAAAAAATGTTGTCGACCTTTTTGGAGCGACGTAGATTTATGAGGGGATTTTCAAAATAATTTTGAGGGACTTAGAGATTGGCACTGGATTCATCCCAAGATTTCTATTCGTTTTCCCGGAAGGTCCACTCGAAGAATGAACGTATAAGGGGCAAAGGAAGGCATGGAAAAATTCGCAAAAATCGTAGGTTCGACTTTGAAATTCGGCCAAAAATCTAAAAATGATCGGAGCTCAATTACTCAACCAGCATTTTAACAAGCAAACGATAACGAATATAATGAGCTCAGCATGGGGTTCCAAATCAAAATAGAAAATAAATGAGCGGCTATTTTATGAAGCAATTTTTTTTCTTCCAAAATGCGAAAAATTTGGATTTTCAATAGTTTTTCCAAATCTTCATCGATGTAATTGGACCCACAGAGTACGAATTCGCCATTTATTTTCTCCAAACCTGTCAATTTTCATTAAAGATTGTCGAAGATGTATGAAATGCGGTTTACCCCCGCACTATCCGGCAAAAATACAAAAGTACATTAATTCATTTTATCTCCCCTTCAAACTGTTGCGGATTTTTTTTTATTGCACCCTTTTCAATTATAGGGTGCGAGAAGGAAAAATTAAGGGATAGTTCTTCCCTAAAAACCGCTTTTCGATTAAAAAAAATGTATCTGATATCTCTTTAGATACTTTTCGCTTCCGTCTTTTCCGCATGGACCAGCGGAAGTAGATTGTCGGCGTTCCTAATATTGAGACGACGACCCTGGGCGTAACGAGAAATCCTAGCAAATGACACTAATAATATTTTCTGCACCTCGTGAATTTTTCTTCCCTCCTACAGTTCCGGAATAACATGTTCCGAAAATGCTACAAACTTGTTCCGTTTCGCTCCCTCGATAATTTTTTTTCTTCCGTAGGCTCTAATACCTTTTCTCACAGTCCGTCACCTTTTGCGGTCCCGGCGGAGTCACGCGATCCCTTAAGCTCGAAAATTTTGCTTATTCGCGGCGGTATTTCGTCTTTTTTGTTCCCTTAATGGCGCGTTTTGTCGATCGTGGAAGAGTGCCCATTAAAATGTACGGTGGAAGAAACGCACGTAGGGGAAGTGAAGGGAAGCTCGCACGAAATTGACCGGAAGGGCGACGTTTAGGATTTAGACGTCGGAAATCTTTTCTTTGTCTCTTCTCGTTGGCTCGCAATTCCGATCCTTCTCTTCGTCCTCACTCTCGTGTCCTCGCAAGCTGATCGTTCATCTCGTGGTGAGGAGCGCGTAGGGAGTTGGGCGTGTTGCGGTCCACGAAAGCGAAAAAGCGTCTTTGTACGTTGACTGCGTTTATTTTTTTATTTTTTTATTTTAAGGTTTTGTCTCGCTCTCTCGTTGCGTCCTCGTTCGCGCCCGATTATCCTGAATTCCTACGGTTAAATTTTGCCAGGGACTGACAGGGATAATGACGCTTGGACGTCGCGGCAAAGGGCGCGTACGTGGATCGTTAACCGAATTCCCTTTCGCCCACCGATCGGAGAGAGAAAAGGAAAACCAAAGAGATGAGCTGAGTTGGAGGAAGAAAAAAGGGACGTGTCGTTTTCTCGAATTCTTCGGACGTATCGTTAGTCGAAGAAACGAAGGAAAATGTTGTAGCCCCGAATTTGGAAAATTAGCTCCAATTATCCTCCGCGTCACTACGAACCCATTATTATCATTCCGAACGCTCGTGGAAATATCTCAGCCGTGTTTTTCTCGATTGTATTCGAAAAATCTCGGGTAATGGAAGAAAATACGATACCCAACAAGGCTGAATGAACTTCCAACTTTGTTGACGAATTTTTTTATATAGTTCACAATATTGACTCTATGAGGCTACTTATGGGACATGCCACGCCATTTAACCCAGCCTGTGACTCCGACCATCTTTTATTTTTCTGATTTTTTTGTCCCCAATTGTGTCCCAATTTGCCCCTATTTGTTTTTTTTGCCCATTTTTTATTCTATTTTTTTCCGAATTTATCATATTTTTGGAGAAGATTTTTATCATTTCAATCTCCAATGATGCTATTGATGATTTTGTGATTTCCAATTCAGCTTCGACAGGCCTGACACAGTTTATTTTGAATATATTCTGAAGCTAACGAAAAAAAAATTATTCACAACCATTTTTTTTCGTTATATTCAGCACAAATTAAAAATATACTGTTTCAGGCCTGTCGAAACGGAATTGGAAATCACAAAACCATCAATATCATTATTGGAGATTGAAATGATGAAAATGTTCTAAAAAAATATGATTGATTCGAAAAAAATAGAAGGGAAAATGGGCCCACGATGAGACTAGTCTTAATTATCATAAAATGAGTCATTCTATTTTAGATAATTTTTTGAAAAAAATTCAAAAAAGCAATCGTCTTTTACAAAAATAGTTTTCACTTTAGAGGCAAAAAAAAACGTTGACATTGATAATTGATAATTTTTTCATAATTTTTTAACGGAAGTGTGCTTCAAAGTGAATAAAAGTTATATATCGACATTTGTCGATATCTCAATTAGTTCAGGAGTTATCAGCGCTTGAACGTTTCCAAAATTTCCGAAATCGACATGTTTTGGGAAATTATAACTCCCGAAAGAGAACAAATAAAAATATAAAAATTGGTGTCGATACTCCTTTCATGGAATACAATTTTACAACAAAGAAAACCAGGGAAATAAAAAATGATCGGGTTCACGGGCGACGTGAAATGGCGTGGAATATCCCTTATGTATATATATATATCTTTGGGCCGTCGAAAAACAAGGCGTTTTTGGGAATTTTTTTCGAAACCACTGACCAAGCTATCAAAATAAGGTTTGGAGGGTTAGTTTTACATATCTGTAGGTGGGCAAATACATTTTTTATTTTCCAAAAAACACGAAGTGGCGGGCCAGTGGCCGGTAGAAAGGAAACTCCTTTTTACAGGGCCTCCACGGGCGAACTCGTTGGAGCACGTGAGCACCTAGACCAAAAAATATTTTTTTAGTAATTTACGTGAGGTTTACTCGCGAAATGCACATTATTGTAAAATAGTGATTTTCGCAAATTTGGCACCATTTTGAAAGAAGTCGCATTATTCACTAAAAAAAACCGCCTAAATTTGTTTATGAAAACCTCGATTGTTGATTGTTCGTAAAAATCGTATGTACTTCGCTAGAAAATCTATCTAAGAAGTTCCAGTTGAAATTCGAAGTCAATCGATTGTAAATTATAGGAGCTATGAGCTCGCCCGATTTTGAAAACATGGGTTCAAGAAAAACGCATTTCAAATTGTGAAACTATTCTTGTTCGGGCCCTATCATTCTTGGAATATTTATACATATCGACATCATTCTTGGGATGCTTATACATCAAATAAGCTGATTAAAAAAAACGATACATATTTTTAAAGGTATATAAGGCCTCAACCTTCGACTACAATTCTGACATTTAATTTCGTCAAAAATCGAAATATTTTCATCGGGCTTTTCCATTTTCCACGCCCTAGTTTTGATGATCGTATTGTTTACCCCGATCATGTAGTATGAACACAAGCTTGGATTATTCATAGAAATTATCTGGAACAGAGATATGTTTTACTTACAATTAGTCACTGATAAGACTAACATATCTAATCGATCCAATCGATAATCGATCGGAAAATTGTCGAAGGTCAAAAGTCCAACTGCAAACTTTTTTGATACCTCTCACAGACTGCAATTTTTATTCCTCACTTAATCGATCACTAACCGAACACCGGTAATTATTGATGAAAATGTTTAAGCTTGTACTGCGAGATACGCCGACGATTTGCGTATATTCTTGTAATTGACATTGATAATTGCGATCTACAATTGCGGCGTTTTCCTTTCGTACGGTTACAATTTACCGCAAATCGTTCAAACTCACTCGATGACTAACGCGACCCGATGACGAAGACCTTTTATTTTTATTTTTCCCTGCGACGAGTTCCGCGAAAGCGCCGCTTCATCGATATAGCAGGTACGTTTGCTCGTTGTGGTAAATAATGACTGATGATATTCTTCGCTGAGGATAATTTATCGAGCGTTTAAAGAGGGGCGGCCTGGACGCCATTATGTACAGGGAATCCCACACCGTATCGACCCGATTGCAACCCTCACTATTCATTTTTTCTCTCACTATTATCTTCTCCAGAATATCACCTACAAAACAACGCAAGTCATTTTGTGAATTATTTCCCATCAACTATAAAGTTACGGCTCATAGACGTCCTGAGAGTACAGATAATCTAAACGTTGTCCGTTAGTCAACATTAATGATTATTTTGAAAATCGAATTTACATAACGAGGTTATAGACTGAAATCCGATGAAATGGTTTGCAAAGGCATTTCTTTCCAAAATTCAAATTATTGAAAACTTTCTTTTTTTCTAAACGATAAAAATATGTATGGAGAATATTTTTCCAAAGTTTCAAAGCGAAATTCGGAAAACTTCAAACGTTACAGCCCGTGAACGCTGCGCCTCACCGTTCGGATTCGGAGTGGGCGTAAACTTTGAACGCGTTTTTAAAAATGGCGTGCCGGATTACTCAAAAACTATTTAGCCGATTGAGTTGAAACTTGGGAGAAATATTGGTAATATTGCTACCTTCTACTTGACGAGAATTCTTTTTGAAAAATTAGAAAGAAAACGACTTTTTTAATCCGAATTTTACTGTAATTTTGCGTGAAATGTTGACTTTTTTTTGTAAATGCATGTCACTCTCTCAAATTTGCATTTTCTTTATTTGAATTACTGTCTAATAGACACTATACATGTATTTAACTGAAAAAATGATTTTTTGAAAATCAAAGTCTACGGGAAGCTAGACTGCGGATTTTCCGCAATTTTTTTTGGGTGAACGGACAAGAAAGAAGATAATAATATACACGGATGTTATTAGGCATATCTTCAAGTGAGCAAAAAGAAATTATATGAAAAAACTATACGAAGGCATGTTGAATTTGAGACGCTCTGCGACACGCAATATAACTGACGCAAATCTGAATGTGGAATGAAATTTTAAAAATTCTATTAATTCACATGAGTATAGCTAGATAAATACATAGGGGATTTTTTTAATTTTAATTTTTGTGTAATCGGCAAGCATTTAAAGTAAAAACTCAATTTTCGACAGAAATCAAAGGACAATCATTTGTTAATAAATAATATTATAATTAATTCATGGAAAAACCCATCCGTATTTCTCTTCGGAATGTTATTTTAAATATGTCCTCAAAATTTGGAGTGAATAGAATGAAAATTGTTGGAGATATGCTGCGTGCCGTTTTGAAAAATTGTGTTCCGAGAAAAACGCTCGACGTCTTGCAGACGGGCCAGCCTCTGTCACCGCAGACCTACACAGACCTTTTTTTACAGGTTCCAAACTTTTCCCCCCTTATTCTAGACAGTTCAAAGCATTGCGTAAACGAATTCGAAAAAAAATCAATTTTTTTTTAAGTCTCCAGTTGTGTTACCCCTTAACACTCTGCCATTTTGATAATAAATGAATTTAAAAATATTGTTTTGTAATGCCTGAATATACTATCAAAGTATACCTATAGTTTGATAAATGTAGAATAATTATTTTCTAGTTTAAAAAATCCCTCAAAATTGCTTTATGTTTTTCGGTGGTAATGTATATCTCGCCTTAAGGGGTTACCCCCACTTGCGATTTTGAAAAAATCGATTTTTTTTATTGCATTTTTTTTGAAGTATAAGTATCCGGGCCCATACAGAAGTATGGGCCCGGAATAGATGACTCTATGTAAGTTTACAAAAAAAAATATTTTCTTCGTGTAAACTGAAATTGAAACTTTAAACGCGTTTTTCTCAAAATGGCATTTCTGAAGTCGGTGACCAAGATTACTCGAACACTAATGAACCGATCTTCTTGAAATTTTGCAGGCTTATTTAATACATAAAAATGTAGTCTTTAATCGTTTGATTTTTTTTTCGAAAAAAATGGCCGTTTTATAGCCAAAAAACGGCCGTTTTTTTTCGTTAAAATCGAACCATTAACTTTGACTGTCTGCCATTTTGTGAAAAATGAATATTTTTTAAAATCCTTCGATTTAAAGACTAGTTTATACTTATATTTGACTAAATCCATCCGCATTTTTTTTTCAGATGATCCACTTCGCCGCAATGTTGGTCACCGCAAACCGTGTATATAAAAACATTATTTTATCGACGGCCATTTGCCACTAAACAAAGTAATATTTTTCAATAAAAAAATTACTGAAAGTTCTTCAAGATGTGTTCTTTAAGATGATATATTGATCGATTAAAAAAGTTTTGTAGTTTTCTTTAAAAAAATTAATGAAAAAGGCCTTTTTTGCGCTACAAGCGGGGGTAACGCCTTAATACGTTTATTTTCGGTCGCGAATAGGTCGATTCGACGTGGAAAGGTACGTGTATTGGAGTAGGGACGAAAGGGCGGAAAACGTCGATTCAACGTGCTCTTGATCGCTGGCCACACGCGGCATTATCATTTATTTCAATTACTATGACACTTTATCCCTCTCTCTCTCTCTCTCTCTCTCTCTCTCGATCTCTCTCTCTTTCTCTCTCTCAGTCCCTCTCGTTCTATATAGACGCAGTGGAGGGTTGGTCGCCTTTGGGGCTGGCAAGTCCGTTGTTTTATTTCCTCCTAACCCTCGGTATCTCCTACTCGCTTTCTTCCTTCCCTTCCACTCTCTCCCGGTCGCCCGGTTCCTTTTTTCTCCCTCGCTGGTCTCTAGCTTCGATCTCGAAATCCCGTGACTTTCTCCGCTCGTTGTGACGCGCAAACACATCCAGCCGCATACCTGATTCCCTCCCCTCAACACCCTTCCCGAGCCTTGGGGTGTTTTTAACGTTTTCTCGAGCACCCCTATGAATTAAAAAAAAACGAGTAAAAAAATTGTGCATTCTTAATACCCGGATGCACTTCACCTAGGTCCCACACTGAACGTGCGTGATGTGTAAAAAAAATATCATTCTTATGACGTACGTGGGAATCTTCGGGGGAGATATTTGTTCGTTCGGTTACTTTCTCATTTGTCTTTATCAATATATTATTTCTATTCTTGTGATATTGAAATTTCTTATCTATGGGATAACATCACAAAATCATCGGAGTCGATATTTACAGAAATATCAAAATATATCGATTTATGAGTAAGAATGTTTTTGGCCCACTGAATGAGTAGTCGTTCGAAACTTTCATAGAAAGTTTCTGATACTTTATCGGAATCATCGGTATATAACACAAAAGGAGGACAAAAATGTGACGTATTTACCAGAATTTTGAACGTGTACTATAAGCTGACTAACAAGCAACATCACTCAAGTATCCGTCTGTGATTTTGTTGAAACTCAAATATGTGATAAAGCATTGACAACTATTAGACCCGTATTGTTTTATCGGCAGAAAAACGATTCTAAGGGGGGGGATCTCTTAAAGAAAGGCGTGTCACCCCTAAATTTAATTTTTTTGCAATACTTCTATAGTGGATTTTTCATCGCTTTACATTAGAAGAATTTTGGTTTTTGTTTCATTCAGATCGGCGGATTGCTCGGGGGGGGGGGGGAGGGGGCAAAATCATCCCTCGACACGCCTTCCTTTGAAGGGTCGTTTTCCCCCTTAACATCATTTTTCGCTTCATAAAAAAATACGTGTGAAAAAAACGTTGAAAATAATTTTCAATGTTTGAACAAAATCGAAGGACACTCAAGTGATGTTACTTGTAAGTGTACGCATTATTTTCAAACTTACACTCATATAAAAATAAATGAAAAAATAAATAAGTGAAATTACACGCGGCGTGTAAATCAGAAATTAACAGAATCCAGAATTGAAATTAAATTAACGTGTTTTAATCAAGCTTTGATTTAATAAGCGTCTAAAACCGCAAAAAAATCGTATTTAATTTATAAATAGCAATTCCTTTTTTGGCGAAATTTTCCTAACTTTCCTAATAATGGAAAAAGATCTCAAAAACAAATTTGAAAAATCTCTACTCCTTTGCGGATCTCCGAAAAAATCGTCGGCAGCCATGAGACCAAGATGACCATCGTGAGAAGGATGGAGCGATCGAGCGAGAGAGGAAAAGGGAAGGAGAAAAGGAGACAAACTGGAGCTTCGGGTGGCGAGTAAGAATAAAGTAACGTCACACGCGATTGTTGAAGAAGGATGGAAAACGAGAAAGAAACGAGGGAACGATAAAAAGAAAAGAGAGGATGAGAAAGGGGCATCAAGAAACGCGCGAGCTACGATCTTCACGACCGTTAAAGTCGTCTTCTTATGTGTCTTCATACATCCACAGGCACACACAAACATGTATATATATTAGGGTGGCACAAATTTGAGCTATATTTTTTTCCTTTTTCTCACCATCCAATATCTTCTTTGAAGAAAAAAAATGTCGCAAAGCTGTGAGCGGTCATAAAATATTTAGAGGTCGATCAAGACTCCCACAAATTCAAATTTTCATTAAAAAATCGATTTTTTTCGTCCATTTGTCCCCCATGAATTTTACGCTTTATAATTTTAAAATTAACCATGTTTCTGTATTATTAATTTTATTGTAAATTTCGAAAACCTTGAGCAACCACTAAATATTCATTGGCCAGCTTTTGCAAGGTTAATTTAAAAATTCTGAAGCGTAAAATTCATGGGTGAGAGGTGGACGAAAAAAAATCATTTTTTAATGAAAATTGCAATTTTTGGAAGACTTGAGCGACCTCTAAATATTTTTCCACCGCTCGCAGCTTCAGCGACAATTTTTTTTTCTTGAAAGAAGATAATTGAATGGTGAGAAAATGGAAAAAAATAGAGCTCAAATTTGTGCCACCCTAATATACATATACACACACATATGTTCACATGCCCCCTTGTCTTAAGGGGAAGTGTACACCAAAACTATTATCGAATCCAAAAAGAATGGTACAAAAGATTTTTGTCTCTTTCGAAGAGTGACGGACTATAAAATATTTTCCTGCGATCAAGGATTTTTCTTCTCTCCTGTGTCTTGTTGGATTTAAGAGTGGAGATGCCTTTAGGCGAGGAATACATTTGCCGACATTCATTATTTTTTTTAATCCAAAGATTTGTTCATTATTTTTTAAACTTACGGTATGTTTTATTACTACTTTTGGCTGTTACATGGTATTTTTTATTAGTCATTAAAAATGGCGATTTTTAACGATTAATAAAAAATAAAAAAATACCATGTAACAGCTAACAGTAGTAATAAAACATACCCTAAATGTAAAAAGTGACAAAGAAATCTTTCCTTAAAAAAAATCATGAAAATTAGCACATTTTTTCCTCGCTTAAGGCGAGGGTAGGGGTTTTAGCGTAAAAAAACACTTTTTCGTGAATTTTTTCATCTATATGGATAAAGTAAATTTATTGAAGCCTTTTGTACATTGTTAAGTGTCATTTCAAGAACATTCCGTGAAATTTGTACGCGAAAATATCCACAAACAAGCCAGTGACAAAGCTTTTCCAAGAACGCCTGTGGAAAAACACGATTTGCGGTGTTCACTGTATCACAGCTAGAAATTATCTGAAATCAAGTACAATTAAAATTTAGTCAAAGTATCATCAAATCCTCCCCCAACGGTCTTTGATAATTTTTTTTTCATTTCTAAATTTTTGGTGGTCATGTAAAATGAAGTGCTATTTTTCACGAAAAATTCCGCCATTTTGGGGGTGGAATACCCCCTCAATGTAAAAACAAATCTCAAACTAACCGTTGGGGGGAGGTATTTTATATGTAGAAAGTGTGCACCAAGTTTGAAATAAATCGGTCATGTAGTTTTCAAATGGCAGTGAACACGGACTTTGAAAAAGTAGTTTCGAGAAAAACGCGGCACCGGCTTGTTTGTGGATATTTTCGCGTACAAATTTCACGGAATGTTCTTGAAATGACACTTAACAATGTACAAAAGGTTTCAGTAAATTTACTCTATCCATATAGATGAAAAAAATTCGCAAAATGGTGTTTTTTTTCACGCTGAAACTCCTACCCTCCCCTTAAAGCGATCTTTCCCCTTAAACGGAAGAAGCAATCGGCTCGAAACAATCGTTTCATATCCACGAAAAACGTCAAGTTCTGCGAACTGAGAAAAAATTCTGTCGTTCTCGTTCTTTCGGCTTCATAACGTCCCACTTCTCATTGCTTGTTCCTCTTTGAAGACGTATCTCTTTGATGCATCCGCGCGAGGATATTCGGGTACGGAATATCTCTTGTTGCGAACAAACAGCTCCTTTTCAATAACGGGTTAGAGGGGTGGAAAGCCCGGATGCAACGAGTCTATAATGTATTCCGTTGCATCGATTCACTCAATTCTCTCCCTTACTCCGTCCCTAATTCGTGTATCTCTTTCCTTGTTTCTCGCTCCTTGCGGTTCGGATCTCTTGAACGCCGAAACACGGTACGGCGAGCGCCTCTCGTAAAAACCAATTTCGTCGCTCGATATCTCTCGACTTCGGTTATCCATTTCCCTCGTTCAATAAACAATTGTTTCCAATCGTCAATAAAAAGCATCCCGATACTTTGCTGCTTTCCACTAAACCGTACACAATCTCTATGGATTTTATTAAATCGAATCGTTACTTTTATAATAAAAAGAGATGGACAAATGAAAAAAAATTACCTGGTAAAAAAATTGAAGGGAATATTGGAGGGAAAAAATAACCAAGTATTTCCTTTCTGATAAGAATCACGTGAATAGTCACAGACGAAATTCCGAGATAAATAATTAAATAATCGCTTTACATCGATATCTGTATGGGAACGAAGCGAAAAAATCGTGACAAATGAAAGGATTGTAAAGTTGGATGTTGATCGATTTGGCGTGAAACTTGAGTGACATACTTTTCGTTTTCAATTGTCAATAATTAACGTATCTTTGCTGTTATCCACTAAACCGCTCTTTGCACTTTCGTCAATCGGATCATTACTTTCTAATTAAAAGAGATGAACAGAGGGGAAAAAATTACGTGCCGAAAAAAGCTAGAAGGGAATACTGAGAATAAGTGATTATTTTCTTTTGAGACAAAAAATTGCATACTTATTTCACGTAGATGAGAACTTGAATGAGAAATTTGATGGGAAAAAATTAAATACTTATTTTACTATATGGGAACGAAGCAAAAAATGCGTAACGAATCGAAGGACTGTAAAGCTGGGTGTTGATCGGTTTGACGTGGAACGTCCTATATGTGATATGCTTTTTGTTTCAAATATATATATATATGTATATATATATATATATATATATATATATATATATATATATATATATATATATAGTCGAATCTCGATATAACTAATCTCAAGGGGAGTTCGTTACATTGAGATTTCGTTATACCGAAGTCATGTTCCTTAAAGTGTTCTTAAAAAAAAAACAAATTAGTATTATAAATATGGGGATATTTTTTGAAGAAAAAAGGTTTTAATTAGATAATTTTTACAAGCAATTAGCAATTAGAGCATTATGTATATGATTATGTCGTTGTATCAAGGTTTCGGGTGTCTATCAAAAGGGAATCGACAAATTTCCGTTATATCGAGGTTCGACTGTACATATATATAAACAGGGTGTCCTGTCATCAATGGATATTCCTCAAACTGTCGATAGCTCGGATAATGCCATACTATATTCTGGAATTTCAGTTTAGTAAAAGTCCCACGCTTTTCGAGATTTTGGGTTTTATGTTATTTTTCGAAAGAAATCATCTGCTTTCGGTTTTTCGAATGCTAATTCGACAAATGATAAGCAACTTTTTACCGTAATTGTCACGACATGGGTAGTGCATTTTTTTTGACACCGTAGGCTATCAAAGTCAGATGTTCGAATTGCTTTGTATGAAAATGCTGCATAAGATCTTTTATCATGGAATTTCCTTAACATTTGAGGTGAAAAAGAAGACTTTTCTAGATAAAACAAATAACCAAGAGTATTTCTTAAAAACCGGGTAAAAGAAGTGATCATTTGTAGAAATGGCAAGCGAAAAACCAAAGGCAGATGATTTTTGTCTCGAAAACCGTGGGACTCTTACTGCACTGAAATTCCAGCATATAGTAGGACATGCTCTGACCTATGGCTAGTTGCAGGATTATCCATTCATACCAGGACACCCTATATGTGAGGTATTCCGCGTGAATCCGGTGTCCTTTTTCCCCGACTCCCGCCAATTCGATTAATTTTAAAAAATCTGATGCCATTGCCTCTAAAAGACACCCTGATTTTTTAAACATTTTTCGAAACAACCCTTAGTGAAAAAAACATTCTCTCCGAAAAAAACGTCCGGATTAAAAAATCTAAAATAATGCCCAAAAATGCGTTATTATATGTAAACATTTATACTTAAATATTTTGATACCCACAATGAATTTTTTTGACCATTTTTTTAATAATCAAATCACAATCATGGACCTTGAACAGATAGCAGCTAATTTTTCGGATTTTGTTAACGTTAATCGCTCAGAAAGCATAGAAAAGCGCATACTTCCACTGTGGGCGATAGCTTGAACATTTTTAGATATAATCACGCATTTTTGGGAATTTTTTCAGATTTTTAAATCGGCGCGTTTTTTCGGAGAATTTTTTTTTTGACTAAGGTTTGTTTCGAAAAATGTAAAAAAATTCAGGGTGTCTTTTAGACTCAACGGAATCAGATAAAAACAACAAAAAATCGAATTGGCGGGGGTCGGGGACAAACTCCACCGGATTCACGTGGAATACCTCATATATATGTATAAATTCGGAACGTATGTATATATAACACACGCTACTCACGTACAAGTGCGTGATGCAGTTTGGCCGCAGCTAAGCCCGCGGGATAATTAGAAGGGAGTTCTCGTTTTATATATTATACGGTCGGGTTTGGGCGCGAGCTCCTGCGGCCACCGGAATAATCTTCAATCCCGGCTGCGCTCCCGCATGTGTGCATGCGTGTGTACGTACGCTATCGTGCTCCTGGCGCTCTCCAAAACGTATCCCTCCGTGGCCCAACAACTGGATCCACGTTTTTGCACGTGTGGGCAGATATGTTGCTGCGAATTCGCGTCCTTTTTTTCCTCTTATTACTTTTCGTTTCGATTATTTTATTGTTATTATTACGTTGATGCTACCAGGCAGAGATTGGCGGAGGCTCGGTGCCAAAAACTGCATCGCCGTCCATCGTATCGAAAATTGTTCATTTGGTGAAAAAATTACTGTTGAAAACAAATTTCATTCGTTTGACAAGTATTTGACTCGTTCTTTAATTAAGACGGAACGGTGAGAGTACCTTTTTTCAATTTTAAATAAAATCGAATTGGTCTTGGGGTTATTAAGGGAGGACTGTGACGGGCCGAAAAAGGGCGTTTTTTCGTATTTTTTGTCGCCCAGATAATTTATTTGGAATTTGGAACAAATGTATGTTATCGAGCATACATTGAACTTATTTCGTGGAAAGTTTGATGGACAAAAAATGAAAAATTATCAACATTTTTCTTAAAAAAAAATTCACACAATTCGAAATTTTTGCTTATATTCAAGGGCTTAAAAAATATTAAATTAACAAAAAAAACGGCAACGTACAAAGACACATATTTCTATTACGGAAAAATTCATTTAAAAAAAATTTAAATCGAAAAATTAAGCTCGATTTATTCCGGCCAGGTGGAGAAAAGTCGTTTCGGAAAAAACGCGATTGAAAGTTTTATCCTACGTAAATCGTTCTGGTACCTGCTCTCACTAAATCGCCTGTAACTTGGTCAATTTTGAATATTTTAACTTGAAACTTGTTTCACATATTCTTGAATGGGTATACTTTGAGAAAATGCACAAAATTCGTTTTATTGACTCATCACAGTGGTGTACTGCCTTAAAGAACGACGCACTGCACCGGAGGTGGGAAGCGAAAGATCCCCTGGACGGTGTCACGCAGTCGTTCACCCACGTTTCAAATATAGAATACTACATTTATACGCATGTGTGTGTACACATATACATTTTATTTGAGGTCAATTCTTTCATCGTCATGTCTCACGCCACCGAATTTAGTTCAGTTCCGCGTGTTGTTATTCTCTCCCGGGTGTTTCCTGAAAAGATCCACGAATATAAGACGAGGCAGAAGTCGAAAGAATTCGGGGCGATCAACGGGAGGGTGGCTCACGAATTTATCGCGTATACATGCGGTTTGAGAAACACGTGGAGAGTAGGACAAGGGAATGAACAGTGAAAAGCAAAAATGTGTAGATGTATCCGAGAAAGAAAGCGAGACAGGGAGAGAGAGAGAGGGAGGGAGGGAGGGAGAACTCTTTTCTGAATGAATAAGACGTCCGACACATCCGTTCTTCCTTCTTCCCAAAGAGTTCCTCTCTCTCTCTCTCTCTCTCTCTCTCTCTCTCTCTCTCTCTCTCTCTCTCTCTCTCTCTCTCTCTTTTCACAAATACACTGTCCGTATAAGTATGGAGAACATCTCGCATGGCAATCGCGGGTGGTCCTCACACCGTGCTCCTTCGAGATTTTTGCTCCGATGAACGTTTCACGTGAGCTATGCGACCTTCCCTTCGATTTCATTTAGCGATTTCGACGATCTGTATCTGTGCTGCATGCATACGCACATGTGTATATACTTGTATGGCCGTTTATTGCAGGACCTCGCCGCGTGATGCCATTCTACATCATTGTGGCATGCTGCAGGCGTTTCCTGTATGCCTTCAGATGAGGAATCGAACGATACATTGTCGGATGAAGAAAATATCGAAACAAACGATCAAGTTGGCATGTTCTTTTATTATAATTGAGAAAAATATTAGTCAGACTTGTGAAATTTGATGACAGTTTACAGTAAAGGAGATACCCAACTTTGACGGCTCTTTTCTACACGGAAAAATGATGACTTGACTAGACTTCCGTCGTTGGGACATGTCAGGGAATTGTTTCTAAAAAAATGGAATATTAAATTATTTTGATCATTGTTGATTTCATTGAATGAACTAACGCTCGGAATAATCGAATATTTTAGGGCTCCATGTTCATATTTCGTGGGCCAATGGTAAATGAACAATTTTGCCGATCTACGCGATGATTGGCAAGCAGAAACCGACTGTTCAAGTTTTTTTAAAGGGCCACATCCACCTGGAGGCCCGAAGAAAATTGCCAAATTCGAATTTTGTTTCTCGGAAACGGTTGGTGAAAAAGAAATGCATTTTTTTAACACAAAAGTATGTGTATTGAGAGCCTTTAAAAAAATCACCATAAAATACATAAAAACAATCAGAACATGGCCGCCGGGCAGATGATGAAGTATTTTTCGCGACGTTTGGCGGTGGACACTCTCCATGATAAACGGTGGCTCCGAAATCGAAAAGCCAAACGGGTTGTTCAAGTTAACATCAAATACGAGTCGTTGACGATCGCCAATTTTTTTAATCATTTTTTCAACAAAATGGCAGCGAAGTGATACTCGGGCATCCAAAATCTATGAAAAAAGTCGTCATTTTTACGTGAGCATTAAAAAATGCAGATCGATTTAAAAAAAGTAAGATCGTCAACGACCTCTAAATGTTTTTCGTCTTATCTTCTGTAAATTTGGAAATAATCCATCAAGTGGTTCTCGAGATATGTCCACTGACTTTGGAAACAGCGTTTAAGGTAAGAAGTGAGGAGCTGGTGAACAAACCGCACTTGTCCACACTACGTCAGATATGTTTTCATTTCGTATTTTATTTACTTCTGCTGCTTTTTTAAACCACCGTTTGAAACAGCAGTTTTTAACCAATTTTGAGGTGTTTAGAGTCGGATTTGACTCAAAATATTTCGGGAGCTAATATAGTTGTGCTTGAGAAAAACAAAGAATACATTTTTTTTAATTGCAATAATGGGGACAAGTCTTGATTTGTTCGCCAGCTCCTCAAGTATGTCGCTGCTTTTTGCTGTTAGAAGCTGCAGCTCGATTTTAGGAGCATTTCAATGAAATTTTCCGGGAATATAGCTAAAAACTGATACTTTCGAATGAAATATTTTTGGAAAATGCAATTCTTTGACCCACCCACGCAGATGTAGCCCGTTAACATCGCAAGTGCGACAAATTTTGTACGCAACCTCTCGTTATCTATTCCAATTTGTGCGACCCTTTCGACATTGATGTAAATTCGCCATATCGAAAAACGGAAGATTCCATTTGTGATGATTCGAATTATGAGGAGGGCAAAATTTCCCCTGCTCCTCGGGCACGAGTGAAGCCTGAGAGAAAGAAGGAAAAAAAGGGAGGATTTCTACAAGAGTGAGCAAAAGATCGAGATGTCAAGAGCGCACGCCTCTTCTTTTATACAAATTTGACACGAGACAAGTACTCGTGGGTGGGCCAAGCTCGGACCGGACAGTTGACGGTACCAAAAAGACAGAAAGGGAAGCGAGAAAGGAGAAAGAAAACCCTCTCTCTCTCTCTGTCGCTTGTGCCAGGCTCAGTTGGTGGTTCTTCCACCCCTATGACAGAGGCGACATGCCAGCACGATCGAGTGAGATGACGTAAAGAGGGAGATACGCGTGTGTGTCCCCAACCGCAAAAAGGGAGATGGGAGCGAGATATTATAATGTGCGGTGAGAGACCTCTTTGGAGCGTTCGTGGTGTTCGTTTGTCTTGTCCTATCTTTACTCGGGCCCTGTATACCTTATAGACCTTATTATACATGTACAGTTGTTGATGGTCGCCCTACGGTCGCACGAACTGACGTTTACGACTTTTTGCTCTCGTCTTTCCGATACGAATAACCTGGCAGGCGGTTATCCTAATCGACGATCAATCTGCATACGAGAGTGTGAACGAAATATTAGTGGGAAATCCATGGTGTATGCAATTAGGCAAAGAAAAACCGTTGTTGCGGTCACTTACGAAGGAGTTGCATATTCATATTTTATGCGAAATAAGTGGGTCTCTCTGAATTCATTTTATACGGGGCGAAGCCACTCTTACATTTAAGGCCTTGTATAGCCCCGTTCAAAAGTATTAGGCACCCTGTGAGTTTTCTATCTCGACAGAAAATCAAATATCTCAGCGAAAAAAAAAACGTAAACCAATTTACCCAAGAGGATTTTGAGGCGGGCAAAGACAGCTTCATTTTGCTTTTTTACTTTTATTTTTTGAATTTTTTTTGTTCCCGGTACCTCATTTTGAACATGCCGATTTTTCACGATTTTAGCACTTTGCATGATCGCGTGCTGGACTTTCTAAATTGGTAAACTCATCATTTAGTGATAAGATCTTTGAAAATGACACCGTTAGCTTGAGTTTCGTTTTAGAAAAAAAACATGCGATTTTTTTTCGCAGAGTTATGTAGCTTTTTCGTGAAAAAACGAGAGGTTTCCAAAAAACCGGCATCGTGCGGCGTAACTTGAAAACTATGAGGTTTGGAATATTTAGTCTAAGGAGTAAAAAGTTGTATTTTGTTATTTTGGAGTCACTGAGTTTTTTTTTAGATTTTTTTTCCAAAATTTCTTTGTATCGCTTGCCAAATTGGTTTACGTTTTTTTTTCCGCCGAGATATTCGATTTTATGTCCGGATACAAAACTCACAGAGTGCCTAATACTTTTGAGCAATGCTGTATACCTTTGAAAAAAATGTATCATTTTTTTAATTGTCTCTAATGATGTGTGAACATGCCAAGATTGAATATGGTTGATATGTATAAAAACTCCAAGAATTATGTGGTCCTGAGAAAAATTATTTTGAAACTTTCAACGCGTTTTTCTTGAAACCATATTTTCAAAATCGGGCGAAATCGTAGCTCCTAGAATTTTTGACCCGTTCACGTCAAATGTGAACTGTAGCTTCTTAGATAGATTTTCTAGCGAAGTACACACGATTTTTACGATTGACTTACAATTATGGTTTCTATAATCACGTTAAAGCCTTTTTTCAGTCGGAAATGCGACTTTTTTTTCAAAATGGTTCCACATTTGCAAAAATTAATATTTTTGAATAATTGTGTGTAGTTCGGTAGAAAAATTCATTGAGATTGCTAAAAAAATATATATTTTGGTCTGGGTGCTCATTTGCGTCTCCAACGAGTCCGACCGTGGAGGGCCTCAAAAACGGAGTATACTCTTTCTACCGGCCACTGGGCCGCTATTTTCTATTAAAAAAAAAAAACATAGATTTGGGTTCCTGCAGATATTTAAAATAAACCCTCCAAACCTCATGTTATTTCTTCATTAGTATATTTTTTATCCCACAAAAAACCTTGTTATCCGACCATCCAAAAGTATACGAGGCCGTAAAAAAGAAATTGAAAATCAGGATATAATACTTTTGCACGGGCATAATAAAAGTTGAAAAAAAAATATGCACATTACGAACCAATTATTTGCTTTTTCATTCAATAATCAAAAAAAAACATCGATGTGGTAATGGTTTCGGAAGTTATTTCTCGGGGGGAATACCTAAAAAAATACACCTGTTTATTGATCCTTCGAGAATAAGTGAAAATAAAATGAAAAAATTATTATCATGTACTTTAAATACGTAAAAATTAATATAAATTATGAATAATATTTTTTATAAATAATAATATTAATTATTATTTATAAAAATTATAAATAATAATTAATATTTTGTACGTTTGTTTACAGAAGTGTGCGGAAAACGCCCCCGATTGGTGACCAGTTGTGAACGTTGTACGAATCTGAAAAAAAACCTAAGATATCCTCGATCTCTATGAGTGTTGTGACGTTTGGTACCAGATTCACCAAAAAAAAGTACAAGATGGCGACATGCTAAACTTTGATTATCAATATTTCCTATTTTTCTGACCATTCTACGAGTTATATAAAGAGAAAAAAATGAATCCAACTGAATTCTGCCACCAACGTGGAAAAGCAGTCTACTGGGAGTATGTGTCAAATCTGAGCTCAATCGGCCGATCGGTTATCGACATATCGTTGTCGCCGATTTGAAAAGCACAGTTTAAAAAAACGCATTTAAAGTGTGCTTCGTCTCCACCGCGCTCCCCAAGCGTACTCCTTATAATTGCTCTAACTCGGCTAATTTCATGAGTATCATTGAACGGTTTTCACAGACGTATTCGGTACGATATGTAGAATAATAAAATAAAAAGGACGATTTTCAAATTTCTAGACAACAATACTGCCTTAAGGCCTCAAAGAGCCTTGTACCTTTCTCGATAAATAGTCAACACATTTCGTCCTTAAGGGACGATACCATTGTGCCGTTGCCAGTCCAATCATCTACATGACCATTGCGGTCTCAGCGACCGTCACATATGTACAAAGAATTCTTACCTAACGATCTTCCTGACATCGTGAAAAATGCAGAAGGCGATAACGCTGCGCGATAGTCCCGTAAGGTGAAAACCGAAGGCCGGGACAATTGATCGAGCGAATTTGCATAAATAAACATCGAAAAAAAATACATGGAGGTGAAAATGTTTTCTCACTCTTTGTTCAATAGTTTCGATCGATCATGGGATTATTATATATAGCTATAACTATATATATATAGCCATCTCTTAGTACGGGACCACAGTGTTTTCCCTTAGCCGAAAGGTCCATCCGTCATTCACGGGGAAGCCGGAGAAAAAAAATTTGGTTTAAAGGTCCGAAGGAGTAGTTTTTATGCATATACGGTACGGCGAAACTCGATAGTGCCATCGGACATCTTCATTTCTATCTATTTCCCTTATATTCTCCGTCTTCGCCGTATATCACTTCTGTTTTTCCGACGAGCATCCTTAAGGCTGCTCGGAGCGGGAGAAAACAATGCGGGAAATGCATCGGCGGGTGGGAAACAGAGCCGAGAGAGATCGCATATCTCACTCTCGCGACGCTAAGGGAGGTCGAAAATCCTCCGCAGGACATCAATTCCCAAGACGACCTAAGCTCGCTCGATCTTTTCTCCTATCCTTTTTTCCCTCTTTTTCGTCTTTTCTGCGCTTCTCTTCTTTCTCTCTCTCTCTTTCTCCCTCCCTCGCTCTCATACCACACGACAATTTTCAAAAATTCTGAAAAACTGGATTATCAACCTTCAGATCTCGTATCTTCAAAAACTTCGTTCACTCACGCGATTCTGTTATCCGGGCTGTTTCGCACCATGGTTGAGGAGGGAAGAGCAGGAGCGAGAAAGGAGATTGAGATAGCGGATAAAACTGGTGACTTTTTTTCTTAAGCCATTGCGATAACGAGACATCTTCTTCTCGTCTTCGAATTTTTCTTTTTTCTACCCCCGGGAATCACCGCCACCAAGAGGTTCCAGTTCTGCACTCAAGTTCGTGCATTCCTGAAAATTTAAGACCCGAATTCTCCTGCAATCAAGGCATACCCGGACGGTTTCGGGAAAAACAATGTTTCGCAATTAACCAAACGATGAATTTTGAGAATTAAGACCTTTGGCCACAGTAACGGGTATAAAATCATGTGCGAATTTAACCATTTTTTTCGTATGAAAAAGTGATTAACTCATAAAAATTAATTACACGTCTATTTAGTATGAATATCAAGCTGTTTTGTTATCTTTTTAGGCGCTCCGCGGCGTGACATTTACCATCCACAATTTTTTACCTAGAACAAAAAACAAAAATTCTCGTTAATCTACATTAGAATATCTAGAGAAGTACGTTTGAGATTTGAAAAATATTGTTTTATTCAACAGTTGTAGGTATTTGAACTTAAGAAATTAATTTTCAGTGAAATATTTCGTTATAACTGCTCATAAACTGCTCATAAAATGAATAGTTTTCGATTGATCAGAAATTCCGTACGTACTTCTCTGCGAAATGCAATTAGGAACATAACTTTTAAATTTGAAGTAAATCGAGTGAAAATTGTTGAAGTTATATGCCACGCCAATTGGAAAAACGCTGTTTCGAGAAGTTTCGAGTAGTTGGCCATTTTGTACATCGAAAAAAAAAATATTTTTTTCTAACAGCTTGATATTCATCTTAATAGATGTGTAATTAATTTTATGAGTGAATCACTTTTTCGTACGAAAAAAAAATTGTTAAATTCGCACATGATTTTATACCCGTTACTGGGGCCTACGGCCCTTAATGGGAGATCCATCGTGAGGGAGATGTGGAAAATGCTTCGGAAGTTGAGCTTAATTTGACACCCAAATCCAAGCTTACGTGTGAGAAAAGGAAATTTGCAGATTAAATTACAGAAAAATGGATAGCTGAGCGTAGTATACGTTTCATTCGATACTTTGGAAGATTCTTCGATTATCGAAGGACCCAAAGGATGCAACAATTTATCGATCTTATTGGCTACCTATCTACGAAAAAACACAGTTTCGGCGAGTTTTGAGTGTTCGCTTCTTTCAAATATTGCTTATTGATTAAAGGGGGGAGATACCTTTCAGCGAGGAAAAAATTTGCTGATTTTCGTGATTTTTTTTAAAGCAAAGATTTCTTCAGCATTCTTAAGACTCGGTGTATGTTTTATTACTACTTTTGGCTGTTATGTGATATATATATATATATTTGTTAATCTTAAAAAATGGTGTATGTATGGCACGGTCTTCCAAACTGCCTCTTCAAAACTGGCGTAACGTATAGCTACAAAACTAAACCTCCGATTCCGATGAAATTTGGTATAAATATTTCCAACCTTATTGTCTAAGATTTGACTCTACATTTTTATGAAAATGAAGAATAAGTATTTTTTGATTGCATAATGTAGCCATTTTTTTCGGAAAATTCAATGATTTTGTTTCAAAGCGAACCATTTTATGGATTTTCAATATATTTCACTTTTTCTTGGTTCACATTCAGCGTATGAGTGTTATTAAAAGAAAAACCTTCGCTGGTTTTTTTTCGGATTAATCCCGTCGACGCTATCTATCACGCCGTCTGACAACATCCACCGTAACCCGTTTAGAAGACCGTGCCATGCCTTCGCAATGTTTAAAGATCAATTTTAAAAAATACCACGTAACAGCCAAAAGTAGGAGTAAAACATACCCTAAGTCTCGAAAATGGTGGGGTAGTCTTTCCTTAAAAAAAATCTGAACTTAAGGTATCTCCCCCCTTCACTAACACGTAGAGTGGAAAAACCCAAAAGTGCACAAGTAGCAATAAAACATTGTAAGTATACAAAATTCGCTTCCAAGTGAACATGAAAAAAGGAATACCCAGGAGTAATTTCCGTTGATTCGTGTCGGATCGTCCTCGAAGATTGGTAGGAATTTAGCATACCCTTCGGGAATCGTCTCGGAAATTTTGTCCAAGATCGTCGAGGGGATTTGAGCGGAGGGTAAGCGAGCCAAAGCAATATATATCCGAAAGATCGCCGCGAAGACGCATAATTTGAATTTTTTCCTCTTAACGAAGCGTCTCGACGACATCTTCATTTCGGCCTGGCCTCGGGGGAATGCCTCGAGGACAAAGCAAAACCGAGAGCATGAGCGATCCGACGCGACAATCCTCGCGTCCTACATAGGAGAACCTGGTTTTACGGTTATATGTATACATTTGATCTCTCCACGTCGGCTATCCTTCACAAAGCTTCGATACTCCATACAGGATAGCGCGTGCCACCGGTAAAGGACGATCTTTATCGCAATCCTGCTCACAAGCAAACTACCAAATGTATCTACCGCTTAATCGACGGTCGCCATCATCAAAGCAACCAGAAACGAGAATCGCTGTAAGTTGATCCGCAAACGCGATGTTGTAAAAACGACACGAAGACATGCTCGTCGACGCTTCCGAATAGGTTGACGAATACATGGCGATCGATGTTCCTAAATTGAAGCGTGAGAGAGCTGGATACTCTTGCCTGATCCATCTCCGAATAACGAAAATTACGCAAACGTATGGTCCGAGGAAGAATTTTCCCGAAACTCCCAACCAGCAGAACTAATTGCGAGCTTGCTGGCGACACGTTGATCGATGAGTAGATCGGGACGGGCTATCCGAGCGGACAAAGGCCTTCTTTGTCTTTGGAAAGAGCTATTGTTCTTTCGGTGCGCGGTAGTAAAGATGTACTGCAATAATCCTACCGAGGGCCAATAAAAAAAGCAACAAGTGAAAAAGAAGCCGAACTCTTTCGGTCACGCAGCAATTAACGTGGAACCGTCATCCGCGTAGACCGAACATTTTTTGCGTTATGCTTGCAGGTATATAGCTCGTGTAAATCGGACAACCACCATCTATCGGGTCAAAGTTACAACACGACCTGAAAACCATTGTACTTTTATTGTCCCCGGTTCATTTCAGGATACGCAACTCCGTGCAAATTGCCCGAGCAAAAAAAGGAGCGAAAACTGTTCCTCCACCTTCCGAAAGACAGGTTGCATCTAGTTTTTTTTCCCCTCGAATCGAGCGACGGTTAGGATATATGGTAAAAAGTACAAGTTTCCTAGAAAATCCACCACATAACTCATCCCGAGCAAGGATCACCTGCCTTTTCTATGTAGATGCAGCGCAGCCTTCACCTCAACGAGGTGATTCCAGCCCCATGGGAAACATCAAATTTTCGTATCAAAGCACCTGACCACTGGCCCGAAGCTCCTCCGCTCGATGTATCACCCACAAAACGCCTTTGGTGTCTCAGCGTGGCTATCGAAGCGAATGGAGAGCAAGGCAATTCTGAAAGAGAAAGAGAGAAAACGTGTACTCGATTCTCGTATTCTTCAGCCATCCCATCTTTGGTTATGGCGTATAGAAGGTTCATTCTGGTGCACACTTGCACACATCCATACAAACGTATTTATCGAAGAGTGAACAAGGTCCGGGAAGGATAGACCGACCAAAGGGAGGAATAATAAAAAGGGACGCTTGAATTCACCTCTTAAGCGAGATGTATCTGCTGCATGATGCTCTCATGGGACCTCGCTCTCGGACCCCACGAAGCGAGATAACGAAGACATCGACTCTTGGCGTACGACACTCCGAAGACAGCAGCAGCTATACGCGCCATGAAACGACCACGTCTTGTATACATATAACGGAGGCAACGGAAGAATGAGATGAACGCTGGTGAGTATCCATTCGAAAGAGATATTAATGAGTGAGAAAGCTATACATATGGGTGTATGTGCTTCATGTGTACGGTGTGTATGACATATAGACACTTGCATCTACATGTATCGAGTGAAAAGCAAGAAGAAGCAGTGAGACGTGTATAAACCTTGGAGAGAACGCCTACTCGTTGAATATACATCGACGCCACTTACTCAAGGGATCGTCCGACCTAACGAACCGAACGCCTTTAGAAGTTAAAAGCCTCCATGGGAATATATACATATTTCCCTTTTCTCCGTGTACATAGATAGGCAGGTTGGCCAAAGGTATGTGCAATACTCGTACGTACGTGTATATGGATGTTTGAAAGTTGACGCAAGTGTCGAGAGCTTGCCAACCGATAAAGATGGCTCGAACAAGTGCTGCTGAAACAAGAGGCTTTACATGTATAAAATGTTTATACGCGTTGTAGAATGATTTCGAGCACGTGAATACGAGCCGAGGCACACCTTGCGTGCTCGTGTATGAGGCAGGGGGTAAAAGTGAAAAAGTGCGAGAGAGGACAAGAAAGAGAGAGAGAGGGAGATAGTTAGAAATCACTGGACGGTAGGAGCGCCGAGGAGCGATCTACCGTTGATTATCCGTTGCATCGATACGTATTGTACCACCAGAGGGATAAAAAACGAAGATTGTGGAGTGTGTGTGCGAGAGCCTGGGTAAGAGGAGTAAAAGACCTCGGCGAGGGCCAGAACACGGCGCCGTATACACGTCGACGTCTCTCCGTTCGGTAGTAAATATGTTGAACCACGCCTGTGATCGGTAGAACAAAAAGAGGGAAGAGGGAGACTTGTGTAGGTACCGGGCAAGGGCTACGTAACTGTGTTATGGCAATAATTAAAGGCTTTTTATTGGTACAGTTGGCAAAAAAGTCGGGAATTGCCATAAAGTTAGGGGTTGTTCGGAAATTGGGGTTCGTTCGGGCTCTGCTCGGATGTACTTCTCGTCTGGCTTCCATAGCTGTCCATTCGAGGTAGGGTCTGAACAATTCGGATTTTCTGATCCGTTGTTTTCAAAGCCTCGGAGAACCTCGAGCGTTATTAAGACCGACACAAACTCGTATCCACGCAATCTTTGCTGGTAATTGCTAGCATCGAAGTTTGCCGGACGCAGAAGCAAAGAAGGAGAAGAATTCAGCTTGCTTGTTGGGTGTTGGGCGTCGATGGATGGAGTTTGCAAAAACTACATTTACGACGCTAACCAGGGTCGAGGTATGGACAAAATTTGACAAAAGCGGAAAATTGGTAGGAGACTGGAATACATTTTTAATTGGGGTGACTTTATTCATCGACGGTCCACTTTCATGCTTCGTTCGCGATGCTTGTACCGCTTCTGAGCCTCGTTAGCGTGTGGAAAATGACGGTGGTTGCGCAACGGGGCTATTTTTCATTGGCAACAGAGTTCGCGGGGCGCCTCATGTACCAGCAATGACAACCACCAGCAATGAATTTCACGAATGGGACGTAGGTATGGGTAGATACGTATCCTGCTGGAGTTGAGTTCATCGTAACGACTCCAGCAGAGCCATTGTCTGTCGCCCGAGGTGCTTCCATCCTCAACGAGAGCTAAAAGCCAGCATAGTGGATACGGAAAGGCAGACGGAGAAAGAGAAAGAGGGAACGGGGGGGGGGATGAGTGAAAGAAGAAGAGTACTTCATTGTCAGGATTTCATTCTCGTGAATGGTGAGCTATCTCGTTTAACTTCAATTACCCTGGGCCTTCTTCCTTTTCACCTCGCGCGCCCCATGTTCGTCTCGCACACCGGACACCCTTTGCCATACTATGTGTACGTATATCCCCGTCCACCTCTCGGCAAGACGTCCGCAAACGAAACTCCCCAGGGCTCTCCATCGGATCGCGGACATACGCGCATACACAAACCCGGACACGGCGTCTCGCAGTCTCCTTTCAACCCCCACGGGGCACACGTCATTGTTGAGGAAAAACCATCTCTTCAACCGCTCGCTTGACCGGGCCTCGTTACATTCTCTTTTCCGTTCTTCGGAAATGCATATACAATAGTAGTTACGCTCCTAGCGGACTTTACGCTAGTTCACGTGACCTCGAGACACCAACAGACAACGCACTCTGTTACGCTCTCTCCGGTCTTCCTCTCCATTGATCGTTGCTGCTTTTTTGCGTCTTCCTCGTCCTGCTTTTTCGTAACAACGACTCCATGCCAAATCTATGGTTTTCAAAGGAACCTGACCTGGCGTTGGATCGAGAAGTCAAAACGGAAACTTGATTTTGCCTCCAGGTAGTGGAGATGGAGAAATGGCACGGTATGCATCAACTCTTTCTATCGGGTTATTTAGCGATGATGGGACATGGCATTCGACTGGTAAAGCAATAAAACTGATCGTTTTGACCAAAAGTACATTTTAATCACAACAAACATACTTTATCACTTCATACACATCATTAACAGTACCTGGGTTTAGTAGAAGCATTCGTTCAATCAACTGAAAACACCTACTTCAACTAACCCCAGGCACTGTTTCGATTGACCCCGATACAGGGTCAAATGAAACGTTTTCCGAGGATTTCTAAATAGCGTCTACCCAATTCAAGAACATATAAGAAGCAAAATCAATAAAGCTATCATAGAGGTAGATAATCGAGCTATATTAAAGCCCATTACCAAACGGATAAGGTATGAAATGACGTCACACTAACCGACTTTCTCAAAAACGTTCCAATTGACCCCAGTCTACCCTACTTCGCGCTATGATTATTTTCGATGATTCTTCATTACTCCACCACTGGTCCTGAGTCATTCGTCGTTGAGTCTTTGCTGCTCTTTGATTGTTCGAACTACTAAACATGCTTAGAGGCACATCAACTTTTCTCGCTCGTTTCTGTATCCCAATATCTCCTCGTAGGTGAGTCCCAGGTGAGAAAATCGTTTAGGAACGATGAAGAGGATGTTTCCGGCCAATGACGAGGTTGATTTTTGCCCTCTACGCAATAAGTACATAACGAGATTCTCAATCGCAGGGGTCTTCGCTCTTACTTAATTCATTACTAATCTATTGTTCCGGGATGCCCTTGACAGGCGCCTGGGTATCGACGGTCCCTCGCTCCCTCTCTCTTTCTTTCTCCGTTTCCATGTTTTTTTCTCCTTGGAGTGCTTCCTTTGCGTAGGATGTGACGTTGCCAAACACAAGCGCCACTAGCCAAAGAAACCGGTGTATCGTACATGGTAGGCTGCTGGCTGTTATTGCTCAAGGCTGATCTTAATCAGGGCCAACGATATTAGCCGCGCTGGTACAGCCGATGATGATGATCGTTAGAAGCGATTAAACGGCTCCGTGGTTCACAGACCACCTGGAGAATGGTGCTTGGGGGGGTCGAGGCCTGAAAAAAAATTACGAATCGCGGGAACTCGTCAGCGTGTAGGAAAAAGACTGAGCGAACTCGGGGCAGAGGAACTAGAAAAAAAGAGGAATAAAAAACGGAAAGAAAAAATAAGAATACATAAAGCCTGTGATGGTAGGAGCCAGTCCTCCTCGCGTTCTTCGATGCAACGTGGGACAAACGAGGGATGAGGCATATACGTCGATAGTTTGGGTTCTGCAGCCAACGAAAGAGATAGGCAATGATTTTTTGCCTCGGGTCGATCGAGCTCGTGGAAGAGATTTAAGGTACGATCGAATCGTACATGGACCACGTATCTTCGCGATGTGCCTTTACCCATGTGAAGCACCTACCCCAGGGTAATTCCTTTTTTGACCTCTTTTTTCACAATTCGGTTACTGGCAAACCAATTTTAGTTACTCGCAAAAATGGTCCCGAAGCGAACGAACGGCAAGAACGTCAAGAAATATTCGCTGCGATAAGAACGTATTGAAGGGCTCCTGCCCTTGCAGTGATTGAAATCTCTTGAGTGCTGAATATTCTCTCAAAATCAGGGTTGAGAAATTTGCAATGAAAAAGTAATGCATTATTCATTACTTTTTAAATGGGTAATGAAAAAATGTTCTATTACCCATTAAATTATATTCAGTAGTGTAAAAAAAATCCATTGCTCATTACATAATATTTTGTAATGTAAATCATTTCCGTTACTCATTACATTGGATTTTGTAATGTAGAAAATTTACATTACTCATTACATTATATTTTGTATTGCAAAAAATTTCCATTACTCATTACATTACATTTTATAATGTGAAACATTTTGATTACGAAATACAATGTAATGGGTAATGGAATTTGTTTACATTACAAAGGGTAATGTAGTGAGTAATGGAAATTTTTTACATTACAAAATTTAATGTAATGAGTAATGGCATTTTTTTACATTACGAAATATAAGTTAGTGAGAAATGGAATTTGTTCACATTACTAATGTAATGTAAAAAATCTCCACTGCTCATTACAAGGTAATATGGATTATTATTCGTTTCCCATCGGGTCAGATCGACCCAGTGTAAAAACTGCTGCCCCCAATGGGAAACGAATAATAATCCTCATTATATTGTAATGAGTAATGGAATTTTTTTACATTGCATTGCATTAGTAATGTGAAAAAATTCCATTACTCATTACCTTATATTTTGTAATGTAAAAAAATTCCATTGCTCATTACATTACATTTTGTAATGTAAAGAAAATCCATTACTCATTACATTACATTTTGTAATGTAAAATATTTCCATTACTTATTACATTGGAATTTGTAATATAAAAAAAATTCCATTACCCATTACATTGTAATGGGTAATGAAAATATTTCACATTACAAAATGTAATGTAATGAGGGATGGAATTTTTACATTGCAAATTCCAATGTAATTAGTAATGACATTTTTTTACATTACGAAATCCAATGTAACGAGTAATGGCAATTGTTTGCATTACAAAATGTAATGTAATGAGTAATGGAAATTTGTTACATTACTGAACGAAATGTAATGGGTAATGACATTTTTTCTTCATTACAAAATATAAAGTAATGAGTAATGAAAATGCTAATGCATTACGAAAAGTAATGCATTATTTGCAACCCTGCTCAAAATTAATGCTCATAAGAGAACGGGCAAATATTTTGAGTATTGGAAATGGTTTTTCCTTGTGTAAAATCAATTGGAGTCTTGAACGATATACTACGGTAGCCTTCCCAACTTATAAAAATAAAAAGCCTTCCCACGGTTTTCGATCTTCTCAGTCAAGGTCCGAATTACTAGCGAAAATATTGGAAAATTCTAAACAGCTTCGTTTTTGGAATATTGGTTGAAACGATCAAGAATTTGAACAAATCATGAAAGCAGCCCAGAACTTTTTTCTACCAAGCACAAACATTCTCTGTGAGGGAGCAAACCGAAGTATCCACATTCGGTATGGACGAGATCATTTTCTCCAAAGGTTCCCATCAGGCCAAGATCTCGAGGGGCTTATGCCATTACTGGTAGACGATGCAGTATTGTAGCCTCCACTTTGCAGGTATCCTCACATACGTGAGAAGCCTTAACAATAACATTTGACAGGAAGTGACTTCAAATATTTGATCAAGAGTTCCTCACCCTTCGAAGGATCCCCATTTCCGTTTGCCTGGAACCTTTTATTTTTTTGTACTTATATTTTCTCGATCAACTCAGTGGTACGGTTGATAAGATCAGGAATACAGACGATTTCCGGTCGTGATTCATGGAAGACGAATCATCAATCGCCGTGCATTTCGATATCGTAAATAGGGGTTAAATTGAAATTAAGGGTAACTTTGACTTTCTTGGGGGCTACTTTGACAGAACGCCAAAATACGGTTTAAATGTGTGCGCATTTAAATGTGTTTAAATTTGTTGTTTAAGTTTATTATAATGTTGCTAAAGTTGATTGTAGTGTTGCCCAAGTTGATTTTTATCTCAACGATATTTATAAGACTGATTAAGGGGTTATGTACAGTCAGGAGGCCCAAAAAGATCGATTTTTCAAGATTTTTTCTTGAGAAGACCTTTAAATCTATTAACGTAAAAATTTGTACACATATTATGGTAACTTTTAACTATATTTTAACATTTTTTATTTGTAAAAATAATTTTTTTTGAAAGCTGCGATATCTCTGGATAAGACAATCTAAAATGAAAAAAAAAAACAAGAAATATTTCGTTCATATAATGGATTATCTTGCAATTGGTCGATGGAATAAGCAAAATACTAATTTTTGACTAAATGGCGGTTTCTCAACAACAAAATCGATTTTTGACAAAAGTTTAGGCCGTAAATTGTTTATAAAATGGAAAATATTTATCGGTGAGAAAAACCTTCGATTAATTACTGAAAAATATACTTGAAAAGATTGTGTTAAAATTTGAGACTGATCGGTTCAGCCGTTTCCGAGAAATCTTGCTCACCGACTTTAAAAACACAGTTTTCAGAAAAACGCATTTAAAGTTTTAAAGGCACTTCACATATAGTAAAAAAAACAATTACAAATGTGCGTGTAACTTCGAGAATATTCGCAGGATTGACAAGAAATGTTCTGTATGTGTACTTAAATTTATGTACATTGCGAAAATAAAATTGAAAAATAAATCGATTTTTCGAGAATGTTAACTGAATATAATCCCTTAAGTGCCTATAATAGTACCCTAGGTACTTGATATTTTTATGTTAAATGTTCCCTCAATAAAGATTACAATTTAATTGTGAAAAATCGTTATTTTCATTTAATTCCATGTATAATGCATAAAATATTAATCTTTTTATCAAAATGACGTCAAAGTAACTCTTAATCTTTGACATAAATTGAGTTTCAATTCCGTGTTAAAGACACCCCCACTCGAGGTTCCTTTGACACTTATAAAAAATATAAAATTGGGGGAGGAGGTCTTGAATTTCTTATACAATTGATAGCCAAAGCACACATTGCTTTCGCTATAAAAGTTGGCGTGCAAAAAGGCGAGCAAAAAAAGTTTGAATTTAGGATGTTAAAAAAAAGTTACCTACAAAAAATTTCCAAAACCTGTTCAAAGTAAGCCCATTTTACGGTACATTGTTTTGCCCAATTACGCTCATACTTTTCCTCCACGTGTCCTTTTTCGGGAATTGTTTTTACACTTTTTTTCACCCTCGGGAGATGAATTGATCATACAACGAATCATGAACGTGACCATGACATTTTCCAGTGGATAATGAATTAAATATCGCGGGGTTCATAAGCCCCTTTTTTTAGTTCGCGAAACTCGACGATTGTGGATCAATCTGAATATACGTTTGGGGGTAGATCACGGTGAACAAACGGTAGGCAATATACCCGTAGCCAACGCTAATAAGCAACCAGAGATCCCACTAGGGACGGCCTAATACCAGCCTAAATATACACAGCGAACGGTATATAGAGGGCGGGATTGCTGCTTCTGAGAGAGAGAACCGGCAGGGAGGGAGGACGAGAGAGAGAGGAAGAGAAAGACGGGGGCAGGGGGAGTTTAAAAAACGCAGACAAAGATTAAAAAGAAAAGAAGTGCGTATGGAGGCTGCCTCACAGCTGCATCTAACGTGCGGGTTAACTCACGAAAGGCAATATCTCTATACGTACCATTATTTTTAATCGCAAGGCAAAATTACTTAAAAAAAAAAAAAAAAAAATTGCCTCTAAACAATCACTTACGAGGAAAAAAAAAATCGCAGAATTGAGAAATTTTCAGCTCGTGGTACTCGTAAAAATTGAGAATCTCTTTTGTGCGCGTACTTGCGAACACTTTCGAGAGTGTACATTTCGAACCTACAATTCTACAATGATTTTTATCTTCTTTTAACTGGCTGTTAATTTGACCTCTTTCCGCTATGGTTGTTTGTTTTATGTTTCTTAAGGGGTTGCGCACGGTTATAAGAGACGAAAAATTCACTTTATTTCGAAACTAAAATATTTTGACAGTATATAAATTTTATAAATGTTGCCTGAAAATTCCAAAGTGATCGGATCAAAATTGACAGATTTATAGAGTGTTGTTGTTGTAGGAATGTTGACGCCCGTTCGAACGGTCGAAGCGTCGTTCGAAACTTTAAGGCGGGGTATACATTTACAACGATCAAAATATCGATTTGTTTTTCTTTTATTTAAACGATAAAACTATATATGTAGAATATTTTCCCAAAGTTTCAAAGCGAAATTCGAAAAACTTCAAACGTTACAGTCCGTCAACGCTGCGCCTCACCGCTCGGATTCGGAGCGGGCGTGAACTTCAAACGCGTTTTTCTCAAAACTGCATTATCGAAATTGGCGTGCAGGATTACTCAAAAATTATTAAGCCGATTGAGTTAAAACTTGGTAGAAATATTGATAGTATAGGTACCATCTACTTGATGAAAATTGTTTTTGAAAAATTGGAAAAAAATTAGTATTTTTATATATACTATTAAAGTATATGGGAGACCGGGGCATAATGGGATAGCAAAAAATGAAGTTTCTTGGTGCTTGATTTGGGGCAAAATGGGATAGGGGCAAAATGGGACAGAGAGGAGTGGAATACCAAATTGGGGCAAAATGGGACACACAAAAATGAAGTGTCGCAGCCCGCTGAATTTGGGGCAAAATGGGATGACAGGAAAATTCATGCTTCGGCTCTATGAAAGAGCTGTTGAAACATAATCTAGTCTAAATGGTGCTTGTGGTTCGTTTCAGTCCACATATACGCAGATAATACGGACTGACCGATATATTTGTCGACACATATCCGGCGATTTCATGGGGAGCGGCGGTCCTAGTTTCATAAAACAATTTACGTAAAAATTGACAAGAGTTAGATTTTCATCAATGGCTTGAAAATCAGTATCAGTAACGTGCAGTTGGCAGAAAATAAATTAAAAAAAAAACAAAGAAAGATAAAAACAAAAAAAACCATAAATTGCACGCGTCAGCTTATAAAAATTACTTGATTATTTAAATAATTAATAACGACAAAGAAATTGTACCAATCGAATAAGAAGGCTCAAATAACAATTTACGTCAAGTTTGGTACGGTTCTGACCGCAGAATCAAAAGTAATTGTTTAACAAACTTTAATAACAAATGAAAAATTAGTATTTTTTTGAATGTTGAAGTACTTAAATTTATTGGATTCAACGAATCCTGGCGAGCCGAGCACGAACTGTTGTTGTAAAGTCAAAAATAATAATAATTGTTTAAGCGAAGATGACGCATCATGCCTTTTCTGCGGGGGCTTATATTCGAAATCCAAGGAATCTTGGATTCGTTGTAATTCATGCGAGAAATGGGCCCACTATTCATGTGCCCATGCTGACGATAACTTAATCGAGTACGTTTGCGACAATTGTGCCGATAAAAATTAGCTTAGTTAAACAAGCAATAAAAATTAAACATTGCCACCGTTAAATTATAGTATCGTAAGTAGAGTGTGACCCAAATATCGTGTAACATTCAATAAAACCTGTTTTCACTCATTTATTACCCCTCGTTTTTTACCCCTGCATTTCTTTCGTTTCTGCATCGAATTATTCCACTGTCCCATTTTGCCCCGATCCCGTTTTGCCCCAACCGCCTCTTTCTGAGGAGTCTGATTTTCTCCGGCCCATTTTGCCCCAGTCCCGTTTTGCCCAGATAACGTATTTTCTAGCAGTGTTGATTTTCACTATTCCATTTTGCCCCAAACCCGTTTTGCCCCGGTCCCATTTTGCCCCGGTCCCATTATGCCCCGCTATACCATTTTGCCCCGGTCTCCCCTACCTAAAGTTTGATAATTGTAGAATAATTGTTTCTTAGTTTACAAAATCCCTCAATACTGCTTATTTTTTTCCTGTCTAAATGTGTATCCCGCCTTAAACACTTTTTTCTTGAAAGTACGTTTTCAAAGTCGGTGGGCAAAATATCTCAAAAACTACTGCAATGATCCATGTAATTTTTTTGGGACTTTTTCTATATGTAAAAATTTAATATTTGACCGAAGGATTTTTTTTCCGATGTATACTTTCGATTTGACGAACGGAAAATGTCAATTTTTTTCGCAAAAATCACAACTCACTTTGAACACGCGCCATTTTTTTTTAATTTGATATTTCGAACATCCCTTCGATTAATCATAAAATGAACTAATATATTACCAAAATCTGTCCGATTTTATTTTATTTTAGATAACTCGGTTCACAACGTCATCGCTCACCACAAAAGACGTTTTCAAATTATACTTTTTCAAATACCTAATTTTTGTCGAAATTTATCATCACGATTTTCTATTTAAAAATCCCAAAAATGAGCTGTCTTCGACTGTTGCAACTAGGCGTAACCCGTTAATAAGATGACTTAAAAAAAACGTGTAAGAGCGCAACTCCAAAGGGAAATCAGAAGATGGGCTTCATGGAGAAATCTTCAGAGACTTAATGAACCTGCTATTGCTCGGACCTCAATCTCGACAATGCAAACCCCCTACACGATAAGTTTCCCAAACTTATCGTCGAAAAAGGGTCCATTGAAACCATTGATCGCCACTTCTCAAATAAGAATTGATCAACTTTCCTTTTCTCGGGCATTTCTGTCCCGTTCGAGAGTTCATCCGCCGTCCGAATTGTCTCCGAATTCCTGACGTTTCCTCGTGGCACGAGCGTCTCACTGTTCGGCAATAATGGTCCCATCAAATCAGATACCACAGATGAGTGTCCGAGAATCAAGTGCGAGAGAGAGGGAACCAAAAGGGAACCAAGGACCAGTACGAGAGTTTTCCCCACCCAGTCTCTGAAGACCAACACCTCAGGCGAACTGAGTGACGATGTTACTCCGTGAAGAATGGAAGAAAAATGTCTCAAAGAAGTGAAATGAATCGGGGCGCGATCCTGGGTCTTCCAAGCTACACACCGCTCTACATATCATCGGTAAATCGTCTCATCTCATTGTACTCCTCGTTTTGGCCTCCTTGCACGCCTGGTCATCTCCAAGAGGGGCGTGATTTTCCGCGAGTGGCTCCCCTCATACATAGGAGCACTCTCCGATATGTCGAAAAAGCAGGCGTGCAACAGAGAGAGACAGACAAAAGATAAATTACCGCCATGAGAATGGCTCCAAAAAATGGCCATTTCGAAACGTAAGAAAGCTCACTAATGGCAAATTCTATTCAGCGGGCCAGAACTGACCACAAGTTAGGCACTTTCCCCGAAGTTCAATATTCGTCTCCTCCACCTTTGCACCTTTGGTCATCGATTCACATCCCCCCTGGGCCAACCTGCATCTCGTTGCACAGAGGTCCATATATCGAAGCCACATACCGTCTCGAGTGAGCGTCAACTCGCGCGCCAAAAGCCGAGAATAAGAAAAGAGACGAAAAAGTGCACCGAGTCCGTAGGCACAAGGGTGGCAAGAAAGAGGGATGAGGAGGGGCGAAGAAGAAAAAACAGTGGGGGCGCGAAAGCGACAATGTAAAGCGGGAGGTACGACCCTGTCGAAGCGAGAGAATGGCACTGGTTTGAATGGCTCGTGTGTTCCAATGGTCAATGCCGTCAAGGCGTGAGAGGTCGAACAACCCGGAGTGTATATACGAGCGAGAAACGAACACACTGAAAACGATGGAATTGTCGTTTCTATGAGTCTCCCCCTCCCTATTGGCATTCTCTCTCTCTCTCACTCACTCGATTCTTACTGAAAATGCGAAACTCTTGAATGGAGTGAAAGAATGGCGACCAAACGAGGCTGGCAACCGGAGAATTCTACTTGTCCTCGCTCTCTTTCTTCTCGTTTACTTCTTTTGCTCTCTGTGGTTTGGTGACTGCGTACAGTCTCCCTTGAACCTCCACAAACCGAATTTCATAGTCGGAGATAGAGAGAGAGAGAGGGCTGGATGCGTAAAGAGGAAGTCCAACTGAGGTTGTCTCATCTTCACCTTCCTTGCTCCTTCTCGCTGTCCTTTGCCGTATAACTGCGGTCACGAGACTTCGTAGACCGTTTCAAGACCAAATTTCGTATTATGTTTCGTTCCATGATGTATACCCAGCGAGGGGACGAGAAAACAGAGAGCGATGACTATGAGACCATGCATCGATCTTTCTCTCCCTCGTGCTCCTGAAATCTTGGATCACGCGGTGTCTAGGACTCCTCGTGGCGCACCCCAAGGATCGCGAGGATAACTTGCGATAATATTTTCCTAGGATGCTCTGCCCAATTTCAGTATTCTCTTCCGTTTTCAAGGACTCCACAAACGCGATAGCTTTCTCTGGAGCTCTTCTTGGTTAGGAGTTATACGAGCCACGTGGAGCTTTTGTGTCTGGCTTTTTTATTCTTCGCAATTCACGGAGGAAAATATAGAAATTCGCCGTGCAGCGAGGTAGCGAGTTTTGGTAGGGTGCTCACCGCGAGGGATGCCTTTCGATTCAGCAAAGAACAGCAGAGAACTTTATTCAATACGTTTTCGGATTAGGTCGAGTAGTGGGATAGGGGGGAGCAGCACTTCGGATACTTTGTTTGAAATTGAAAAAAGGAAACAATTACTGAGACCTTCGAATTTTAGGATTTTAGGATCTACATGTCATATACAAACAATATGATGATAATTATTTTACACATTACATTTGAATATTCTGAGTTATATTATGTTTTATAAAAAATGACAGAAATCATGGTTTTCAATGGTTTCAATCGTTTTCAATTAATCAGGTATATGATATAAAGACCCAACTCCATTTTTCTCATGGCTGATTTTAGGGGACTATGTGTATAAAATAAATCAAAACATTAATTGTTTTAACTTTGTAATTATTATCACACAATTAGTACTTATAAGTTGATCTTTGATTAGGTAGGAACATTTTGGCACAAGCGGATATCCAATATTCAGCTCGACTGTGCAGGCCGAATTCAGCCGAATGTGCCCAGTAATATTTTTGTACATATTGCTATTTTTGCTGATACTATATTTTTGTTGAGGGGAGATATACTCTAGGAGCCGGAAAAAGGTCATTTTTGTGAATTTTTTCAAGAAAAACTGTTTGAAATTTCGGATTGGGGTTTTAATTACCTAAAAGTATATACATTCAAAAATATGTTTAATTTCCTTTATTTAAAAATATCAAAAATATACAAGGATATTGTATGATCCTTGGAGCGTCGTAAAAAAATCTGCGTATACGGTACCCACTGGCGTTTCTTCAAAAAACATCTGAAAAAAACACCAAAAAGATTATTAAATAAGATACTATAATCTAGTACTTTTCATAGCCGATTTTGAAAATATCGATTTATGAAAAAATGGCGGATGTTTGAACATACGTAGTGATTTTTGGGCCAAAAATTAGTTATTATTTTGCCTATAAAACAAAAGCTAAGTAACGGAAAAAAAATCCTATGACAAGTACTAGATAATGGTGTATAGAATAACCACAAAAAACCTTAAGGCAATAGGTTCATTGGTTTTCGAGAAATTTTGGGTACCGATTTGAAAAACGTGGTTTTGAGAAAAACGCGTTTGAAAATTTGGGAATGAATAAATCATGAAATTTGTCAACTTACATGGAATCATCGGTACCAGGCCCATAGTGTAGGTCTTCTACGGTCGACGGAATGTTCATAGCTTCTAAATCCTCGACCTCGACCATCTAGGTGTATATCTCTCCTTGAGTAAAATAAATGCTATATATACATTTTTTACCGGAAAAAAAAAATTACGCCGGCAAAAAATAACATTAGTTCACAGTTGTGCCATTTTTGTTGTTATGCAATCAAAAGTTTTGCAATGGCGACATCTTACGACTAGTTTTTAGTGTATAAAATGAAAAACAGAAATTACTATAGGAAACATCGAGTTAGTCCACTATCCGATATTAAGCAACTATCCGATATATGATGCTTCCTACCTGTAGGAAATCGTGGGCCCGAAAATCTCAACGTCTTTTTTTCCGATCGTCAATATTGCGAGCTTCTTTGGGGTTCCGGATTGTTACATCGAGTGGGAACGAGAGAGAGAGAGTGAGTGAGAGAGAGAGAGAGGAAGAGAGAGAGAGAGAGAGAGAGAGAGAGAGAGAGAATAGAGAGGGGGGGCAGATTATCGATTGCGGAGATCTCAAGATCGAAACCTGAATATGCAACCAAAAAAGTATCAGCCCTCCTTCTCTCTTTCTCTCTAGCTCTCTCCCTGCGTCTAATGCCCTCATGCGTGCCCGAAAAGTTTTGCTCAGCATTGAAAGCATGTGTGCGCATCTCCGGAGTTAATGTGAAATGTGAATTTGAGAAATGAGAGATGGAAAAAGAAATTGCTCCCGGACTTTTTTTTTCCCGCCGTTTTTTTTGGGGTACCTGTACGCTGCGGTTTTCTGGGAGCACGCGTGCACGTCCGTCCAAATCGCTAGGCGCACGCCACGCGAGTACAAATCGTGTTTGATGGTGGTCGAGTCGTAAAAGTTGGAGGGCTGAAGGCTCCGGATGGCACACCGTCGCCTCCGACAGAGGGCGTTCGACGCGGGCTTTTCACATACGACGGAATTCTCGTCCGTTCGTTTGCTTTTCTTCTCCTTTTGGTCCATGAATTCTATACGTTTATTCAGTTGCTGCGACTGTCAAAAATAAAGTTTTTTTGCATTGATATCCGCGTTAGTTTTTCTTGAGTTTCCGGAAAATCGATATCTTTCCCTAGACTAGAAAACTTTGTTGATAATTTGCATAATCGATATCGAACGAAATTATTGATATGCCTAACGTTACGATTGCCTCAAAGCAAGACGATTTTTCCTAAGCACCGAATATACTGAAATATTTGGAATTTTCTTCAGCAGCTCCTCCTCCGATTTTTGACATTGTGGAATTCAAATTGATCGTGGGCAGGATAAATTATAATTACTTCTCCACAGCGCTCAATTGAGTAAGTAAAATGAAGGTAAGTCGAGTAAAATCGACTTTGATATATCCCCGTCACACGTTGCGTGAAATTTGTTCGTTGGTATTATCGCTGAGCATTAATAAACAGTAGTTCAACATTCCGTAAAGGACTGACGACCGAAGGTATTTTTTTTATGGCTCGATCCACTCAGGACTAATCTCAAAGAGAGCAATATAAAGGCCGGCTCTCCTCCGGCCGAAAAGAGAGAGAGAGAGAGAGAGAGAGAGAGAGAGAGAGAGAGAGAGAGAGAGAGAGAGAGAGAGAGAGAGAGAAATCACGTAAAGATCAACGTAGATTCTCGCTCGCGAAAGATTCGCGATATCCAACGTTCGCGAGCCCTTTTGGTCCACCTGCAATTACGTGAGAGCGGCGAAGGAACGCTCGCGCGCGCGCGATCAGCGCTCCCGGTGCACTCAGAAGCGCAGCGCGCCCGAATATAAACCCGGACAGGTTTTGGCGGTGCAATTATTAATATGAGAGAGATGGGCATAGGGGGTATAGTCGCGGTGGGTCTTGGGCATTGGAACGCGCCTTCACGAGAATATCTCGACTGGATGATCGAGCCAAGAGGAGAAACAAGGATAAAGAGACCAGGACGAAAAAGAAGACGATGATTGGAGAACGCGGCGTCTCAGGATTTGCTTTTTTGTTTCTTCTTCTTTTCTTATTGCCGTTGAGCATGCGCCGGGCCGCTGCATCAGCATCGAAAAAACCCCGCGTAGGCAACCTAATCAGGATCTGTTTATCGAGAGCTCCCGACCACCCTTTTTCTTTTTCTCCCTCGATAAAAGAAAGAAGGAGAGGGAAAGCTACCACAGTTTTTGCGCGAAGAATTTCGTACGAGTGAATCCCTCGAGAAACCTCAGTGTTGTTATCCCCTTAAAAAGAAAGAAACACAACTCTCGTGATTCAGGCTTTCGCGATTATGATACCGGATCTCATGCAAATTTTCCCGATGTGTGGCTCATACGTGGTCTACATGCATACCAAATGTATGCATATGTATATCTACCTACGTATATATTTTTTCGTATCTACACGTCTCCTCTGACCATATTCGCGCGTGAGAGATGCTGTCTGAAAAAAATCAAATCCATCGACAGTTTCGAATCTTGATTCGATTTTTGGGATTCGACACATACACGCATATATAAATATAGATATGTTTGGGATAAAGGGTATTTAAAGTCTTCGTATCTACTTGATGTTGGATATCAGGATATGAAGCGATTTTACCCCTTCCTTGACACACTGGGTCATTTTGACCCGGACGAATTAAAAATAAAATGCTCACTTTCCCGATATTGAAAGTTTTCAATATTTTTTTACAACAATTTAGTTTGATACTTTTCGAATTTCAATTATGCTGATATATTAAAAAATGTTTGAAGCGCATACCGGAATTTTTAAGATGAAAACCGACCGAAGGGTTGTTAAGGGCAGGTGGATGAAAATCTATCCAGATCAAATTGACCCAGTGTGTCAAAATCGTGGCCAAATATAAATGTGTCAAGGAACGGATAAGGCCTTATATACGCGAAAAATTTTAAAGTTTTTCATTATTTTTTATTCCATTAGCCTGAACGGTTAGGAATATTTTAAGCTTTACAGGATTGAAAAATTCTGTAAAGTTTTTCCACGATTCACTTTTTTGAACCTTGTGAAAGTTCTTACTCTTGAACGAAGGTTCAGATCGCTTTGAAATTTTTACAACATATTCTTAGTATCATCACCTATCGTGTGAACCACAGAAACAAAAGTTTCAATGACATGAAAAAATATAAAAAATTAAATACCGACAGAAAATTGAGTAAAATAATTTTAAGTTTCGACTTTTTATTATAATATTTGTTTTTTATAATATTGTTGGTTCACACTGAAGATACATTCATTATGCAATTATAAATATGTTCTTTATTTCAGACACCCACATCGATGCCGAGAACTTTCACTATCAAGGCGCGCGCAGAAAAAATACATTGCTTTATTATGTTATGCCTCTGCCATTTGTTAATATTTCTAATTTTTTTGACATATACTTAACCATGTGCATAAATGATCTGTAAAAAAAATCTTGTCAATATAAGCGTCATTTTTTTTTAACCGCGTCTAGAAAAGTACCTTCGAAAATCGGCGAAATCGCGTATATACGGGCTTAGGTAAACCGTGCGGAAATTGTCGTAGGGATCTAATTGCATTCCCATACCTGTCTCAACTTTCTGATAGGGATCCAATGGATCATTGCATTGGATTCCTATACTAAAATGTCATGTTCTTAGATTGGATTGTGACTTGAATCTTAGTCTGAAGGCAACATTTTTACATGCATCTAAATACGTTCTAAATACAGCATGGTCATTCGAGACTTTCAATTTTCTGCTACTTTCGCCTAGAATTATAGCCCTCGTACGTCGCCAACACGAGCAATCCAATTTTGGTAATTAATAGCTGATACAATATTAGCTGCTTTAAATGTGAAAAAATTATACTTTAAGTTGTTGTCCACCCGTGCAGAAGTTATCGCAGGGATCCTTTCTGATAGGAATCCAATAAGCCATCGCATTGATTCCGTATACTAAAACGTCACGCTCGTACATTGGATTCTAATCGGGATTCCCCATGGGAATCCAATGTACAAGTCTAATGTAAATCCTAAAGCCTTTCCACGATATCGAACGGGATTCGAACTATTCTTGATGCATTCCATCGCATCCAGTACGTTGAATTTTCCAACCAAAATGTATAGATATCCAAAATGAGTAGATCTTACAAAAGTATAAATCACTTAAAATAGTATGTCTTAAAAATCGATTTGAATCACATCACTGAATATCCACTGTAATTATCGTTTGCTATTTATTTTACTGCACTCTGACATAACATCACTACAGACGTGGCACGCTCATGAAGCGTGCAGGTTATGACGCCGAATTTTATAAACTTCCCTCAACATTTAACGTTAAAAAGAAGATTTTTCTACATAAAACAAATAACCAAGAGTATTTTTTTAAAAACCGGGTCAAAACAAGTTATCATTTGTAGAAATGGCAGGTGAAAAACCAAAAGCAGATGATTTTTATCTTGAAAACGGTGGGACTTTTACTAAACTGAAACTTCAGCATATATGCTGGAATTTCTTTTGACCGGTATAGTAGGACACCCTTTATAGAGTACCGGTCAACAGTTTTTCATCACTTTCGATAATTGCAAAATTATATTAGAACAATGTAATTCATTATATGTGTAGCTTTATGAAGATAATATATAGCTCTATAAAATCAATTATATATATATATAATCATAGATTCCACTGCACGAGGTCTTCCCTCCTATTACAGTCTCACCATATTCCACTTCGTACATAAAATGAATTATATCACGTTAACATAATTTTGCGATTATTCAATGTTCGAAAACTTTTGAACGGTACTGTATATGTGTATGTATGTATATATATATATACACATATATACACATATATACACCAATGCTCATGACATAACGACACCAGTCCGCGAGGAATGGTCCCTCTCGCGCAGTGTCGCGAATCAGGAAACGTGCCCGCGTCCGGACGAAACGAAAATATAAAGAGGGAAAAACGAAGAAAAAATAAAAGGAGAGTACGCGTGTATACGCGGACGCGTATTCAAACGTGGATGCATAAGGGACCGCGGGAGTACTAAGTATAGCGTGAGACGCGGAAAACATGAAAGATTCTGGGTGATGGCTTTTGCAGGGCGAATGTGGACCAGTCCAAATTAAAAATAAAACCTGCTGACTACGGAGTGCGTATGTAGGTACGGCAAAGTGCATATACGTGTCAGCGCCGCAATGAGAAAATGAGAGAGAACAGGATACATCGTTATGCAGTTGAGAGAGACAAAGAGAAACAGAGAAAGAAATGCAGGCTTGCACTCTCGCGAAATGAACTTGGATATATATATATATACATATATATACATATATATGCATTTATATATATATATATATATATATATATATATATATATATATATAAATGCACACACATACGCGTGCAAATATATTTCTGTACACGTACATGTATGTTAAATACGCACTACCTACTGGCCCCGTGGCCCACGGACCTACAAACCGCGCGTGCTCCCGATCGTTTTAAAACTCGCGAATTCGAGCACCGAGAGCGAGCAAGCACGTACCATTTCATCTTTTTCTCTCTTTCACCTTCATTCTCCTTCGTGTAGCACTTTTTTCCCCATGTTTCTCATTTTATTTTCGTCCGTTGTATATCGCCGCGCACCAATTCTTCGCCGTATTACGATGTCGAGACGAAAACCTTCTCCTTTACCTTCCGAGGGTTTACCTATACGTACAAGTACGTACGTATATAACTTTAGCGATATATATATATATATATATATATATATATATCGCGGCAAACAATGCCAGAGGGGAATGTAACGAGAGCCCCGAGAAGCATTTTTGGGGGGACCTCTCGCTCGTGTATACAGCGCCGGAGTAATGCAATCCTCCGTAAGTGTATAGCCAGTACGTTCTTTTCATGTTACGCCTCGTGTGCACGAGATCCGAAGACATTAAACGCTGAAATTTAATCGGCCGTTGGGCTACCGATCCCTCGCGGTATTGGTTACTCTGACCCTTTGCCCTCCATTCGCCAATGACTAAGTCCTGAAATTTTCACGTGTACCCTTCGAACCTTACGATTCGTGTGTTGCGCTTTTTTTCTTTTATCAACGGGTAGCTCGTGCCCGGAGAAAAGAGGAATTTTTGTGAATTTATTCTAGGGAAACGTGTGTAAGTTTTCAAGTTGAAAAAAAATTAAAGTGTTTTAATATATTTTTTAAATAAATCAATCTGTTCAATTAATTTTGACTAATTAATTATTCCGTTTAAGAAGCTTTCGTAATTTTTGTATTAAAAAATATTTATAAACGTGGTAGATAGGATGGTTTGTGCAGAGAGCTGCTTGAAAAAGGTCCTTGGCGGTGATCACTGCTGCTCGGAAACGAATCATCCGAAATAAAACAAATCAAGAGCATTTAGTTTTTGCACGAAATTGTCTAGTGCTTGGACGGAGGATTTAATGAAATATTGATTTTTGAAAAAATGGCCTCAGTCTTAAGTAAAAGTATCGATTTTTGGTGAAAAAGCTCTATTTTCGTTGATACAAACAAAACTATGCAGCAAAAACGAAATGTCTCCTTCAAGCACTGCTTTTTTATATGTAAAGACGCTTGTAGAATTTGAAGTTGATCGATGCAGTGATTTTTGAAATATCGTACCCACACGGAAATAAAATATATGTAAAAATATATTTTTCGATATATTAAAAATGGATGTAAAATATATTTCAGATATATATTATGCATTTTAAATATAGATTAGATATATGCAATATATACGGGAAATGCATTAAAAATATATTCGCGATATCGAAGTTTTCGTCCAAAAATTCAGAATGTATATAAAAATATATATGTTGGATATGCGGTTACGTATATTCGAACTATATTGAAAATATACTTACAATGTACTCAAATTACCCTCAAAATATACTACAAATGTATTTTAAGTGTATTCGACTTATAATTGAAATATACTTTAAATGCATTTAAACTACACCTAAAATATACACGATATATGTTCATACTGCGTTAAAAATATACTTGAAATAAGTTCATACTACATTTTAAATATTATTAAAATATATTCAACGTGTATTTAAGATATATTTAATCTCTACTTGAACTATTCTTAAAAATTTTGTTATGACGTTATTTACATCATTGCACCCTTTTACGATATTTTTCCTTGTCATTAATTACGATTTTGGACGCGTTTTGAGAAAAACGCGTTTGAAGTTCGCCGGTTCCCATGACTCCCTCAATTTTGAACGAATCGACTTAAAATTTTTAGAAAATTCTTATGAAATGTTGTATTTTGAGAATCTGTCGAAAAGCAAAAATCGATATTTTCAAAATCTTCAACTCGGTGGAAGCCCTTGATTATTTTCGACATTTAAAGCCGCCGCGTACTGAAATCGCGCGGATGATAATATGTGGAGAAGCAGGATTATTGGTCGTCTTTGCTTACCACACTTCCACCGTTTTTCTAATTTGTTAGATTTTGTTATGACCTCTTCGGTTTTTCTGAGTAGTTCAATAAACTTCGTCGAGGAAAGAGTAGCGAGGATATTTGGAATTAATTGATTCCTGGATCACGAGGATCCTCGTCTCGTTGAGCCCAACCATTCGAAGTTTGCTCTCAGCCGTGCGGCTCTCAGAAGTGCGTATTCGCAACGAAATTCTGGACGTAACAAAAGCACTTGTGTATAACAAAAGTTCACGTATGCCTGTCGAGAAGTTCGTGTGTCTAACCGATTTTGCATTCAGTCCACAATTCGATCAATGAATATCAATTAAGGCGTTACCCTCACTTATAGCGCAAAAAAGGCCTTTTTCATGAATTTGTTTAAAGAAAACTACAAAACTTTTTTAATCGATCAATATACCATCTTAAAGAACACATCTTGAAGAACTTTCAGTAATTTTTTTATTGAAAAATATTACATTGTTTAGTGGCAAATGGCCGTCAATGAAATAATGTTTTTAAATACACGGTTTGCGGTGACCAACATTGCGGCGAAGTGGATCATCTGAAAAAAAATGCGGATGGATTTAGTCAAATATAAGTATAAACTAGTCTTTAATCGAAGGATTTTAAAAAATATTCATTTTTTACAAAATGGCGGACAGTCAAAGTTAATGGTTCGATTTTAACGAAAAAAAAACGGCCGTTTTTTGGCTATAAAACGGCCATTTTTTCGAAAAAAAAAATCGAACGTTTAAAGACTACATTTTTATGTATTAAATAAGCCTGCAAAATTTCAAGAAGATCGGTTCATTAGTGTTCGAGTAATCTTGGTCACCGACTTCAGAAACGCCATTTAGAGAAAAACGCGTTTAAAGTTTCAATTTCAGTTTACACGAAGAAAATATTTTTTTTTGTAAACTTACATAGAGTCATCTATTCCGGGCCCATACAGATGGGCCCCGATACTTATACTTCAAAAAAATGCAATAAAAAAATCGATTTTTTCAAAATCGCAAGTGGGGGTAACCCCTTAAACATATACAAAAAAATCATACAGTCGAACCTCGATATAACGAGTCTCTAGGGAAGTTCGTTATATCGAGTTTTCATTATATCGAGGATTTCCTTATATCGAGCTTTGACTGTATCAAGTCAAACCTCGTTAACGTAATCGCAATTACAAGTCAAGCATACGATTTTTTGCTATTTAAACCTAATACTAGAAAACAATTCTTTTCCCGCAGACCCAATAAAGCTTACGTCCAATTACTTAATTATTATTATTAATTTGTTATACGAATCAACTTATTTTTTTTTAGTTTCATTTCTGAACTTCCGCGTCATTTTTCCAGGGAGGGGGGTGGGGGGGTGACACATTTTCTCAATGATATGCCATTAGTGAACACGCACATGCGAAACTTTCGCGTGTATCGATATCTTACCGTTCTTTTTTTTGGACAAGATTGAAATTTATGTGTTGGCGAGCGGGGAGAGCCGCTCGATCGTGTAGTATGTCACAGAGAACTCGAGGAAGTTACGATGACCCGTTTGCATATCGTGCGTAAGTTTATTCCGCGAGTGTTATGTACGCACGAGAGTATCGACGATGGGCAGTTGCTTCTGCGCATATATGCATTCATATCATACCTGTAGATTGATATATGTGTGCGTTTGCATATATATATATATATATATATATATATATATATATATATATATATACATATACACACACACACACACACACACACACACACACACACACACACACACACACACACACACACACACACACACACACACACACACACACACACACACACACACACACACACACACACACATATATATATGAAGAAAGGATCTTTTGAACGCGATACGTGTGATGTTGGCTATCTCAAATTGATTTATTTTTTTTTTTTTCGAGACATACCTTTCATTTTGAAAACACGACGGCTCTTGACTACCATCCAGGTGTATAAGTGTAAAGATATTACAGTTTTCATAATGTGGAGTATGGGAATAATTGCCTACTGTGACGACGGTACGCCATGGAAGCTGTCTGCAAAATCGCCTTTCCGCATATACATAAGTACAGCCCGAAAAATTACACCCGAAAGAAAAACCTTACCATCTAAGATTTATGACCTTTATTAGTTTTCGAGAAAAAAAGCCTTTTCCATTGTTTTCGCATTTTCCTGTAACATAACTTTTTATTTTCACTCTCTTGTGTATGTACTTGCCTCTTAGAATTTTTTAAAAGCAATTAGAAGCCATTCAGACTGATATAAGTATTTTTTTATCATCTGAACATTAGCGGCTGATCCTCCCAAACCTATCTTTACTTTTGATCAAAATCTAACGCATTAGTGTTCAGTCATTTATTTATTGTCCGACAGTGCTCTTCTTAAGGGGAGATATACACCTAGGAGCCGGAAAAAGGTCATTTTTGTGAATTTTTTCAAGGAAAACTATCTGAAATTTCGGATTGAGGTTTTAATTATCTAAAGTATATACATTCAAAAATATTTCTTTATTTAAATATTTATTTTATTATTTATTATTTATTTATTTATTAAATATTTATTAAATATTTATTTCTTTATTTTCTTTATTTAAAAATATCAAAAATATACAAGAATATTGTATGATCCTTGGAGCGTCGTAAAAAAATCTCCGTATACGGTACCCACTGGCGTTTCTTCAAAAATCATCTGGAAAAAAACCAAAAAGATTATTAAATTAGATACTATAATCTAGCACTTGTCATAGCCGATTTTGAAAATATCGATTTATGACAAAATGACGGACGTTTGAACATAAATAGTGATTTTTGGGCCAAAAATTAGTTATTATTTTGCCTATAAAACAAAAACTAAGTAACGGGAAAAAAATCCTATGATAAGTACTAGATAATGGTGTATAGAATAACCACAAAAAACCACAAGGCAATCGGTTAATTGGTTTTCGATAAATTGTGGGTACCGATTTGAAAAACGTGGTATTGAGAAAAACGCGTTTGAAAATTTGGGAATGAATAAACCATGAAATTTGTCAACTTACATAGAATCATCGATACCAGGCCCATAGTGTAGGTATTTTACGGTCGACGGAATGTAGGTGTAAATGTAGGTGTGAATGTAGGTGAATCTAGGTGTATATCTCCCTTTAACGGTAATACGAGTAAAAACATCGCGACGACAGGACATACACTGTGACCTCTATTATCAGGCCCTCCACAGATGCAACAGCCCCCCACTCTGTGCCGAATATTGATCTGTGGTGGGAGTATCGCATCTTGGGAGAAGCGCCAGTGAGGCTCGCAGCATGCTAGACAATGAGAGTAGGCTTTGACGGCTATTGCAATCAGCTACCCCAGCTGTGCAGAGTCAGCTTCAGTACATGCTGCGCAACCTCCATTTTTGCAAGTGTCACGCGGAGACGGGTCCCGTTACTCTGCCGATAATAGAAGTCGCCGTGTACAGGAAAGGGAAAAATCACAAAATGATGTTTTCTCGAAAATTAAAAAGTATCGTAGAACATACGTGGATAAGTTTCAAACCGAGGAATCTGCATTCTCCTTTTAAACGTCACTTTTCAGGCCACCCTGTATATGCACATCGTTTCCTCTCGACGGTAAAACGAGAATCTACGTTGTATTTTAAATTTGAAATTATCGATTACCATATCGACGAAGAAGATCGTCTTACGGTGTTTTTTTTGGCGTACAAGAAAGCGTTTTCTTATTTGGACGAAGGGGGCACGTGCTCCCGGGTGTATCACTACGCGCGAATGAAAGAAAGAGAGTACGCGGTTATGCACGTAGTACTCTCAGTACCGTTGCAAACGATCAGGATAAGTACGAGAGAGCAAGTGAACCGGACTGCATGTGAGTGTATGTCTGTATCTGTATATATATATATATATATATATATATATATATATATATATATATACATACATACATACATACATACAGTTGCACATGTACCAAAGTGATGCCGAGTTTGGATCCTTTTTCATTTGCCGCTGTGAAACGAGTCGTGAGAGCCGATACCAGTCCAAGTACGGCGAAGCTTCGCCCCAATCTTGACTTATCTTTTTTCCTTCTATATATATATATATATATATATATATATATATATATATATATATATGTTTTTTTTTCGTTAATACACGTCGCTGCGGTCCGTGCGTAAATACCGTTGCGGGAGGTAAAACCATGTCGTATCGAGTAGGTTAAGCGCATCCATAAATGAACGAGCTACCTGCGCAATATGCGCAACGAGAGAAAGAGAGAAAGAGAGGAAGGCAGGGAGAAAACAGTGAGAAGGTGCCGAAAAAGCGTTTATTGCACTCCGAAAATAAAATTCTGACGACGGCGAGATAATTTGGATCTTGTTGACTGTGTGTTGCGATCGTGAAAATTTTATCAACAATTGTCATATTCGCGCTGTAACAAAGATTGATGCTGAATATTGAATAAAGGCTCGTTAAGGTGGAAAATATCTCGCAATTTCAGCCGTCTGGCCTTTAGAAAAAAGTGCACTTGCTTCCCTCAGAAGACTATCGATACTCGGCAGACTTTTTTTGGAAATTTGTTGATGATCGACGAGGAGGTCAATATTACCGAAGTTTTTCGACTTTTTCTGGATTTTGAAAAAATGTATTATTATGGAAAGGGTTTTTATATAAAAAATGGAACCAAAGCTGACGAAAATACACGAGCGTAAACTTTATGTCATGAATTTTGCGTCTGACCATTCTCGCAGATATTTAATATTTCGATGAAATGCAAAATGCTTCCTGAACACTGACATTCTCATGGACCAATAAATTCATGATATATACCGGGTGTCCCATTTTAATCTTGCACACGATTTATCGCCACCAATACTGGTGCGATCAAGTGTTGAGTATAATAAAACTTTTAGGGTTTAAAGGGGGACGTTAAAAAAATGTTTTGGCCCAACAAACTCACACGCAGACTTACATTTGTTTGATGCCGGAAGTGACGAGCCGCAGAGACCTAATCCTCGTTTGGGTTTGTTTGGGTTATTGAACAAACATAAACAAACTCACACACGCACATTTACACTGGGGATGTTGGAACCTTTGCCTCCTCGTGGTACAATCTGGATAGCGTTGAAATAGTAAAAAAATGTTATTCTAACCTAAAAAATTATGAACGTTGTCAAAAAACTTTCCTACAAAAGTTGTCAGTTTTGGCCTGATAAATATTTTGATAAAAACATTCATGATCCCATTAAAAGAAACATGTCGGCCATCGTAGTGCCGCCATTATACATTTTAGACCAAAAAAGATTTTTTACCCCTCCCCCTCCCTTTGAACCCCGAAAGTTTTAATATACTCAATACTTAATCGGAGCAGTATTTTTCGAGATAAATCAATTGTAAGATAAAAATGGGACACCTAGTATAATAGATCCATAATAATTAGAAATAATTAATTAGAAACTACAAATAGAAATAATAAATCCATGATGTATCTAATAAATCCATACTAATTGGAAATAACGTATAGTAATAATAAACCAAGAATAATAACGAATAAGACATTCATCTCACACTCCAACATCCTATGGTCCATCTCTACCTTTTCCTTGAGCCGCCATTCGCATCAAGTGTAACCTCCTTACATTTTCTTTATTCGTACATTAATTACTCGCGACTATTTCTTCGCAATGCGGTTTTACGAGAGGCAGCGGCGCGTCTCCCGGTTAATTATTTTATGCCCGCAAACGACAAAGCCAATGCAGTAATCCAGGTAAAATGAAATTGTCCGGTCCGTAAAACTGTCCGTTTCTGGACACTCTTGACCCACAAATTTCCCGATAAATAACCGCTAAATTGTGCTCCAGAATCCACACGAAATTTGGCTCCGTACGCGCGTGCACGCGAACACACACACATACTGCGCGTCCCGTCGATCTCTTGGCACGAGAGTACACACGTTGCGATCCTGGTGTGGTCGGAGAGGACACGTAACTTTCACGCCTGGAATCGCCCCATGTGCGTGTGTACGAGTACATATATGATATGTATGTATGGGGAATTCCATCTTAACTCAGGCAACTATCCCCCTTGTCATCGTCGATTATAGATTTTCATAGTGAAAAACCTCACTCCTGTCAAAAAAACACCTTTTCATTTTTTCTCCACCCCTTGCCCTAGTGCTGCTGCGAAAAAAAGTACATACGGCTCGTTTTTTTTTAATTCTAAAAATGTAATTACGTTCCAAATCTGTTTTGTGCATTTTTCACCACAGCTCATTTTGTGCTTCTGGTATTTACTATTTGTTTATGTGAAATTTCGATTTTGGGGATCATTGTTTGAAAGTTTGGAAGTCAAGAAAGTACTTTTTCGGTCTCGCAAGTAAAAAGAATCGGCGAAAATGTGTTTCCAAAATAGAAAGATTGTATGGAATATTTATAACGCTCGGGGAAGGACTGGAATCAGCTCAAAAAGTTAATCGAAGCCTTTTCCGTTCAGGTAAATGCTACTTACTAACACAACGAAACGGAGAGGAAGAGAGGAGGGAGTAGATAATACAGGATACACACTAGTGGAATTAATTCAGGATGTTTTCAACAGAAATTAGCCTTTTGTGATATTTACGCAGAAAATGTATATTCCGCTACGCCGAAACCATACAGTAAAGTTTTTATTCAAAACTATAATGTTTCTACTTAATATTTTACCTTAATAATCCTACTTTGATAAGAGTACGAAATAAACATTGTAATATTTAAAATAATAAGTATACAAAAGAATATAAACAATTTTACATTCTTTTATATACTTATTATTTTATATATTACAATATTTATTTTGGACACTGGTTCAAATATTTTGAACCTATTATTTTAAATATTACAACATTTATTCTGGACACTGTTCGTCCAGAATTAATTCCACTAGTGTATAACATGACATAGATAACACAGCAAAAATAGGATTCAGCACGATTGAAAAATTCAGAACGGAATACATCCCACCCGAATTGAATTTAATCCGAAACCATATTTACAAACTTTGTTTTTTCACTTGCAAGACCGTAAAAGTCTTCTCACTTCCAAACTGTCGAAGGGTCCTCAATATCGAAATTTCCCCACAAAAATCGTAAATATCGGAAGCACAAATTGAGCTTTGTAGCTAAATGCTCAAAGCTGGTCTGAAACGTATCCAAACTTTTCCAGAATGAAGATAGGGGGACAAATTTCGAAAAACTGTTTTTTTACCCCAGAAGTGAGATTTTCCACAATGGAAATCCACAATCAACGATAGTCAGGGAATTGGTTGTCTGACCAGAAATGACGAAATACCCCATATACATGTGTGTGTGTGTGTATGTGTATATATATATATATATATATACACATATATATACATATATACATACATACATACATACATATATATATATATATATATATATATATATATATATATATATATATATATATATATATATATATATATATATATATATATATATATATATATATATATATATATACACACATATATATACATACATACATACATACATACATACATATATATATATATATATTAGGGTGTGCGGAAAAAAATCGATACTTTTTTTTTCGGTTGCATCCACCAAAAAAAGGTGAATTAAGGTAAAAAATGAAGAAACCTCGAAGGAGAGCTCGAAAAAAAATTATTTCGAATGGCGCATTGCATTTGAATATTTTCCATAAGAATAACCCAGGAAAATATTGAGATTTCTAAATGTGGTAGTGCAACTCGTCAGAAAAAAATCGCACAAAGATGTCATTAACATATTCTCATGGAGAATCGAATTTGCAACAAAAAACTTTTTACGAAAAATTAGCTTAGAACAACCGTTCAAGTGAAATCGCTGTCTGAAATTGAATTGATAAAAAAAAAATTCAAAAGGCTGTAAAAAACGAATTTTTCGCTATACGAAAAAACTTTTTGGGTTTTTTTGTAGAGAATGTTCTGCTCTAACATACAATTTGCATGGAATCGTTCTCAAAATACTTCTCTGATACAAAAAAGAATCAAGTGCAACAAGAAATATAAAAGAAACGAGGTCCATCATTGATCGTGTTTCGAAAAGTTTTATTCAATGAATTTGGTTTAATAAGAAAAAATAATTTGTTTTTACATTATAATCGTTGATAATTATTGTTCCTTTTTTAAGAGTCTATTTGTTGCAATTAGGGTATTTCTGTCGATGATTTTGCACTACACCCAATAAATATTGTAGCTGCTCTTCGCTTTTTGGTAATGAACCGTTATATGCTTCTATCAAAGTGACACCTCGTTCGGCTACGTTATTAACGACTTTTGGATTAAAAAAAAAATCTGAGCAACTCAAATAAGTGGAATTTTCCGGCCATAATTCAATATTTACTCTCCAAAAATCATGAGGTAAATTGAATTGCTGGAAAAGAAAGAAGGATTCTTGAGTAACGAAATCGCTCATGTCTTTTTTCAGCAACACTTCCCAATCATTTTTTTTTAATGATTCACTCGGAAGGATTTTTGGTTTTTTCTCGAGATTGCAGGGCTTGTACCATTTTTGCCTTCACACTTATCGGCACAGCATTGTCGAAAAACGATAAAGCAACAATTTTCTCGTTAAAGTACCACAAGTGACTGGCTAATTTTTTCGAGGCAGCCTCCCCTACTACAGGATTCACTTCGCAATAACGAATGAAATTTTGTAGCAGTGACAGATCTTGATTTGGGGCCAAAATGGGCGAAAAATGTCGCGGTTTCCCGTTCGTGGCGCTAGTGTGAAGCTTGTAATTTTGCACTACGAGCTACCGCATGCTGCCGCCAGGTGGCAGCGTGTGCTATGGCGCGCACGCCGCTTAAATAATGAAATTTAATTTCAGACAGCGATACCACTTGAACGGTTGTTCTAAGCTAATTGTTCGTAGGAACTTTTTTTGTAGGGAATTCAATTCTCTATCAGAATATCTTATTGACATTTTTGTGAGATTTTTTCCTGAAGAGTTTTACTACGACGTTCAGAAGTGCCAATATTTTCCTGTGTTATTCTTATGGAAAGTATTCAAATGCAATGCGCCGTTCGAAATAATTTTTGTTCGAGCTCTCCTTCGAGGATTCTTCTCTTTTTACCTTAATTCACCTTTTTTTGGTGGATGCAACCGAAAAAAAAATATCGATTTTTTTTCCGCACACCCTAATATATATATACATACATATATATATATATGAAAAACGGTGATAAGAAAAGTACGAGAGACCGCATGCTCGCTGCGCGTGCGCCGACACGAGTTGGCCACGCGACCGACATGCGCTCTCGACCTTCTCCTCAAGTTCTTCTTCTCTCTTCTGCATTGGAGCTGCTGTTGCGGCTGCTGTACAGTGCTGCTGATCTTCCTTCTCCATGAGAAAGGCGAGACGTGCCCGGGCTTCCTCCTCCACCCCCTCCTGCCTCCCGCGCCTTTTCACCCTATATATATTTACGCACACCTACACATATTCGATCTCTACTCTTTTCCCACTCATTCCTCTCTCCTCGTTCATGCTCGTCTATATTCTCTCGGCCCGAGTTGCCGGTTTCTCGTACGATATTTCCTCTCGCACCTTTGCCAGGGAACAGGGCCGTTCGCTTCCTCCTCGTTCCCGCGTCTCGTAACGCAGCGAAGGGATCCAGCATCATCCCGTTTGCTTCGCCCTCCGGCGTATCTCGGGACGCTCAAGAGCATCCTCCTCCTCTCATCCTCTCGGCCCTTTTATTTTTCTTCGGCCTCTTCCTCCTCCTAGGCCTCGGGCGCCCCCAAGGAGATGGAGAGCATGAGCCTAAGATTCATGGGTGAGAGGAGAGAGAGAGAGCGAGAGAGAGAGAGAGAGAGAGAGAGAGAGATCGTCTTCTGTTACTTCTGTTGCTTCGCAACAGGCAGAAGCGAACAGCGGCAGCAACTTCTCAGGTTCCCACCAAATCCCACACGTGTACACGTGAGCCTGTGTTAGCCCACAGTGCCTTCGGTCCTACGTCGCTGATCCCTTGGAAGAGACTCCCGAGATGCTCCTCGTCTCTCTCACTCGCGACGCCGAAGGGCTTTGCACAATCGCGCGTCTTTCTGGAGCGCGCACGAAGCTGCTCTTGGTATACCGTTCCAATTTTTCATACGGCCAATCAACTGCACTCACCTTTTTTCTTCCATTCCTCATTTCACTTTCGGTTGTGACGAGGGAACTCGGACTCTCGAAACGCTGCACTGAAAGTCCGTGGTGTTTACAACAAACGCCCATGGTGAAAGAGGGGATGGTGAAATTCGTTGTGGATTATTGACACCGCAATCATTATGTGGTTCACACGGCTTTAAGGCGTTGCCCCCACTTGTAGCGCAAAAAAGGCCTGTTTCATGAATTTTTTTAAAGAAAACTACAAAACTTTTTTAATCAATCAATATACCATCTTAAAGAACACATCTTGAAGAACTTTCAGTAATTTTTTTATTGAAAAATATTACATTGTTTAGTGGCAAATGGCCGTCAATGAAATAATGTTTTTATATACACGGTTTGCGGTGACCAACATTGCGGCGAAGTGGATCATCTGAAAAAAAAAATGCGGATGGATTTAGTCAAATATAAGTATAAACTAGTCTTTAATCGAAGGATTTTAAAAAATATTCATTTTTCACAAAATGGCGTACAGTCAAAGTTAATGGTTCGATTTTAACGAAAAAAACGACCGTTTTTTGGCTATAAAACGGCCATTTTTTTCGAAAAAAGAATCGAACGATTAAAGACTACATTTTTATGTATTAAATAAGCCTGCAAAATTTCAAGAAGATCGGTTCATTAGTGTTCGAGTAATCTTGGTCACCGACTTCAGAAATGCCATTTTGAGAAAAACGCGTTTAAAGTTTCAATTTCAGTTTACACGAAGAAAATATTTTTTTGTAAACTTACATAGAACTATCTATTCCGGGCCCATACGGAAGTATAGGCCCGGATACTTATACTTCAAAAAAATGCAATAAAAAAATCGATTTTTTCAAAATTGCAAGTGGGGTTAACCCCTTAAGCGAAAAGCATACTTGACATGCGATTTGGGTGGCGTGTTTGACTATCTGTTATCCCTGAAGTGATTATTCGCTATTGTGAAAGGCTGGTTGTGGTACTGGTGTGGTCATTAGTACTTTTCAGCACTTTGATCAATATCTAGCACTGAATTGTGCTGAATTAATGGTTAATTCAGTGCTAGATATAAAAATATATGGTTAAGGGGTCTTCTTACTTTAGACGCTAAAAAAAGGCTGATTTCATGCATTTTTTGATAGGTTTATATTATAGATATTAATATAAAAGTTGTTGCACTTAATAAATACACTTTTGAAATACATTTGAATGTTTATATATGTATTTTTGTAGCTCAAACAAACTTTAAACGCGTTTTTCTTGAAACGTTTTTCGACGGCTTGTTGATAAATCTTCGAAACTACTGAAACGATCCTTACGAAATTTTAACCATATATTCGTTACAACTAGAGCTATAGCGCATATCAAGGTTTTTTTAAATTTTCATATATACTTTTTTTTGCCAAAAACGGTGAAAAAACAAGTTTTTCGTTTTTTCGAAAAATGTCCGCCATTTTGTTATTTTTGCATATGTCAAAAATCGTATGATTTGCACTATAGCTATTAACATACTGAACCTAAAACCGTTTGATTTTTTTGTTTCGTATGATTCATCTCCGAGATTTCGTCAACAGCGCAGAACTACAATTTTTTAGCACATTTTTTTAACTACCATTTTCGTCTATAAATCGTGACTTAAATAAATTTTGAAATATATTGAATGTATTTCGAAAGTGTATTTATTGAGTGTAACAACTTTTATATCAATATCTATGGTAAAAACCTATCAAAAAAAAAATCATGAAAACAGCCTTTTTAGCGTCTAATGTGAGAAAACTCCTTAATTCAGTGCTATCACGAAATCGGCGTACAACTACTAATGTTGTATAGTGTACGCGAATTTTTGTTTAGTCAAATTTATACTATTCTTTTCGAGATTGTATAATTTATATGGTGCACATTAACGTTTTCCGAGTATAATTTGTTAGAAGACGTTATGAAAAGTGGCTATTTGAAAAAAATTATAGTAAAGTTTATTTAAAGAGAAGACGTAAATCATTTGCAGTTCGAGCAACCGCAGCTTAATACATAGTTTAAAGAACGACGCATGCCTGACAAACTGTTAAGCAGTACGTTTGTTGCATTGCAAAAATAGGATACCAGTTCAACACTTCTTCTTGTAGTTCACCTTCTGTTGTTGTAGGGCACACATTGCTATGCATTTAGCAGGTCGTGTCATATTATATGGCGCAAAACTAGTGCAAAGCGTCAAAAATCCATTTGAACAGTGACTTATAGTATAAAAAAAAGATCTGTGCAAAATTTCACCTAAATTGCATGAAACAGCTATTCGGAAGTGCAGCCTGAATGACTTTTGTCTCTTATGTCATATCTGTCCCGAAGATGCCAAAAGTACTCGGTAGCGAAGTGGCAGCGTGCGTAGGGTGGACATAATTATATGTCTAGAATGACGAATTATAATAAAAAATCATCAAGGTAGAACTCTCAGTAGCGGATTTTATTTTATTTTGGATTTATGAAATATTCTATGCATTTAGTAGACGGACTTGATGCCTTGTGCCAACACTTGAATAACACACCAAATACGGATGTAGCAGGTCGTATCTTATAATGTGGTACAGATCAATGTCGACGTTTTGACAAAACGATGTAATTTTTGGTCAAGTTTAACATCGTTTCAGTTTATTTGTGTCGTTGATATTGATTAGAGACGGATAGGTAAACACAATGAGAGTACTAATTATTAACATAATAAGCACGGTTTGTCAGAAGTTTTCAAGGTTGAAGCGTGATTTTTTGTTAATTCGTTAACCGTCTAATGGGACAAGATGAATACAAGCTATCGCAAACTCGGAATATTTTATAACGTACCACTATTTACGTTGGAAAGGGTGAAATGGAACTAGTAAAGCATTTGGTTCCTCTTCAAACGGTGTTTCTACCAGGGGAAGAAAAATAACTTACAAATCATCAAAATGATATCAAAGCAAGATTATTCGGACTAATCCTACAGAACTTAGATGATTGGCTTAACAAATTGATGTTATTGAGAATGAAACCACTTTTATATGCGAGAGATGCCAACAATTCGTGTCCCATCATTATCCCAGCGTTGTTCCATCTTGCCCCGCATACGGGGTAAGATGGGAAAAATAAAAGTTTAGTTAAAAATATATATTGTATGGTACAAATCAGAAAGACTGATTTTTTGCTTCCAAAATTAAAAGATTAATAAATGTTGATTAGTTTGAAAAATAATTAAAGTTGACTGACTCATATGTGTATTGTTTTATTTGAACATGACCTTAGCGTTGTCATCTTGCCCCGACTTCCCCTGTATCCGTTTCATGAAAACTACTACATTATATAGTATTGAAGAATAAACGTATGTTTGTAAGACTGGTGGTTGCGATTATGGGGTTCGGGCACTCTAGAGGCCGAAAAAATGGGCTTTTTGGGGATTTTTTTGCAGAAAAACTACAAATTACATCGAGATTACAGAAAAGGGTGTTCATCATACATATCAGTGACTGTATACAATAATTTTTTTTAAGCGATTAATTTCAAAATGGCGGCTGTACAGCGTTTATCTCAAAACTGTATTTTTTAGGTTGGCCGGAAACATAACTCAGACATTTTTCGACCGACTCACTTGAAATGTTGAATATACCTTGAAAAATACATTATCTATGGAAGGACGCAGCATTTTTTTTATATTGCATAGTTCATTTGTTATTAACAATTATCCGACGCAAATTTTTGGAAAGTGAAAAATTTGCCTAAAAAATCGTCAGATAATTGTTAATAACGAATGAACTATGCAATATAAAAAAAAATCGTACGTACTTCCATAGACAATGTATTTTTCAAGATATATTCAACATTTTAAGTGCATCGGGTGAAAATGCAATTTTTAAATAAACGCTGCACAGCCGCCATTTTGAAATTAATCGCTGCAAAAAAATTATTGTATACAGTCACTGGCTATGTATGATAAACACCCTTTTTTGTAATCTTCATTTATTTTGTAGTTTTTCTGAAAAAAAAAAATCACCAAAAAGCCTATTTTTTTGGCCTCTAGAGTGGCCCACGGCCTTAACATATGTGCATAATTCATGCAACTGCTAAAATATCAATACGCTATACTTTTGGCAGTATCTATGGCTATAAAGTATTATCGCCCCCTCAGGGAAATATAAAATGTAGTTAAAATAAGATTGAGAACACCATACACTTCTCTTACAATTAGTGTGCGAAAGGTTTCCTTTTTTGAGAACCTTATGGGCTTTTTTCGACCTCCTGACAGGCAGGCGTGGAATGGCCTGACGAACTTTTCACGTCTGAGCTTGCGGACAATTCGTTTCGAATGCAGGCTTGCGGTCGTGATGATCTTTTTCATGCACGTGTATCGATGATTTTGGTCATCGAGGAGAGTATCTATCGGAAAGAGGAACTAATTGTCGTTTCATTGGGGTGAAAAATACTTCAAACGTCTCGTCTCGCTCCCTCGTCGCGAAACGGTCGAGAAAACCGGATCGTTAATTCATACGAGAGAACGGAAATTATTCCCGGTCCGAACGACTTTCGTTACGCGGGCCCCGTCGATTCTGTCTGTCGTCGGAAGACGCCAAAGAGATAAAAAAAAAAGAATTGTGACTTTGATATATTCGGTGGTCTTTTTAAAATTGATACCACACACAGGTAGGAGCCAGGGGGGAGCCAGCTTACACACCAACTGTTTTTGAGAGTTAAATATTGAACACGAGTTTATCCAAATTATTCTTCGCATAGATCGCTGCGATTTTCCAAAAGTGCATTCGAATCTTCCGAAATTTGATTTCGCGCGTGTGCAAAAAAGGCTATCACATTTAAGGATGTTCTCTCTCTCGCCTTCTCTTTTTCTTTTGCTCGCTCTTTACATCTTTTTCATCCTCTGACTCTCGCTCTCTGTTTCTCTCTCCCTCTCTCTTTACACCGCTTTCACCCTCTGACTCTGACTCTGACTCTCTCTCTCTTTCTCTCTCTCTCTCTCTCTCTCTCTCTCTCTCTCTCTCTCTCTCTCTCTCTCTCTCTCTCTCTCTCTCTCTCTCTCTCCTTCTCTCTCTTATTTTCAATCCCTTTCCTTTTCGACTGATTCTACCCTGACGTGCATACGTTTAAGATGAGTTGGTATATCCTCAAGGAAAATGATGCTCTCAGGCTGTGCTCGTGTGAGTGCATGGAAGTACGATGCGCGGAGGCGCTGTGGAGAACCGACAAAGTAAGAACGAGAGAACTCCGCGCTCGAGATTCGAAAGAGAAAGATTCGTATAGCCAGAGAGAGAGAGAGAGAGAGAAAGAGAGAGAGAGAGAGAGAGAGAGAGAGAGAGAGAGAGAGGAAGCGAACTTTTCGACCAGGGTCTCTCTCTCTCTCTCTCTCTCTCTCCTTTTTTCCTTATTCGCTTCGAGATGGACCCTTCTGGACGAGATGAGAATGACCGGAGGCAGCGCACGCGAGTCCATAATGATACACCGTCCACGCGGGAGAACGATAGCAAGTATAAAAGAGGAGGCTAAAAAGAGAAGAGGGTGAGAAAAACGACGATAAAGGCCAAAAGGGTTATACACAAGAAGAAAACATAATAATAATCTGGAATCCGTGAGAGTGCACTCCCCGTGTGTTTTCGTTGCAGAAATTGTTAGACAGTGTGCAAGAGACAATGAGACGATTCTTATCACGGAATAGGACAGGGCTGCAATTAGTCACAAATTAGTGCAAGTAGCCAAAAATGACATTTGAAGTTCGTTTGTAATCCACCTCAAGATTGCTAGATACCCAATTCGATTTGAAGCACGTGCATTAAGGGTCACAAAAACGTAGGCGCAAAAAAGGTTACACCCAGTGGACATTTTTGACAATATCGTTTTTTGGTTTTCGACGGATTGTCAAGATATAACATTTGAAAAATATTCGCTGAAAATTCTCCGAAAAATATTCTATGCAAATTCGTTAAAAATTGAGGGAGTCATGGGCGTTTATAGCCAGGTTCCACGTACCGGCGAACTTTAAACGCGTTTTTCCCGAAATAACTTTTTCAACATCGGTCACCATGATATGTCAAGAATCACGGCACTGATAAACTTCCAACTCTACAAGCTCCTTCTACATATCAAAAAGTAGTGCTCGAACGAACGAATATTTTTCCAAACAATAGTTTTTTCATCAACGAAAAAAAGCGTTTTTTTACCGAAAATCGATACTTTCACTTTCGACTGTGACAGTTTTTTTCAAAAACCAATATTTTATTAAATCCTTCGCCAAAGCCCTAGTTAATTTCATGCACAAACTAAATGCGTTCGATTTGTTTTATTTCGGATGATTTGTTTCTGGCATCGTATCCACCACAAGCATACATATATTTCGATAAAAAATTATAAAAGATAATTAAAACAATTCTCTTTAACTGAAAAAAGACCGGAAACTGCGCACGGTTGGCCAGAAAAAAATTCACGAAAATTCGTGTCGGTCGGAAAAAGGGGGAATTTTGATTGATTGACAAAATAACCCGTTTATTCACAAATATAGATTATGTACTTTATTCACTTTATAGTATATAATCTATGTATATTCATAAATATATATATAGATTATATACTTTATTAACTTTATATATTCACAAAATAAAGATAGCTCGGTAAACGTTTTTCAGCAGGTCATCATTGAAGTTGTACGACTTTACCCAACCGATCAATCAGTCACCAAATTTATAATCTTACCGAAAGGACGGACGTCATTTTTCCACAACTTATCGCCGGCTATCTTCGATCTTTTCCCTTTCTTCTCGTATCCACTGAGAACTTATCCAAAAGTGTCACCCCCGGTAATCCCTGGAGGAGAGGTACATGCAGCGACATATCCATGCCCGTTTTTTTTTTCGTCTTGCTTTTCTCGTCTCCGGTTCCTCCCGAGCGCGACAAAGGTGAGATGAGACACTCTCGTGCCCTCGCGAGACTAAGAGACACACGTCAAGCGCGAGGGTGGCAAAACGAGCGAGAGAGAGAGGGAGAGAGAGAGAGAGAGAGAGAGAGAGAGAGAGAGAGAGAGAGAGAGAGAGAGAGAGAGAGAGAGAGAGAGAGAGAGAGAGAGAGAGTGAAGGAGAGAGAGAAGTAAAGGGGGTGAGACGTCTTTTATTATAATCTCCGAGGGAGGGGTAAAGAGAGCGAGTGAGACGAGCTCATACCTGTGGCGCTAGTAGATGCTAGCCTAATCTTGATGATCTCCGTGCGATAAGTCTCCACAAACGTGCAGTACCTTTACTACGCTCCCTCGATTTACAAGAAACTTCGAGGGCTCCCTACTCATATGTATATGTGTACGTACGTATACAATCTAAAATGGCCACTGTAGTGGTACAAGGACTCGCAGGATGGGACCAGCAACACAATCTTGATAACAACGCCCCGCTGCTAGACAATTTGACAACGGATTCATCCTTGCCTTTTTTTACAATTTCAACCCCCAAGAATGTATCCCCTTTCCGCCCGCGTATGTTCCTTCGCATCCTCGCCTGACGTTTACGCCGCACTTTAAGCAGTTTTACGTGCTTTGCTACACGCATCTTCGCTTCTCACTTTGACGTGTTACACCTAATGATCTTTCAACGCCCTGGAGCGGGATGAGGAAATACAATTGTATCGAACGTGGTCCCCCTCAGCTTCGTAGAAACTAAAGGGGTAATAGGATTTGGATGTTGAGGATCAAATTTTAGATTGTTAAAAGGAAAATGGGCTGCATACCTATTCGGGACATCGATGTTTTTTGGATTTTTTTTTGAGGGGTGACCCATGACAAATCCGGTAAAATATCCATTGTGATTTTTTTGTATGATTTGTAGTTGAATTTGTTTTGTTTATTTAATAACCAGTTATTCGAGGTCATGGAGGTTGTCAGGCCTGGGTGGAAAATAGCATTTCCCATGGTCTGCATAATAGGTACCTTATGGATTGATGGATCTAACAAATCGAAGAAGATTAATGTAACAAATTATCATATTTTAATGTGAAAACATTTTTTTCCGTGAAAAATGTCAGGTTTTTATTGTTTATGAAAATAATTTCGCAATGGAAAATACACAAAAAATTATTTTGTGAGAAAAGCCCGTTTCTGCTCTAATTTCGTTGATTTCGTAATCATTTTTTTCCGAATATACCTAACAATATAGAGCGTAATAATCAATCGATTTTTTTTAAATACTGGAAGTACGCAAGACCTGAAAAAAGTCCGAAACATCAAGTAAATCCGTTTTGCATCATGATCCAATATCATTCGAAAATTCGAAGAGTATTTTATGTTTCATTTATTGAGTGGCGGGTTTTCACGCGAGCCGTCCAAATTTTCCGTTATTAACCTATTACAATATTAAGAGAAATTCAACGAACTCTTTATAATTACGATACGCAAGGGACGAAAGATCGCGGCTTTTGACGTTATTAATTCCGGATTTAATAATCGATTATAGCCGTATAATATATTAGATTTGTGATCGCGAGAACGAATCGAGTCGGCATTAAGCTGCGCTCTTCCGTGTAACTCAATTACGGAGAATATAAATTCTACAACCGAGTGGAGGTAGAGAGAGAAACGAAAATACGTTGTATGGGCTCTCGAAAAATACTTCAGAGACCTCGTAATCGAGTGGAACCGTTTAATAATCTCTGTTCGGTCTTTCTTCTCCCTTCGACTCGGGTGCGCGGACCGTTCGAGACATTTCGGAATTCCGTGATTAGTAGCTTCTAATTATCGACGGTAACTTCTTCCCATCGATTGCAACTCCGTCGTGACTTCACGACAAACTATTATAAAAGAATGAAAAATATATGAAAACGAAAAATACTATTATAATAAAATGGAAAATAATATCATGAGAAAAATAGGTAAAAATGAAGAAAAAATATAAGAACAATATTTACAAATAAAAAATCGTATAATAAAAAAATTAATAAAAATTAAATATAATATTATTTAAAATTAATATTATAGAAATGTAAAAATATAATTATATAAAAATGAAAAATATTATTATATAAAAATGAAGAAAAAAAATATGGAAGTGAAAAAATATTGTGAAACAAAAAAGTTTGCTCTTGCTTTGCCCCGAATATATAACAAAGGAAAAATGAATTCTCTCATAACTCAACTAGTACTCCTCCCATGATAGTGCCCTGAGTCCAAAGTGCTCAAAGAACAAATATATTTTTCCCTCCGAATCCGGCGAATCCCCCAAACTCTACAGGAAGTGAGCCATCAACCGGAAAATCCACCTGTCTCCCTAGCTCAAGGCAATCCCTCTCCTGTTCATTTTTAATACAACCCAATACCCGCGTATCCCAGACGCAAATTTTGCGAGCGAATATTCCTCGGGTTACGTTCCTCATGCTCCTTTCATTCTCCTGTCAAGATACGCGCCACCATAAACGGGGCACGACGCCCGAACTGTCGAAATTCACTCCTCGCGATCGTCGAGGTAACAAACTCGGGCTTGTTGCACTTCTCAGCGGCATATACATACCGAGCCAGTGTCATCGTCGGCGACTTTGCTGAATACGTATCTCCCTTCGAATTTCTGTCTTTCGACTTCTCTCTTCTTGCATACGCACACGCGTCAATGATTCGGGCGAGTCCGTGGAGAAATCGTAAAGACGGAAGACGACAACGATCCCCGATTCTTAATGACGCATAAAACGGGGAGAGCACGAAAAAGAGAGGGAGAGAGAGAGAGAGAAAGAGAGAGAGAGAGAGAGAGAGAGAGAGAGAGAGAGAGAACCACGTGTGCTGTGAACGACTCGCGCCGAATGAGCCTGCGTTTCATCGTGTGTAAGACCGGAGAATTTTTATGAAATTATAATGCCATAAAATTCTAGAAGTTTACGGTTCGAGAGAGCACGCTGCGCCTCGGGCCCTTAAATGATCATCAAGTATACGTATAGTCATGTGCGTGTATATATTTGCGTATGATATATATAGGGTGCCCTGTTATGAATGAATAATCCTGCAACTGTCGATAGGTCGGATCATGGGTAATTCTTTACATAAGTGACTTTTCCGAAAAATGAGCGTAACATTTATTTGTTCCTATTTTCTAATTTATTGGGTTTTAAATTATGATATTCAGTCGGGGGGAAGCGAACATTTTTCATTAACAATTTTTTTACGAGCACAAAATCGGTAAAAATCATTTCGAATTTTTCAAAAACCCAAACTAACCGAATATAGCCGTCGAACTGTTAAAAAATGCCATATCACGAGTTTCCACGAACTTCAAAACCCCATAAAGTTTTATGGGAGGGGGGTGAATTTCAGCTTCCTTGACTAAATATCATCATTTTTAATCCAATAAATGAAAAAATAGGAAAAAATAATTTTAGGCTTATTTTTTGGAACAGTCAATTATCCAAAGAGTTACCAGATTATGTCCTACTATTTGCTGGAATTTCAGTTTAGTAAACGTGACTTTTACTAAACTGAAGATTTAGAAGATTTAGTTTCAGAGATTTTGGGCTTTATGGAATTAAAAAAATAATAATAATCTGCTTTTGGTTTTTTGCTTGCCATTTCTACAAGTCATATGAATCGACAAGAACTAAGCAACTATTTTTAAGTAATTGGCACGATATGCGTAGTACATTTTTTAACACAGCAGGCTGTCAAAGTCAGATGTTCGAATTGGTTTCTATGAAAATTCTGCATAAGATCTTTTTTCATAGTTACCTTAACATTTAAGGCGTTACCCCCACTTGTGGCGCAAAAAAGGCCTTTTTCATGAATTTTTTTAAAGAAAACTACAAAACTTTTTTAATCGATCAATATACCATCTTAAAGAACACATCTTGAAGAACTTTCAGTAATTTTTTTATTGAAAAATATTACATTGTTTAGTGGCAAATGGCCGTCAATGAAATAATGTTTTTATATACACGGTTTGCGGTGACCAACATTGCGGCGAAGTGGATCATCTGAAAAAAAAATGCGGATGGATTTAGTCAAATATAAGTATAAACTAGTCTTTAATCGAAGGATTTTAAAAAATATTCATTTTTCACAAAATGGCGGACAGTCAAAGTTAATGGTTCGATTTTAACGAAAAAAAACGGCTGTTTTTTGGCTATAAAACGGCCATTTTTTTCGAAAAAAAAATCGAACGATTAAAGACTACATTTTTATGTATTAAATAAGCCTGCAAAATTTCAAGAAGATCGGTTCATTAGTGTTCGAGTAATCTTCGTCACCGACTTCAGAAATGCCATTTTGAGAAAAACGCGTTTAAAGTTTCAATTTCAGTTTACACGAAGAAATTTTTTTTTTTGTAAACTTACATAGAGTCATCTATTCCGGGGCCATACAGAAGTATGGGCCCGGATACTTGTACTTCAAAAAAATGCAATAAAAAAAATCGATTTTTTCAAAATCGCAAGTGGGGGTAACCTCTTAAGGTTAAGAAGAACACTTTTCTAGATAAAAAAAAATAACCAAGAGTATTTTTTTTAAACCACGTAAAAAAAAGTTATGATTTGTAAAAATGGCACGCGAAAAACCAAAAGCAGATGATATTCATCTCGAAAACCGTGGGACTTTTATTAAACTGAAATTCCAGCATATGATAGGGCATGATTTGACCTATCGTCAGTTGGAGGATTATCCATTCAAAACAGAACACCCTGTATATGTATTTTATGTAGGATGAAGCTTTGGTCACGCTGTTGTGGTAAAGATCGTCAAGGGAGTTCTGGCAAACCAGCGCGACAATGTCAAACGAATTTTTCCCATCTATCGTGAAGTTCCCGCGAGGGGGAAAAAAGACAAGCAGGAGGATTCCACGAGAAGCGTTTTCAGCCCCGGGAGTTCAGAAGACGCCAATATGTTGGCTGGTTCCCATTGCAAATATGGGAGGTCCTCCGCGTCATCGGCAATTCACCCTTTAGCCCTTCTTTCTCTCTCTCCCTCGCCCTTACTCTCTCATTCTTCGCATCCAAGTGTATGGACACACCGATACTTCTGGCCGATCTTTAACTTTCTCATTCTTCGTTTTACCGGAGCTTTCTTTCGTCCCGTGAGACTCCCTCGTCGCTCCATTCCATCCTCGTTGAAAAGTACACTCTCACACCAAGAGGGCTGCGTTAGAATTGTCCGATGGTCCCCCGTACGGGATTCGTCTCGCGTTGAAAAGAACTGTCAGCGTATCATCAACGATTTTTCTTTGTGGTTGTCGATGCTAATGCGACGACTATGATCGGTAGAATCGCGGCCTCCGTTGGTGGCACCCAAGGTGTGGTCCCGAGATTTTACTCGATTCGCTTTCGGTCGATCAACACGTCTCAATCTTTCGCACGATGCACTGCGAGACTCGATCCTATCGAGTCGTCTTTTCGGCTTTCATTTTTCGGCCTGCCGAATGGACACGCTTATTGACGACCGGACTGGATGGAATTGAGCCAAATTAAGAAATTCGACATCGGCAAGGTCTTTTTTGGGAGATGAGAGCTTACACAGAGAAAAAAAGCATTGATCCAATATCATTGGTGTTATTGAAGGAAATTTCGCTGATTCAATTGTAAAATTGTTGCTGTAAATAATCGGATTTATTAGTCCAAACAAAACGCTATCGACTTTAATGACATGATAAAATTAAAAGTTTCTTTTTTCATTCAAAAGATGTATTGTTAGCCGAGAACAATGTATTATTGAAACTATCAAAAAATTATCGCGAACAAATTATATAGTTTTGAATGCATTTTCTGCAACGAACAAAAAAAGCGTTTCAATTCATAACATGAGTATTGTTGATTCGAGTACATAAGAAAAATTGAATTTCGCTCGTTTGATTCAGATAAAATTCCTATTGAGTAAATGTGTTATTTTATTTTATTTACCATATCCGATATTGATTTCCAAGTACATTATTCGTTAAAATATTGATATTTTATTTTGATTGAAAAATATTAAGCAAATGTCTGAATTGGTTAAAAAATTATGCGAAAATAAAATTTGTTTCTGGCGCATTTGGTTGAAAAAATTTAACCAAATCATGGCCGAGCGCTACCGAAATTATAGGTGTGAGGAAACCCGTAGTTCTCGGAGTAACCGATAGAAGCCGCACGCGCGCTCGTTTCTCGTAAGCGTAGCGCGAACGGAAAATCTACTTCAACGCCGGAGAAACGAAAGAGTATCGCTTCTTGGCCTGTGGCTAAGATGATAGTGTAGTATCTGTTCTTATCAGTTGAATATCTGATATTCTCTCCATGGATATTCCATTGGATATCTGATATTCTCTCCACTATTATCGTGGATGATCATTCTAATGCTCTCTTTTTATTTAAGATTTAAAACAAATTAAACACTTACGTCCCATGGCATATTCCTTTCGATGCAGTAGAGAAATAATTAATTCTATTTATTATATTTTTGTACGAAATAAAAAATGTTGTAGCAACCGCTTAATTATTCCATCCATACATCTACGGATTGTATATAGAATGATTTCAATAGAATATAATTTTATTTGAAAGATAATGTAAATGTTCAGAGAACAGAAGAGCTTTTTCAAATAAAATAATATGTTATTTAAATCAAATTTCCAATATTCCAAAATCACATTTTCCAATATTTTATAGTATTGTAACAATCTCATATATCAGTGGCACTTCGGAGCAGCACATTTATTTGGATGAACCAATATATTTTTTTTATTCAATTCGTTTTTTTTCTCGGTGTAGGGATTTTACGTGCTGAAAAAAGGGAGAGGATTGAATGAGGACTTTGTTTGACGAAATGATGGAAGGTCGATCGCACGAGTCGATGTTAAGTTACGTAAGGGATTCAATGTCGATGAGGTAGGCCGTTTATATTGGAATCCACGTCATTTAACGGGGTGTTCTAGTCCAAAGGCCTGAATTTTCGGCGTTTTTTCAGGGGTGAAAAAAAATTATATTTACATTGACGTTTCCAGAATTTACAAAAAAAATCGCGCAAGAAGAAGAAAACGTTGAAAAAGTTATAGGCCTCTGAATATGGCCGTGCAAAAAAAGAGTTAAGACGGTTGACGTGATCCAAAGCTCCCATTCATCTGATCCCAGATTTTTTTTTCATCAAGCAAAAAAGCAAGATCAGGACGATAATCTGGAAGGCCCATCGTGTGGTGCAGGCATCGCAGATTAAAGGTATTACAAAATTATTCATGATTTTGTACTACTCAAAACTTCAAACGCGTTTATCTCAAAACTGCACTTTTTAAGTTGACCGGAAACATAACTCAGACAATTTTCAACCGATTCACTTGAAATGTTGAATATATCTTGAAAAATACATTGTCTATGGAAGTACGAAGGATTTTGTTTATATTGCATAGTTAATTTGTTATTAATAATTATCTGACGATTGTTTAGGCAAATTTTTCACTTTCCACTTTAGAAGTGCGCCATTTGGCCAAAAGTCAATATATCAAAAAAATCTTACGTACTTCTACAGCCGTTATTATATATAATCGAAAACAATTCATTGGCTCATTATAATTCAAAAATTACAGGAGCTTTTTTTCCGGCCGTGGACCCTGGAAAAACGGAGATGTCATCGCAAAAACGCTGCACAGCCGCCATTTTTAAATTAATCGCTTCAAAAAAATTATTGTATACAGTTACTGATATGTATGATAAACACCCTTTTTTGTAGTCTCGATTTATTTTGTAGTTTATCTGAATAAAAAATCCCCAAAAAGCCTATTTTTCGGCCTCTAAAGTGGCCTAAGGCCTTAAAGTGAAGTGACGAAAAAGCCCAGTCTTAATTATTTTATCAATTTTTCTCGATTTCCAAATTAATTTGTAGATGACATTTGTAGGCATCAAAGGCTTTTAAACTGTCTCAATAATATAATTGGAACGCTCGCTAATATTTATCCTCAGTGCGAGGCAAAAATCGTCATCGATCTTTCCCTTTAGGCACAACTCCCATTGAAAAGTAATGAAAAGAAGAAATCGAAGTCGTAAATAATTGTATGAGACTCACACGCGCACGACTTCGTAGTTAGCGTGCTGCGTGAGTCCAGCCAAAATTTTTTATCGCCGCAATCGATTAACCGAGTGTGCTCCACTTTTATAGGCTCTTGCAGTTTCTCTCTCTCTCTCTCTTTCTCTCTCACGCACTCCCTTTCGCACTTTCTCGTACGATATTAAGCTTCCTGGTCGTATGACTTCGCAAGTGCGTATTTCTCTTTTTTTACTTCTTTTTCTTCAATCCCGATGAAAAAAAAATCGCCTTTTCTTTCTCGTATTCCGTTTAAACGTACAGCAACACGATATTTTAATCATGCCATAAAGACTGTGGCTACTCGACGCCCATATCGCATTTTAATTTTAATCCTTTTCCCGGATTTGTTAATTAGGCAAATCGACCAGCAACTCGTCATCAAATTGCCCGTATCTTCAGCTCCCCAAGCGAATGGGCAACTTCCGGCTTAACATTGTCGCAGCTGTAAAAAAAAAACATTTCACCATAGCCGGTCTTAAATTTCTTCGCGAAATTGACCGCAAAGATATTTGCCAGCAAAAGAATCGTCGCGCATAATTTTGGTTCTTTTCCACCGTATACTTAACGAACGGGAGCGTCACTTCCGGCCTCTCATGTCGAGCCGTAAAAAGCACTTTGCGAAAGCTAGCCTTAAATTTTTGCCAAATAATAGGCTGAACGAATTTTTTCGGCTAAAAATTGCTGCACTCGTAAATTATCGCATGCACGATGTATACATATATATATATTTTTTTTATTTTTATTTTTTGGGTACATTGGATTTCTTTCGCGCAACGTATACCGTTTGTGTGTGCAGTTTCTCAGCACAACGTTCCGAATGTATGTTAACGAGTGCAAAAGTCTCCGCGCTGCAATGCAGCTTCGCCTCGGTGACTGAAAATAACGTAGCGCGACATAACGTATAATCGGCGCTATATTTTCTGTCCCTCGTCTGTGGAACGAACGTACCAATATTTTACACTCTCCTTAACCGTGGACAAGCTCAGCAATGGAAAGGAGTACGTAGTTTACATGTATGTATATATATGTACACATATTATATATTATATATATATATATATATATATATATATATATATATATATATATATATATATATACACACACGAAAAACGCGGCAACTCTTGCAAAAGCAGCTAGCGGGGTCCGCGCGGAGGCCTGTGCGAGGAACTAATTACCCGAGATTTCAATTAACCCACCTTCGGCAATTAAATTAAATTGAAATTCTTTTGCCCTTTTCTTACACTCGAATATTCCTTTTTGTCTCCCCCCGTTCTCAGGTTTATCCTGCCCGGGTAGACTGGCGTTGCCTTGTTCACTGATTTTTTTCCCTACTGTCTACCGGAATCGAGGAAAATTGATTTACTTCGCTCACACGCAGTCTGCATTAATATTTTTTACTCAACGGCTTATGCCTAGTTGTAACATTCGAAAGAAGCTCATTTTGAGTTTTTAAAATAGAAAAGCGTAATGATACATTTCTAGAAAAATTAGGTAGTTGGAAAAGTATCACCTGAAGAACACTTTGTAGATCTTTTTTGTGTAAATATATTTAATTATAATCAATTTATAGCCGATCGCCGGCAAGCACCGCTTGAAGACGTCTTTTACGGTGGGTAATGTTCTTTTGAACCAGGTTTTCTAATATTAAAAAATCGAACAGATTTCGTTAGTATACTGGTTTATTCTGTAATTAAATGATGGAATTTCTGAAATACCAAATTAAAAAGAAATGCCGCGTATTGAAAGTGAGAATTTTTATTTTTGCGAAAAAAATGGGCATTTTTCGTTCATCGAATCGAAAGTATACATGGTAAAAAAATCCTTCGATCAAATACTATATTTTTATATCTAAAAAAAACCCTAAATATTAAAAAAAAAGATCGAGGCAGTAGTTTTTGTGATATTTTGCCCACTGACTTTACAAACATACTTTCGAGAAAAAAAAGCGTTTAAAGTTTTTAACGATAGTCTGAGTGTTCCGACGGGCGTCAATACAATAGCCTATAAATCTGTCAACTTTGATCCGATCACCTTGAAATTTTCAGGGAACATTTGTAAGATAATATACTGTCAAAGTATATTGGTTTCGAAAAAAGTGAATTTTTTATTTTTACAATTAGGCATAACCTCTTAAACTATACTTATGAACAAAATTATAAAACTAATAAATTATTAAATTAAATATTATACTTGATTCTTTTAAAAAGTTTTTTTTTATTTGTTTTTTCCTTAAGTACACGCTTTTGTAAAAGTAATCAAAATAAATGATAGAACTGATACTAATAAAACTGAATTGTTAAAAAATTCAAACGAGATTCGTAAATTGTAAAATTCGGAATAAAGTCGAGGCACTCTCAATCGAATAAACTTTATACGATCAAGAGTAACATCAACGACTCATTGACTAATAGTGTAATTTTTCACGACAGTTGTCTCCTTCCTTTAGCCAGTGGGTCGAGAGCAAAAGCCTAATGCGAACCAAACGCGAAAACGAATGGAGAACAATATCGAAGACTTACATTCGAATCTCCGCTCTCTTGCTCCGGAATACGAGCATGGCTATCTCGAAGATGACTTCAGCCGGTGGAGATGAATCACAAAGATAAAGATCGCCGAACATCGTGACGTATCAGACTTTTTACTTATCCTCATCTCTTTATCCAATTCCAAAACGTTATCTCATTGATGAAACGTGATATCCACGATAATGAGCGATTTTTTTTCCAATCCCTCACGATTTTTCACTCCGTCTCGCTTTCTCGACGATATGATCCAAGGCGCATCAGCGAATGTCCATCTCCGCCTTGATCTCCGCGCTATCGTTACGAAGAGATTCGACCGATGATATTCGACGATTGCATCGTCTTTCGATCGGCAGAAATCCAAAGCACCAAAGGTCATCAAGGATGCCCCAATGCAGAGTCCCCAAAGATAGGGCCTACCCTCGGCCATTGCCTTCCCATTCGGCATTCCACTGAACAGTGCGCCTGTACGCTGATCTCTTCCGGTCTAGGATGCCCGACTGGCGCACCGTCGCCAGGGGCCGAACTCTTCCAACCCCAACGATCTCCAAAAAGAACACCTCCAACTTGGGCATCCCAATGTCCAAAAAAATAAAATGTCACGTCCAAATCCAACCTCTGGCAATTCTGTCATCCAGTAATGCCGTTCGCACTCCCCATCCTCATCTCTCCGAGTCTCCCTCGATACCAGCCGTTTCTCCTCCAGCCAGCCGGGTGACACTGAAAATCCATTTACCAAGAAAACACACGCCAGGATCTTGCAGGCCCGGTCTAGCCGAATGTTAATTTCGAGGATTCGTGACACGTGCCATCCGACTCCCTTTCACTCGATTCCCCCTTTCATCTTTTCTCTCTCAATCTCCTCTCCCCGTACGCCCCACGTTCTTTCTCTTTCTCGGGGAGCGCACTCGCCAAGAAGGCGTTCTCGTTATCGAACGACAACGACGAGAAGTCCCACCTGCGTGTGTGAGTGCCTCCATGTGCGTACGTGTCCACGTGTGTAGGAAGCGAAACGAAGAGACAAGGACAAAGGTAGGAAACGAGAGAGGAGCATGGGGAGCACGATCGGTTCGAGGGAGAAGACAATATATTGGAGATGCACCTGTCTGTCGCGAGGCAGCAAGGTGTCCGCGTTAGGCCCTGTACATATAGATATATCTATGCTCAAGGGGGGAGGGCTCGCATGTGCACATATGTATATGTCTCCATACACGTATCCGCGTATATGTATGTTTATACTAAACGCATATTACGTACGTATATGGCTATATATGTGTAACACTACATAATATAAACGCACGGTTGGGCCTGAGCGCGTGCGTGAGCCAAACGAATGCCGATCTTTCGCTTCGATAGTGAGCTAATGAGCTACGAGCACGCCAGTACTCCTCATCCATATAGGCACGTGTACACATCGATGTATATATTTGCGTCTGTGTCCATTCCATACGTAGTCATCCTCATAAAAGAGCGCTTGCTTGGTCGCCCGTGCGTTACATTCGTTGAAGAGACGTGTGCAAGAGACACGTTGAGGATTGCGAGGCGTGGTCCTATCGGCAAGTTCGCACCGATCGCATTTTTCTCAATGACATGGCCCGGCCGTCACACCGTACATGCACCATGCACATACACTGGGACCTCTATTATCGGGACCTCCACAGATGCAACAGCCCCCCCCCCCCCCCCCCCACCCGCTACGTGCCGAGTATCGCGTGGTGGGAGAAGCGCCAGGCCCGAGGCTGAATTCGTCCGGTCATCTCGCTTGATGCGCCGCCCTCTTTGCCCTCTCCACGTTGCCAAACGGGCTTGGCACCAATGTAACGGGCTCCGGCAGACCCCACTACCCCCACCCGACCAACAGGCCGCTCAACGCTGCCCGACGCTGTGTCGTTCTGTCGGTGAACGCGGTATAGGCGATAAGAGAGGACTTTGAGGAGTACTGCAATCAGCAGCTAGCCCTTGCGCAGAGTCGACTCGAGTGTACGGTGCCGCTCTGCCGATAATAGAGGTCGCAGTGTACGTAATAAACGAGGAACTTCGCTCCCTCTCTCGCTCATTTCCCTATCGCTCTTGTGGAATCCCTCGGCACTATATTTCTTTCCTGTCCAACCTGTCCGTATGTGCGCCAATGGATGCGCGCGTATGATGCAATTTAAATGAGAGACACTATCGGATATACGTACGTTGCTCATAATGCATCGAGTGGAATTCTCGATGAGTATACGCCCCGAGCGCGTCCTCATCGAGAATCGCCTTCGAGAAGAAAGCCGAGTAAGGCTCGCTTCGAAAGTGACCGTCCAATCTTGCTAAATGAATACTCGAATGATCCTGACACCCGATAACGCGAAACAGCGTCTATCCCAGGGCTTCGTGCGTAGGGAAATTTCGAGAGCACGATACTCATATCTCGTATGCAGAAAGGCTTTAAACCAAATCGTTTCCGTTGGTGTAACGCATGGACCGGCGGCTCTTTTCGCAGCGATCGCGGATAAACGGCGGCGCGAAGCATCGTGGATGAGCATACAGGCCGCGGAGCGAGAGCCCGGCGGCTTTCCGCACGGTAGGCATGCCAATAATTCTCGACGGGTCTCGGACACCCTTCAATTAGAACGAAATTCGGAAGTGAATGAGAGTGACGAGCGACGGATAAGGGGAGAGCAAGAGTGGGATGCGCAGGGCGTTGAAGAGAGTGAGCATTTTGAGGGAAAAGGTTGGAGAAGAGAAGAAGACTGTCCCTTTTTCTGTCTCTGAGGAGGAGAGAGGCTTGAAGCGCGAGAGGAATGATGATGAGGAAGTGGAAGAAGAGCTTTTTTTCAGACTCGGTCATATCGAAGGTGTATGAAGAGGTTGCGCACCTGCTGTTCGCACGCCACCCCATACGGCAACGGGCTGTCTAGTCCAGTAAACATCTCGAAAGTAAGCACTTTTTAGATACAAATACGCAAAAGTGATCTTACAGTAATTGGATGATGCTGAATCAAACGGCGATAATAATTTTACCATCAACCCCCTAGAAAATGTTGAAAAATGGTGAAAAACGTTTAAAAACCATTTAATTTCGAACCTAATAATGCTATCGAAAAATATGTCAAACAAAAGTCGTTTGGGACCTAAAAGTACGTAAAAAAGTATTGAACGTTCATTCTCGTATCTTAAAAAATGAGAGAGAAAAAGCCGAAACTTTGTTTGCAAGACAAAATCGCTTTGCAGCCGAAGCACCACTGGGAGAGTAAGGGACGCAAGATACTCGCGTGAGCGCGTTGCGCGCATGCGTGGCGGAACGATAGAAAGAACCTCCTACGAGTGCGAACGGCATAGCCATATAGTGCGTCTCTTTCTGACTGTGATCCTCAACCAGTAAGTTTGTCAATGTTCACTCGTCATTTTCGAATACTTATAAAATAGATAAAAATTTTAAAAAATTCTAGCAAGCAGATTGATTTTTACTAAAGCAATATGTAACAAAAAAACCCGAGATATTAACGAATTGAATATTTTTATTATTTTTTTTAACTTTGAAGTTTTGGTCCCCCAATTGAATGGTTTTTTTCTCCTTTATTTTTGAAGATACGAAGATGAACGTTCAATACATTTTTACGTACTTTTATGTCCCAAACAATTTTTGTTCGATATATCTTTCGATAAAATCATTAGGTTTCGGATTAAACGGCTTTTAAACATTTTTTAACATTTTTATACATTTCCTCGGGGGTTGATTGCCAAATTATTATCGCCGTTCGATTTAGTGACATCCAATTACCCTTAGATAAATTTTGCATATTTATATCTAAAAAGTGATTACTTTTATGCTTATCAACCGGACTAGTCCTTTGCCCTCCTCACTCTTCCAACGTCCCTTTCGCTTTCTCCCTCATCCTTCCAGTTACGCTCTCCCAATGTTGTCCGCAATTCTCTCTGTCTCTCTCTCTCTCTCTCTCTCTCTCTCTCTCTCTCTCTCTCTCTCTCTCTCTCTCTCTCTCTCTCTCTCTCTCTCTCTCTCTCTCTCTCTCTCTCTCTCTCCTCTCTCTTCACCCTCCGAAGTCAACAACGAAGTCTGCACGACCGATCCTCGATGTCACTCCTGGATGGGTTGCCTTCTGGCCGGTCCTCATCGCGCGCAAGCAAGATGCAACATTGTGGAGATCGAAGAAGCAGATCGAGGCAAACTCGTGTGCGTGAGTCTGGCGGCTTGGCATCGCGGCGAAAAGCAAGAGAAATGGCGCGAGGGAGAGAGAGGATAGGAATGATGCGAGAAAGAAATATCGAGCATACGAGACGAATGAGAGCGATGAGGAGTCCCGAGCGGCCAGTTTACAAGGAGAACGTTGGTAGGGCGCGTGCCGTGCTTATTAACTTTTTTCCTCTCCTCCCTCCCTCGCCGCACCGTGCTCCTCACCTACACCCCGCCGACCCACCTTCGCGTGTCTTCTCCCTTACTCCACAGCGTTGCAGACCCGACCGCGTGTGTATCGGCACTTTTTTCTTCATCCTCCTGCTCTCTTTATCACCGCTCTTCCATTAAAACGATGGAACAGAAATAACGCGAAAGCGGCGCACGGCTCTTCCCTCCTCTCGTTTCACCTTGCCGCAGATCCTCGACGGATCCGCACACGCCGGTCGCGCGCGCGCACGCCGATCTGCAACCGGTACACTTATGCATCACGCACTGACCGGGGAAGGGGGAAATTAACGCACGCTCTCGACCCACGTTCGTTATACTTTCGCGAAGAAGTTGCTCTCCGTGCTTGAATGGAATAAAGGCGTATGTCGGAGTGCGGAATTGCTGGGACAATCTGCCAATTGGCAGGCATTTTTCGAAGCTTCGGGAATTTTTTTATCGGTGGCTCCAGCAGCTCGAACGGCTGGATTCTGATGAGTCAATTATGTCGATTTTTTTTCATTTTGGTGAAATTTCTGGATACGGTAGAGCAGAGCTATTGGAGAGGTTTTTTTATCGGGAGAATAATGGTTTTAAGGGCTGCAACCACCCTTTGGAGCGATACACGCCAAGGGCTGATTTTGCAGTGAAATATTTTGACAGGGGATGAAATTGAAGTTTACGTAATTTTCATTTTTGCTGGTTAAAAAAGTGAAGGGGGAAGACCAGATTTCGTACATTTCCGACGATTTTTATTGGAAATTGAGGACTGTGGAGGACGTTAAGGGGCTAGTCCACTTTGAAAATTTCAAAAAATCTAAAGCAAGCACGACTTTAAGAAATCGGCGATGATGAGCAATCAGATGGGATTTTGTACGGTGTAGGAATTGCCGATTGAGTTTAGGTAAGAGTTTTTCATAGTATAAACTCCAAACGCGTTTTTCTCGAAACAACGTTTTCAAAATCTAGCTCCATCGTATCTCTAAAACTAATAAACCGATTCTCTTGATTTTAAACCACATCTTGTAAACATGATTCACAACAAGATGACCCTCGATGGTTTTAAAATTTCGATTTTTACTCTTTTTTTGCGATAAACTGCGAAAAAACGCGTTTTTTCGTTTTTCGTCTGCCATTTTTTTATTTTTGATAAAACTTTATATCTGAGGATCATTTTGTAGCTGGTGTCATAGTGAATCTAATGGACTTTGATTTTTTTGTTTCAGACAAGCCGTTGCCGAGTTGTGATGGTGCTACCTAGCCCACCTATTTTTAAGGCGTTATGTTAAACTATAGTTTTGTACTTAAAAATGAATAAAAAGGAATTAAACATTTTTTAAATGTATTTCAAGACTTTATTTGTCAAACCCAACAACTTTTACATTCATATCGTATATAAAATCCTCAAAAAAAATCGCAAAAATAGCCTTTTTTCGTGGCTCCAAAGTGGACTGCCCCTTAATGGTGTATTTGTATTCTGGGGGTGAAATTACATCGATTGGTAATTGTACAAAAAATATATAAAAAATTCCAATTTTATCGCATATTAGCAAAAAAAGTTGCTTCACGAACCGTCGGGGATTTACTTGCTGTTCCGATTTGGAACCCCAGTCTGTGCTTATTCTCTTCGTTATCGTTTGCTTTTTTAAATGCCGTTTGATTTATTGAGCTCCCATGATTTTTCTATTTTTGACACAATTTCAAATTCGGACCATCGATTTTTGCCAATTTTTCCATACCCTCCATTCCCTTTTCCATACCCCATTCCCTTTGCCTCTTTTTCAGGCATTTTTCGAGTGGACTTTCCGGAAAAAAATAATTGGCATATCGGGATGAATCCAGTGCCATTCTCTAATTCTGGAAAAATACTTTCAAAATCTCCCCTGATAAATCGCCGACGCTTAAACAGAACCGACGCTACGGCTGTTTGAAATTTCGGGATTTTGTCGATTCCGGAAAGTGGCCAAAGGGTTGAAATTTGTTCTTATCGTCTTTTAAACCATTTTAAGGGCCTATTTAATGGGAAATTTGCCACCGATCACGAGTATAGCCGAGTTTTTTTTCGAAACGTTGAAATTACGTCGGTGAAGCGGGAAAAACGTGTTTCCATACACATTTAAAAATTAGGGTTTTTATTAGATAGGGAAATTACGTTAAAAATGAAATATTCCTAAAATAGAATGAGCTACAGCTTCCAAAAGTCAGCCGGGTGAGCTTCTCAAACATCAAACGCGTTTTTTCAAAACACTGTTTTCAAATTCGGTGGACATGATTTGGCGAGAACCACTCGATGGATGGTTTCCAAATTTCCAGGCGATACGACGAGAAACATTTAAAGATCGTTGACGATCTCACTTTTTTGAAAATTGATTTTCATTTTTCAATAATTACGTAAAAATGACGAATTTTGTCAAACATTTTATATGCTCGAGTTTCAATTCGTCACCACGTTGTTAAACAAAATGATTTTCAAGATCGACGATCGTCAACGACTCGTATTGATTATTACCTTGAATAACCACTTTAATTTCAAGATTTCGGATGGACCGTTCAAGCTGGAGCGTGTCCACCGCCAAACGTCGCGAAAAAAACTTCACCATCTGCCGGCGGCTATGTTTTCGTTGTTTTTCTTTATTTTTTGGTAAAAAAAAGCGTTTTTATAACCAACCGTTTCCAAAAAAATCTCGGAATTGGGCCATTATCGTCGAGCCTCTAGGTAGATGAAGTCCGTTAATAATATCGATGCGTTAAGGGGTCTTCTTACTTTAGACACTAAAAGAGGCTATTTCCATGATTTTTTAAATAGGTTTATATTATAGATATCGATATAAAAGTTGTTACACTTAATAAATACACTTTCGAAATATTAAAAAAAAAAATATTCGTTTAAGTCACTATTTACAGACGAAAATGACAGTTAAAAAAATGTCCTAAAAAAATTGTGTCTGCGCTGTTGATGAAATCTCCCAGATGGATCATCCGAAACAAAAAAATCCAAACGATTTTGGATTCAGTATGTTAATGGCTATAGCGCATATTATACGATTTTTTATATATGCAAAAATAAAATGGCGGACTTATTTCGAAAAAAAAAAAACAAAAAAATGTGTTTTCACCGTTTTTGCCAAAAGAAATAGTAAATATCAAAATCCTTGCTATACGCTATAGGTATAGTTGTAAAGAATATGTGGTTAAAATTTCATAACGATCGGGTCAGTAGTTTCGAAGATTTTATCAACAACCCGTCGAAAAACATTGTTCGAGAAAAACGCCTTTAAAGTTTGTTTGGGTCACATAAACGCAAAAAAAAACATTTTTATGTATTTCGAAAGTGTATTTATTATCTGTAACAACTTTCATATCAATATCTACAATTTAAAAAATTATGAAAATAGCCTTTTTAGCGTCTAAAGCGAGAAGACCCCTTAATCCTCGTTGTCGTCGGCGGGTTCTCGATCCCCCCTGTCATCGCCGACTTACGAAATTTGCCAATTAAATATTGCGATACTTCGAGACAAAGTCGTCTCGGTGCTCCGCGTCGTGCTCCACACGTACTTCGCATACAGCGCGCGCGCGTTCGCAACGCACTCGATCGGGAGAAAGGAACCGAGGAGGAAAAAAGAACTGCCGAGGGACGATAAATATATAGGAGCCAATAAAACGTAATGGGAAATATGTAATTTCTTTTCGAGTCGCGGGGCATTTAATTTCCTCGTTCGAATTATTGCCGTACTCGGGAGGGATCGGTTGGCTCCACGAGCGTTCCAAAGGGGAATTGGACGTAGTGACGATTGGTCGGGGAATCGAACTCGACAGTATCGGAGACATCTCGTTATGCGCCGATGTGTATAGGTGGACATTGAGCGCACGTGGACCTCGAGACATCTCGCAATCGAGACGAGAAATCTTTTTCGCACAAAGACCATACACATACGAGCTTTCGCGTATATGTTCGTTCAGCCTCCTATTTTTCTTACCCTATTATCCTTAAACTATCGAGCCATCGATCTTTTCTTTCTCACATAAAGATACTCATCTCGACTCCCTGCTGTCTTCTTTTTCTCTCCGGCTTCGTTCTCACTCTCTCTTTCTCTCCGCCGTTCCACATAACGTACCTTTCACTCAATTTATATTTCGTTCTTTTTTTTCGTCAATTTTTTTATCCCTCTTACTCTCAGCAGATAAAAAAAACCCGCCCCCTCACGCCTCTCCCTTTCGTTCTCTCCTTCAACAAAGTACAACTATAAAACTTGGCGCACTCGCCGTTTCTCCGTGCACACACACAATACGCTAAACATCGTGTAGGTACGTGCGAATGTCAAAAGGGCGCAGCGGAGGTGGATTTTCTTGAGAAATTAATCAGTATACGTCCTTCCAAATTTGATACGCCGATATCTTTAGGATGTTGGTCGGTGTACGTGCTGCCATGGGGAGCACTGCCTCCCCTCCACTTTTTTTCTTCTCGTAGCCGCGTACCGCTCGTTTTTTATTCTTTCGAAATATAATTGGCGGTACGATGCACCTGTCTCCCCTCTACTTGGCAGCCCCCGGACTTTTCGGGCCCCCGCACCCCCCCAACGGAGGCCGCCAGACGCCCGACTACTGCCCCCGGACCCTACGCCATTTACACTCGCACAATTCCACCTATGCACACACACGATGGAGCTATGTGTGGGTGTCGATAGTATCGGGCTCTGTATTAATGTGTCGAACACTCGGAATGAGGCCCGGAACGCTGGATCGGCCCGGCTGGCGAACGGGATGCGAATTTAAATGACTCGGACACACATCCTGATTCAATCGAACGATGTTTCATCCGTGTATCAATGGGAGCTCGTGGAACTAGCTCGTGGACGGAAAAAAACTGGATTTTTTGCGAATTTTTTCTGGGTAAACGTAGGCAGATTTTCGAATTTTTCCTTTTTTACATTGAAGAGTATGGTTTTTAATATGTTTTACAATTTTTGTATGGAAAAATATTCATAAATGTAGATACAATGGTTTGTGCAGAGCGCTGCTTGAAAAACGTCCTTCGCAGTGACCACTGCTGCTCGGAAACCAATCATTTGGAATAAAATAAATCGAACGGATTTAGTTTTTGCATGAAATTATCCAGTGCTTGGCCGAAGGATCAAATTGAATATTCATTTTTTTAAAAGGCCGCAGTCGAAAGTGAAAGTATCGATTTTCGGTAAAAAAAAAATTTCGAAGATAAAAAAACTATGCATAAAAAAATCTATCGTTTAAGCACTCCTTTTTTGATGTGTAAAAGAAGCTTGTAAAATTCGAAGTTGATCGGTGCAGTGATTTTTTAGACGCCGTGGTCACCAATTTTGAAAAAGTCATTTTGGGGAAAATTACTTTTTCCATTCATTCACCATTTTTGAGACTTAGGGTATGTTTTAATAATAGTTTTGACTGTCACATAGGATTTTTGAAATTCTTAAAAAATTACTATGTAACTTTTGAATTTTAAAATCTTTAAAAGCGGCAGAGGACTGGCAGGGTCTTTAAAACGGGTTGCGGCGGATGTTGTCAGGTGGCGTAACACGTAGCGTCGGCAGGATTAATTAGAAAAAACCAACGAAGATTTTTCTTCCATTAACACTCATACGCAGAATATGAACCAAGAAAAAGTGAGAAATATTGAAAATCGATGAAATGGTACGCTTTGAAACGAAAAGATTGAATATTCCGAAAAAAGACTACTACATTTTGCAATTAAATATACTTTTTTTTATTTCTGAAAAAATTACGTTCATGTTGCAAACAATAAGGTTCGAAAGATTTATACCAAATTTTATCGGAATCGGTCGATTAGTTTTTTAGTTATACGTGACGCCAGTTTTGAAAATGCAGTGTAGAAGACCGTGCCATACTTCCGCCCTTTTTAAAGATTAATGAAAATAAAAACAAGTAGTCATAAAACGTACCCTAAGTCTCAAAAATAGTGAAGAAATCTTTCATTGAAAAAAATAATCACGAAAAACCGCATATTTTTTCTCGCCTAAAGGTATCTCCCCCCTTAAGGTTCGCCGGTTCCCGGAACCTACCTATAAACGCCCATAACTCCCTCAATTTTAAACGGATCGACTTGAATGTTCCATAGAATGTGTTTGAAGCGTTACCCTTTTAGAATCTGTTAAAAACAAAAAATCGACGTTATCAAAAATCAACTACGTGTAAGCCCTTGAAATAGATAGTCAGGCCACTTTGCAACGAATCATTCAAAGCGAGACGAGATTTGTTTGTAGCTTGAAGCGTATGAAGTATTCGTCAAAATATTATATATCACGCAGATTTTGGAAAGGATTCAATAATCTGGTTTATCTTTTACGGATGGTGGCCAAAAAAACAACCAATCTCTAGAGATATCAATTTTTTCATCATTGAAATTTTTTTGCAATTCCAAGATCATGCACATGCCGATTAAAATCATTTTGCGACCATGTTTTTTGCCATACTTTCTCCCAACGTCCGGTTTCCAGGACTGCATTTTTCCAATTTTATTCTACAAAATATTTATAATTGATAGGCAACGTAGTTTCAGCAGGTGATTAGGAAAAGAGACAACCGTTGAATGGAATACCATTTTTTTATGCAATTTTCAAAACGGTTTGTTCCACCATAATACGACTTGAGCAGATTTGCCGTAAGAAAAACCTTGCGATTTGTGAATTGAAGTTCCATTGAGCTTAATACCAAAAAGACGGAAGTTGTCGCAGCTATGCAAGCACCATACGAAAAAGAAAAAGCGTGCATTGGTGTCCCTGTGATCGCATGTTTGGCTTTACTCCGTCGAGCCGATGTTCAAATAGTCGAATGTATCGCGACGATGACTGGAAGGCAAAATCCAGTAGTCCAGAGGTTCCGTCTGCTCCTGTACGTTGCTCCTGTATTTACGAGGCTGCTGCAAACTATGCCTCTGTTTGCTTCCCGCTGTGACGGATGCGCTTCTTTGTCTTCCTTGTTGACTGATACTTTGGCCCGTGCAATATTTCTCCCCCGATATGTACGCTTCGTTTCGAATCAAAAGGATCAATGTGACGTTACACTAAATCATACTTTTCGAGCCACGTTCAGGCTTGGTGATTATTTCCGTCGATTCTTTTTTAAGCCTGGGCTTAAATAAAATTCCAAAGCATGGTAATGAAATCGCATCCAAAGACGAAAATCCATGGGAAACGTACATGGATTTTTTCATTCTTTTTTGGATTTCGTAGCCATTGAGAGCCCTGGTGATTTCGTTATGTCCGTCTGTCTGCCACAGCTTCGTAATTCCTAATTTTATTGCCTATCGTGGCCTTGGCCATTTTCGGAAAATAGCTGCTTCTGTCCTAGCATCAGCGAAGAAGGAAAATTCTGTATTTCTTAAACTTGAAAACATAGTTGGACACTTATCGTGCACACTTCACTTCACTTGTATCGATTTTTTTCAAGGCAGAATATCACTATTACGGCCGAAAAAGGGTAATTGCTTCCGATTTTTTTTTGTTTACTAGATTATTTATTTGGCATTTGGAAAAGTGATACGTTATTATTTGTGTAACTTATTGTATTTGTATTGAACTTTGTTATTTTTGTTAAGTTTGTTAAATTTGTATTGAAATTTTGAAATGTTAATTTGAAATGTTTGAAATATTGAATGTTAATTTTGTTAAATTTGTATTGAAATTTGTTATTTTGTATTTGTTATTTGTATTGAACTTATTTCGCGAAAATGTTCATTGAACAAAAATAAACAATTAACGTTATTGAGATATATAAAAAATATAAAAATTCGGTCCAACGAGTTGAGAAATTATAAAAATTTAAGGAAATATAAAGACGTGGGCCTTTATATAATAAATGTGCTCCAACGGCCGGATCGATTAGGGGCTGTCCATAAATTACGTCATTTTAAAATGGGGGGGGGGGGTGGTCTGGTCGTTGGATGATGGTAACGATATGTAACGATAGTTGGATTATGACGATAGGATGATTGCAGAGGGGAGTCAAAAATCAGCAAAAAATCGATGACGTCATATATGGATGGCCCCTAACTTCACAATGGTTGGTGTGAAAAATATATTTTTTTTAATAACCTATATGAATGTAGGCCTCGTTGTAAGTAGTCGCTTAGCGAAGAAAACAAATTCACAAAATCGCGTGTATTAAAAAAAAGAGGAATTTTGGCTAATATTTTATTTACTGTCGAGAGCTCAAAAAGACGAAAATAAAAAAACGGGTACATACAACGAAATTACAAAATTTTTGTAATTGCCGCAGCTAATTACAGAAATTTTGTTTTTTCTTTTAATTGCAAATCGGACAATTATAGCTTCAGTTATGAATACCGATCAAGTCGAAAAAAGTCGTTTCGAGAAAAAAGCGTTTGAAAGTTTAAGTATACGTAAATCGTTGGGCTACCTACTCTCACTGAATCGTCTGTAACGTGCTCAATATTGAATATTTTAACTCGAATTTATTTTCACAAATTTTTGAACACGTATACTTTGATAAAATGCAAAAGAAATCGATTTCTTAACCCTTTAAACCGGTGCCCCTTGACGCAAAATCGAACCATTCCCCTAGTCCAATCAAGTCCAATTTCCATTGCACATCTGCACACCTACAGCCAAACATCGTTTGCTCGAATACGCGTTCGCATATGCGATACATTTCCTGCGACGAACCCGAGCATGTTCGAAAAAAGTCCCGAAAGGAAAAAAAAATCCCAAAAAACGAACCGCCAGTAGCCGACAAAGTCAAACACGATTTTCTTCGTCGCGCACGCCGAGGCAAACAGATAATCGAGTGTACAGTTAACATCAATGCAACGTCATTTATTTACGACAAAGTCTCGGAGGGGAGGTGGTGAAGAGAAGGAGAGAAGGGGACGTTGATGTAGAAAAAAAAGCCAAGCTTCAGCCACCCGGTAGACCGTACAGGCCCCATATTCTCTACACAATCTTTCACGGCCCTTTCGTCTTCCTCCTCCTCCTCCACCTTTCTTGTATCATCTAAAGTCTTCGCGGTGATGCACCAAAAAGACACGAATTCGAAACGGTCCCCGTGCCCAGATGATTCGGGAACCGTGCCGGGGTTTGACTACGAATCTCTTTCTCTCTCCCTCACGCATTATATATATGTGTGTCCTGTCATAGCACCCGTAGCTCTTCCTTGCTCTTCCTCTTTACTTGGGGAGCTCTGCGATCTCAGAAGCAGCACGGGCTCGTTTTCTTTCATACATCTCCCGAAAGAAATCATCGGGTTTCTTTTGAGAGTAACCCTCCGTGACGCGTGGATCGTCCTCCTCGCCTCTCTCTCTCTCTCTCTCTCTCTCTCTCTCTCTCTCTCCCACTCTTGCTCTATTCACGATTCTTCTCATTCTTTGATTCTTCGGCATCCTTCACCATCATCCTCCTCCCTCATTTACTTCGCCTTTTACTGGCATCGTAGCCACTCGCGTTCACTCATGCCATTCAATTTTTCCTTTCACAAGCCAGCCATGGACGAAAAAAGCGCCAACTATTCGCCGCGTCAGATATGGAGATTTATTTCTCTCCCGTTGTCGGATAGACTTTACCGCGTCTCGATCTTACGTCAAATCGGGGAGAAACGAGGATAGCGAACGAAAGTGAAGAAAAAAAAGGAGCGAAGAGAGAAAGAAGCTGGTCCTCAGATCTGGGTATACGCGGCTTTGAAGAGAATCGATCACGTCATGCCGATGCCCATTTCTTATGTAATACAGCGCACTGTGCAAGCATCTCTCGCTCGTAAAAGTTGGCTTTCATCGCGTGTGGTGGCTCGAAAAAGGACCCTCGTCCTTCCGCGCGTCCTTCACCCTACCTTCGCTCATCTTCGTCCTTCTCTTGCACTCCCCGGACTATGGTCTTCTTCGTCTTAGCCCTGTTCGCTGAGTGTCTCTGGCGCAACAGCGGTTTGCGGTTACTCCACTTTTGCCGCACGGCCATTGAACGAACAATACCGGTAGGAAGACACTTCTCGACGAGAGTCACCGCGCAAACGAAAGGAGACGGATTCGTGCGATGAAGGTATGCGGTACGGGAATCCAAACGAGAAGGAAGAAAATTAACCGATTCTCGATCGGGAGCACGTGCACGTCAATAAGTGACTTTGCCGCAAATGTTTCGTCCTGTCGAACTTACGAATCCGTGGAGTCACATTCGACGATCAATTTCAGATTTGAGAATCGGAGAAAACAGATGAACATCGTGGTATCGATGTTTGAATCGTTGGAACGCGACCAAAATTCTTTCTCCTTTATTCGCTGTTTGTAGTTTGATGTCAAATCTTATTTCCGCAGATTTCGATTGTAGAATTGTAGATGAGCAGCCGAGAAAATCTTTGATCGATTTCCGTAGGTGAAATTCGGCCAAAGGAAATTTGAGAAACTTAGGAACTTTCATCGCGTTCCAACGATGCAAACTTCAATGTCACTGAATATCTGGAACGAACCTTGGTATCGTCTTCGAGAATGCCAAGAGCGCTAAGTTAATACCCAGTTGCAACGTTGAATTTTTGACGGAAGATCTGAGAAAAATGTGTCACTGCATTCCCAGATGAATTGAAATTGTTTAAATTCCCGTTTGAAAAAGAAAAATGAGAGATCTTTAGCGTTCTTCTAACTAAGCGTTGAAGGTAGGCTATACTCGGTGACCTGTTGCTATTTCCCGCGCAGATTCCCATACTTGTCTCTACTTCCTGATAGGGATTCAATGGGTCATTGCATTGGATCCCGATACTCAAACGTCATGATCGTTTGTTAAACTGTAATCAGGATTCTCCATTGGAATCCAGTGTATGAATCCAATTTGACTCAAACCCCGTTAAGGAGAGATATACATGGTGACCAGACCTAGATGGTCGAAAAAATCGATTTAGAAGCTATGAATATTCCGTCGATCGTAGAAGACCTACACTATGGGCCTGGTATCGATGATTCCATGTAAGTTGACAAATTTCATGATTTATTCATTCCCAAATTTTCAAACGCGTTTTTCTCAAAACCACGTTTTTCAAATCCGTACCCAAAATTTCTCGAAAACCAATGAACCGATTGCCTTGAGGGTTTTTGTGGTTATTCTATACACCATTATCTAGTACTTGTCATAGGATTTTTTTTCCGTTACTTAGTTTTTGTTTTATAGGCAAAATAATAACTAATTTTTGGCCCAAAAATTACCATTAATGTTCAAACGTCCGCCATTTTGTCATAAATCGATATTTTCAAAATCGGCTATGACAAGTACTAGATTATAGTATCTAATTTAATAATCTTTTTGGTTTTTTTTTTCAGATGATTTTTGAAGAAACGCCAGTGGGTACCGTATACGCAGATTTTTTTACGACGCTCCAAGGATCATACAATATCCTTGTATATTTTTGATATTTTTAAATAAGGAAAATTGAACATATTTTGGAATATATCTACTTTTAGATAATTAAAACCCCATTCCGAAATTTCAAATAGTTTCCCTTGAAAAAATTCACAAAAATGACCTTTATCCGGCTCCTATGTGTATATCTCCCCTTAATCGGGGAACAGTGCAGAATCCAACTGAATCCCAATGAGAATTCCCTATGCCCAGATCCTTGACAAATCGCTATGGAGAAGTGGATTCATCTTGGGACTCTCTATCAAATTTGTGCACGGAATCACCAAAGGATGTTTTTTTAGGAGAACCAACCAATTGCAGTTGAGAACTTCAAATAAAAATTCTTAAACGACGTAAATCGAGGAATAGCGCGGATTCCACATAGATTCCAATGTGGACTCCTTGCGTGCAGCGCCCCTATCAAATCCCTGTAGTGATGTGGTAGGATTTTTGATCTCTCCAAAAAATTTCTGCACGGGTCTCCTCTGCCTGGCTCCCAATTGCTTAATTGTTGTCAATTGTCCCCATCTTATTCGGACAAGCAACATTTCATGGAAAATCGACAATGCCACGACCCCACGCGCGCATCCATTACTAAAATTGATGTTCTCCTCCTCTTCATCACGTTCCTTCTCGTCTTCAACGAATACCAACCAAATGTAGGTCACAGAACCTCCCCTGTCCCTGGAGTCCATTATATTCGTGAGATAGTTTAGTGGAAACGGTACCTCGGCACAAAAGTGTGCGCTCGTATATCTCGATGAGCACAATAGGAATGCCGGTCGAAAATCCTCCAACTCTCGATGTTGTCATTCGAAAATTATTCTTTGCAAGAGAACCTATGATGCGTAAGCGCACTTATTTATTCCACGTGTGTGCGATCCAAAATTATAATACGTATCTATAGCACGTACGAGGGTTTTAAGGATACGGGGTAAATTCGGGGTAAGGAGAGCGATGCCGGACCAGCCGGGCGACCGGCTAATCTCAATTTGCATTCTGAGAGTTCGACTCGATCCAGAAACCTGACTGGTCTCTTTCTCGCTGAGAGCCCCCGGGTTTTTTGGCATTCAGGTGGCATATGTCGAGAGTAAGAGAGAGAGTAAGAGAGAGAGTAAGAGAAAGAGAGAGAGAGAGAGAGAGAGAGAGAGAGAGAGAGAGAGAGAGAGAGAGAGAAGCATAACGAATTCGCTGAGCGTATGTTGAATATAGCATATATATGTACATACAGCGAAGACCGTGATCAAGCATAGCTGCACTGATCTCGTAGTACTTCACGTTGCAGGGGTTGTCAAATCTCCCAGCCCATAATATCCAAAATCAAAACAAAAACTTCCAATCGCATTTCAACGATCGGAAAATCTCTCACGAAACTCTGCCAGTTATTAAAGGATCGACTGATTCATCTTTCGTCATCAAGCCACCATTCTTGACGATCAGTCTGCATCTGACAGGTCTTCGTTTTCTCGTTTTTCACGTCCGAGCGATTTTCGTGATTTTTCTTCCTGGGAGTAGATTGAGAGTCGTCGTATCCACGCGAGCGAGAACACATGTGCCGGCATTCCGCACGACGACGAGGGGTTGTTGGGGCACCCTTCGGGAGAGCACGCACGAGCGTGCGCCACGGAGGGGTACATGCGGAGAAAGGAAAATACTGGAGGCATTGAAACCTAGAGAGGGAGGGAGGGGGAGAGAGAAAGAGAGAGAGAGAGGGAGAAGAGAGAGAGAGAGAGAGAGAGAGAGAGAGAGAGAGAGAGAGAGAGAGAGAGAGAGAGAGAGAGAGAGAATGCAAGACAAGGGTGACAGGAGAGGCGAGTGAAAAGGAAAAAAAGAAACGGGAAGGGATGAAAAGGGAAGAGCGCGAGCGCCGGTGCGTGCACGGGGTCGAGGGAACAAAAGAATATCGTCGCATGCCACGGGGACCCCTCCGGTACCCCGATTCACCCCTAAATAAATTCACTCTCGTGTGTATGTGCGTTGGCTCGCTTCGATTCTCCGCAAGGTTGCCTCCTATACCGTATACGTGCTTCATGCTCTTTCATCCAACGTACCGAAGCCCGATATACCGAAGCCTTCGAGAATCAAACTCCAAGTGAGTCGACCGGCATCGCAATCCGAGATTATTGTATTTTATGTATTCCCATACATATATACACATCCGAAGTCCCGAATAAATTTCTTCACTATAAAACTATAATAGACTGGGGAAAAATAATTCATCAGGAGGATTGCGTATTGTTGTTGGCTCTCGCCTGCCCAGGAAGTCGATTAGACAAGACGATTGCACTCAACTGCGTTATAACCCGAACACCCTGAAAGTACATTATCCTCGGTGGTAACATTTCCAGTCGTTTCCTTCTCCAACGTTCTCTTTGTTTTTTCTGGTTTTTTTTTTCACCTTGGTTCTTTGTACCGGTACAACGAGGCTCGCGGTCATTAGCCCGGACGAAATTCGTGCGCGCACGTGTGAGCTCGTAGACTGCGCGCGAGTCTCACGTGGGCTTTCCACCCTCGTAACCCTTTGACGTCGGGAGACCGTGCTCGCGAAGAAAAGAGAGGGAAAGAGAGAGAGAAAAAGCAGGAAAAGCTACGAAAGAAAAATATTCTATAGTAGGAACTGGGTGGTAGGTGAGCGCACAAGTGGTCGGGTCGATGATGACGTTTGCATCGTTGGAGTGCAACGAGAATTTTATTCTTTTCAACGGGTTATGCCTAGTTGTAACAGTCGAAAACAACTCATTTTTGGGATTCTTTTTTTACAAAATCGTGATAATACATTTCTACAAAAATTAGGTTTTTGGAGAAGTATCATCTGAAGAATAGGCTGTCATTTTTTGGGTGAAAATATTAAATTATAATCGATTTACAGCTGATGTTCGCAATGCCCTTCTGAAACAGGTTATCTTATGTTAAAATATCAGATTTCGTTAGTGAATAAGTTTATACTATGACTAATCGAGAGAATTTCTGATATGTAACATTTTTTAAAATGTTACAGGGCATTTTTTGTTCATCGTATCGAAATACATCGGAAAAAAAATGTCCTTCGATCGAATACTATATTTTTATTTCTAGAAAAATCGCTAAAAATGTCAGAAAGATCGATCCAGTATTTTTTTAGATACTTTGCTCACCGACTTTGAAAACCGTGCTTCCGAAAAAAAAGCGTTTTACTGTCAATTTTGACCAGGTCACTTGGAAATTTTCAGGGAACATTTATAAGATGATATACTGTAAAAATATAATAATTTTGAAAAATGTTATTTCTCGACTCTTACAACTAGACATAACCCCTTAATTCTTTCAATTTTTCTTCGCCGATTTCCACCCCGATAATTGCTCAAACATTTTTACTAATTATTATTAGAGATTTACCCTTTCGATTGGCAAAAAAAGGTTTTCGATACTGATAAAAATTGTTAACAAAATTCGTTGCATTCCAACTATGCAAACTTCACGGTCATCGCCGTCGTTCGATTCTGCTGCACGTACACGTAGGAAGCCAGAGATTTTTTTTCACCCTGTAAGACGTTTTTTTTCTCCCCCAAGACCCAATGCTCGCTAATATTTTAATCGTTACGCGTGCTCTCTCGAGCAATTTCGTAACAATCTTACAGCTCTGCTGCGACGAATCCTTACAAAGGTAACTCGCCCTCGGCATGCACGTGAAGTGGTACATTCTTGTGGCGAGTGCCCGACGAAAGTAGCGCACACGTGGCGGCATTATCGTAGAAAGAAAAGCGGCGAGCAACAAGTGGTCGTCGAATATTTCGTGCGATACGCTCGTAGGTCGATCCTCGATCATTGAAAGGGCGTAGTTCGGTCAATTTCATTCGAGAATTGCTCCGAGTTGTGCTATTTCGCTCGCGACGAGGGCCAAGGATATTTAATTTATGGCACTTTGGCCCGTCGCGTATTTCGAGGGGAGCAGAGAACCACTGCGTCTCACGTATGGAGCACCGCACACACAGATGCGAATTTCGATACACGGAGGATGCAGGAGAGAGGTTAAGATATATATATATATATATATATATATATATATATATATATATATATATATATATATAATGAAGAGCAGAGTTGCTGGTAGCTATTTTCAGGGTGGCTACGTGTATGTAACATTTTGTGTATCGAGCCCGCGATGAAGCTGACCCATTCGCTACACTAGGTGCCAAAAAGGGAGCGTTGGAGAACGAGAATGATCAGGTCAGCTTCATCGCACGGGGCTGTCACCATTGCGCTTGAGTGACCGAGAGCGAGTGAGAGGAGAAGAACGAATTCGGTCGGAGGGTGCCTCGGGGGCTTTTTTCGATCGGGCTGTGCAGGAGCGTACACGGCAGAGAGGGTGGAACGGTCGAGTGTGTCGGTGGCAAAGAGCCAAGTTCCGCGGCTCCCAAGTGCGAGTGATAAAGACGGAACAGGGAAACGTAGAGTGGAGGTAAGGGCATAGAAGTGGAGTGAGATAGAGAGAGATAAAATTTACGGTGAGAGGGTCAACCATCTGCCCGCATATGTTATATCCTCCCCTCCCTGGAGGCAGCGAGCGGCGTGCTCCCGCTCTCCCTCATGACACGAAAAACAGGAACCACAAGAGAGAGAAAGAAAGGGAGGGACGAGGTTCTTATTTGAGTTTGTTCCGTGCTGTGGTTGTCCGAGGAAGTCGGAAGTGCCGTACCGTGGGCGGGGAAGTTGCCCTCCACCGACCAACACACCGTCGCCACACTCTCGGAGCAACCACCGCACCAACAAACGTCCATGGGAGTGATTCCGAGCTGAGAAAACGAGTGGCTTCGTAATTAGCCGAGGGCGAGAGCGAGAGAAACGCAAGGGCGAGGGTAACGGGGGAAGGGAGAGCACGAGAAGCTGGGGAGAGAAAAAAATTAATGAATCTCCGAGGGTTGAAGGATTGGAGGGTGAGACGCGGGAAACTGTGAACACCGACACCCTTTTCGAAACTGGAAAACACTCGATGACTTTTTTTTACGTTTCGTCGGTGCCAAACCGTCGAAAGATTCTTACGGCATGTCCATTCGTAAGGCACGTTGCAGACTACGAAATGAACGTCCTTAGCGTGATCGTGAACCAACCCGTGCGGAAGCTTGATGGGGAGTTCTCAGATCCCACCATTTGGGGATTTGATTGGGACACCGCGTGAAGGAGTCCACATTGGAAGCGAGTGGGTTTAGCGCTATTTCCCGATTCACGACGTTTGAGAATTTTTGTTTGGAATTCTGGACAGGAATTGTTTTAATCTCCTAAAGAAGAATCCTCACGTGATCCCGTGCACAAATCAAGTGTATGTAGCGCTGATTCCCGATTCACGTCGTTTGAGAATTTTTATTTGAAATTCTCAACCGGAATTTGTTGGATCTCCAAAATATGAATCCTAACGTGATCCCGTGCACAAATTTGTCAGAGAGTCCTAAGATGCATCCACGTCTCTATAGGGATTCGTCAGGGACACCCCACGTAGACAGTTCTTATTGGGATCCAATCGGATTTTGCACTGGTCCTTGATTTACGCCGTTTTAGAATTCTTACCACATTGGAATCGAAGATATGTGGAAAGTCGCGAGCAAAAAGTCGACCTGTTGAAACATAACCTGCACGCTTCGCGAGAGTGTGAGGATTTCAACTTGAGGAAACTCACAACTCATTTTGTGAATTTTTTCATATTTATAATGTAATATTTGAAACTCACAACTTTTTTTGCAAAAATTTCTTTGCCTCTACGCAATGTTTTCTCTGAAAATACGTAGGTACGTACTTTTGGTGTGAATTTTAATATAATCATTGTAAATTTGATTTTAATTTGTCTTCAATACAAAAAAACATCACGACTTATTTTGTGAAGTTTTTTGTATTTACAATTTTTTGTGAATACATTTGCATTTACAGATTTTGATGTGATTTTTTTTTCAATTCCCAGGACTTTTTGTAAATATTGACATTTTTTGTGAATATTCACACTTTTTTGCTGTGAATTTATTTGTATGTTCAGAATATTTGTGAATTCAATTGTATTTGTATTCGTATTTACAATAAGTAAAGTTTGAATAAATTTGTATTTATTTTCACATTAAAATCACGATGTGAATAAATTCGTATTCGTATTTATAAATAGAATTACGCCCAACTCTGGCGCACTCTTAGCTTCTATAAAAGGTTCTCACTGTGTACTCTTTGCAACGCAGCACCCTAAACGTGCGCACGGGATGCAAGTTTAAGACTTTTTAAATATTTTTCGAGATTGTTAGGGGGTATCCCCCTAAAAACTTTAAAAAATCGTTTTTTGCATATTGTTATAGTGTGAACTTTCAAGAACATTTGAAGACGACCCGGACCCTGAAATTCTAAAAATTGACGAAGTTACACCTATTTTAATGGAACAGTGTGGTTTACCGCAATCCGTTGAGTTCGAACGCGATTATTTCGAAACTACATATATTGACATGGCAGGACTGATATCTTGAGTAACTTTCACACTATTGACTTAAATTTGCACAGTTAGCGTTCAAGCAGTAGTCATTTTCGGTTCACGATCGCATTTTTCAATTGGATGAACCATTTGTTAATAACAATGACTTCAGCATGCTGTTTTTCAAGAGAAAAATGAGGTTTTCTTTGGAAAAGCTGTCTTTTTTCATATTTCTCGAAATTTCAAAAAGTGGATCGTGAACCCATAGCCAGTTGGATATATTTGAAGAAATTTTTTTTTTTGTTTTCGTTTCAGATTACATTTGAGCCTGATAGAGATCCCGCCGTTCCGGGCCTCGCCGCTGGAGGACTGCAGCGCCAACTGCAGCACCACGAACACTTTGAAAGATTTTCTTCCGAAAAAATTACATTGTAACCACAAACATGTGTACAACATGCTGGGAAAAAATTATTTTATTCCAACCCATGTGCTACGAGAAAAAATTCATCATTCTGACCCTCCAAATTGGGTTTCCAGAGAGGGATAACCCCGTGAAGATTTATATTTGAAACGATGTTCCTAAATGACCGAAGCTCAATTTAAGGGGTTACCCCAACTTGCGATTTTGAAAAAATCGATTTTTTTTATGCATTTTTTTGAAGTATAACTATCCGTACTTAAAGTATAAGTTTCCGTTTTGAAGTATAAGTATCCATACTTCTGTATGGGCCGGGAATAAATGACTCTATGTAAGTTTACAAAAAAAAAAAATATTTTCTTCGTGTAAACTGAAATTGAAACTTTAAACGCGTTTTTCTCAAAATGGCATTTCTGAAGTCGGTGACCAAGATTACTCGAACACTAATGAACCGATCTTCTTGAAATTTTGCAGGTTTATTTAATACATAAAAATGTAGTCTTTAATCGTTCGATTTTTTTTTCGAAAAAAATGGCCGTTTTATAGCCAAAAAACGGCCGTTTTTTTTCGTTACAATCGAACCATTAACTTTGACTGTTCGCCATTTTGTGAAAAATGAATATTTTTTAAAATCCTTCGATTCAAGACTAGTTTATACTTATATTTGACTAAATCCATCCGCATTTTTTTTCAGATGATCCACTTCGCCGCAATGTTGGTCACCGCAAACCGTGTATATAAAAACATTATTTCATTGACGGCCATTTGCCACTAAACAATGTAATATTTTTCAATAAAAAAATTACTGAAAGTTCTTCAAGATGTGTTCTTTAAGATGGTATATTGATCGATTAAAAAAGTTTTGTAGTTTTCTTTAAAAAAATTCATGAAAAAGGCCTTTTTTGCGCTACAAGTGGGGGTAACGCCTTAAAGTGTATTATCAAAATTAATTTTTCTAGAAATGAAAGTGAACAAAGTGCGTACTCTTTGGTGGCTTTGGCCTACTCGAAGCTGGGCGAAACTTCGTCAGAGACTCTCGATACGTGCACACAGTAGCGACCCACATCGTAAGGCTCTGTCCCTTTAAAGATTACTCTCTGTCCACGGTTGACGTTGAAGAACGAGGCATCGACAATTACCGTATTGTCAAACGTGATTCGCCGTTTGGTCCAAACACATCTCAAGCCGAAGAGGAGTCTGACGAGAGAAAAGGGGCAGCTGGGCGAGCGCGTCAGATGCTTCGCGAGCATACACACACACACGTTTCGTTCTCTCACAGGTCCTCGATCTTCCTTCCTCGCCCATGCTCGTCGCCTCTACCGTCTCTTTTCGAAGCAATCGGGACCACCGGATACTCTCGATCTCTCTCGCACTCGAAGCGAGTCCAGCCTTCGAGGCAAAAGAGCACACAATCTCGCCTCCCAGTTTCCCTCGTGCGAGCGAGGGAGCCAGCCATGCTCCATCACCTGTTGTCGGCCTTTGCGCGCACGTACGGGTGCACCCAGGACCAAAGTGCCACGCTTCGGCCACGCGACTCACGACTCCATTACCCCACCCGAACAATTTCGAAGGAGAGCGAGATGGACGAAAGCCCGGTGAACCAACCGAGAGCAGATCCTATCGTCTCCTATTTGCGGTTTCTCCATATCGACCTATGCTTCTCCAATCAAGCACACAGCGTCTTCATCCGTTTCTGGAACACATCGGCCTTTGCCACATTATACAGCCACCAATCGGCTATCGAAATTCAACCGTTGAATATCTACGAATTTTTTTTCCTTTGATTATTAATTCGCCGAGAAGAAAATAAATCGCAGTCGACTTGGACAATTTTCGTCGGGGACAATATTAATTTCTCAATTCTTAGGGTGATTAGGAAGCAAAGGCTTTTATTTTTTTCTTATAACATGTGATTATCGAATTGGCCGTACAAGCTTTTACCGCTATACGGAATAGGTGGTCTTCGAATCGTTTGAAGTATCGCCCGCGGGACGAAAAAAAAAGACGAAAATATTTGGCAATATCGTATTCCGAAAACGCCTGTTAAACGTTTTCGAGATTTCAAGTCGAGATTAGAGATGTACATCTCTGATATGACTTTATAATTATCGTGCGAAGCTTCCACATATCGCGAGAGAGGGGAGAGAGAGAGAGAGAGAGAGAGAGAGAGAGAGAGAGAGAGAGAGAGAGGGAGGGAGAGAGAAAGCGATAGGGACACGTTGGTGAATGGAGAATTTACGATTACTGCTGATGCCTATTAGTCAGACGACCATTCCGGGAATACTTGACGTTCCGGCTTCTCATTCGGGCTTTTTTCCGTGTTTTTGTTTTAATTTGCCGGGAACATGGCTGGGCATACGTCGACGGCATCCGGACCCGTCGTCTTCGAAAAATGTAAACGTCGAGACGAGGAAAAAAAATTGGGGAGAATGAATCAGGTCACAGTTTCGCGGATCCGATGTAGTGGCGTACATTCGAGTGCACAAGTAGAACCAACCCGACTCGACGATAGCGCCTGCTGGACTGGTAAAAAATCTCGAGTATACCCGCAGTGAATTCCTCGTGACCCGGCGCCCTAGACATTTACGTCATTTTTTCATTCGCAACGGAAAAAGTGAATTAGATTTCGATTTAGATTTACAGAAGTATTTGACATTACGAAGAAACGTTGAAATAACAAAATGATTTGAGTGACATAACAAATTTATTTAATTTGAATAACAAAATTTTTCAATGTAAATAACAAAAGTATTTTATTAAAATAACAAAATTATTCAATTGGAATGAAAATCATATCATTAAAGAAACAATTTTTTAAAATTGAAATACCCGAATTAATTAATTGAAACCAGAACATTATTTGATTCAAATAACAAAATTATTCGATTGGAATGAAAAACTTATATCATTAAAATAACATTTTTTTTTAAATTGAAATATCAAAATTATTTAATTGAAACAAGAATATCATTTAATTCAAATAACAAAATTATTCATTTTAAATAACAAAACTATATAATTTAAATAATGACATTATTTAATGTAAATGACAACATTATTTTGTTTTAGTTAAAAACTGTTATTTTTTATCTTCGCTTTACTCCCAGAAAATGTCTACTCCCGTTTCAATTACGCTTTCTTCTTTCAGGGGTGAGACGAACAAAGGATTGTTTCCCCGGACTAAATGGCCAACGAAAACGGCTTCCGGTTGCATTCAATCGATCGGAGATTCCAATGGAGATAAGGCGTGTATGTTACACCTCTGGCACACTTATCCATGCGCACGAATAGGGGGATCCATATAAAGGCAATACTGGCTCACGAGTACCTCTCCTCACTCGTATACCACCGCGATAAGTATATGTATGACAGACAGTCTCGATTGTAATTTTATACAATGATAACTGGATACTAGCTCAAAAAACGACGGAAAAATTTCTGATATTGAGAATCTTCCAATATCGTTTGTTCGAGGCCAACACTGTTCTGTCATCACAACTGCCTCGATCTCAATGTCCTGAAAATAGTCGTTAATAATTCAGGTACTTTCAGAGGTACCTTCGGTGAATGTCAATCGTAGCTAAGTTTTTTTTTCAAGCTTCTCGATTTTGTGATTCTTTTAACACCTAATATGAAAAGCTGGTAATGAACATAAAATTGCGAAAAAATTCTCTGCCGTCGCAGGTGGCGTGGTTCATTCAACGCGAGAAGAAATTTTCAAAGGGGATGCGAGATGAAATAGACGATCGAAGTGAAGTCTTCACGCAAAATACTTTTTTGCTTGAAAGGCTTACACCTAGTTGAAATTTTTGCAAATATCGATATTTGGTGGTCGATGGATTTTCCAAACATAACATTTAAAAAATATTCATCGAAAATTTCGAGTCGATCCGTTGAATATTAAGGAAGTTATAGGCGTTTATAGGTAGATTCTGCGAACCAGAGAACTGTAAACGCGTTTCTTCGAAATGATTTATTCAAAATCGGTGACCGCGATATTTAAATAATCACTGCACGCATCAAATCTGAATTTTATTTATACACATAAAAAAGCAGTGCTTGAACGACGATTTTTCTTAATGGATAGTTTTTTTATCAACTAAAATAGAGCGTTTTTTTACCGAAAATCGACACTCACATTGGATCATTTTTTTTTCAAGGATCCATATTTCATCAAATCCTTCGCCCAAGCACCAGATAATTTCATGCAAAAACTACATGCGTTTGATTTGTTCTCTTCCTGATGTTTTGTTTCCGAGCAGCAGTGGTCCCCACGAAGGACGTTTTTTAAACATCCTCCTGCACAAACCATTGAATCTACCGCATTTATACATATTGTGCAATAGAAAAATTGTGAAATATACTTAGAACCATACTCTTTAATGTAGAAAAAGCAAAAATTGGAAAACCTGCACACGTTTTCCCAGAAATATTCCGAAAATTCGTCTTTATTCCGGCCGCGAGCTAGGTGTAACCCGTGAAGAGGTACTTTCTCTCAAAATATCATTTGAACTTGAGCGAGGTTGCAATTTCCGCTAGCCTTCCTAAAATTAATGGAGGAGATACCTTTGGGCAAGAAAAAAATTGCTGATAATCATGATTTTTTTTTTAAAGAAAGATTTCTTCACCATTTTTGAGACTTGGGGTATGCTTTATTACTACCTTTGGCTGCTACATGGTATTGACAAAAATTAGTCTTCTAAAATTAATCGTTAAAAATTAATCTTCTAAAAAATAAGTCTCCTAAACGGGTTGCGGCGCATGTTTTCCGATAGCGTGATACATAGTGCCGGGGGAATTTATCTGAAAAAAACCAACGGAGATTTTTCTTTCAACACTCGTATGCAGAATACGAACCAAGAAAAAGTGAGAAATGTTTGAAATCGATCAAATGGCACGCTTTGAAACAAAAAGATTGAATTTTCCGAAAACAAAGTGCATTTGCCAATTAATTTTTTTTAAGTATCCAAAACATTTAGGTTCATAGTTTAGACAATAAGGTTAGAAAGATTTAGCCCAAATTTCATCAGAGTCGAACAATTAGTTTTTCACCTATACGTCACGTCAGTTCTAAAAATGTAGTTTAGAAGACCGTGCCATACCTCCGTCATTTTTAAAGATTAGTAAATAAAAAAATACCATGCAACAACCAAAAGCAGTAATGAAACATATCCTAAGTTAAAAAAAATGGTGAAGAAATATTTCGTTTTAAAAAAAATGCATGAAAACCAGCAATTTTTTTCCTCGCCTAGACATATCTCCCCCCTCAAATACGCTCTGTATACATTTATATATATACACATGTATGTATGTATCGAGACTCGTATGATAAGCGGGGTGCTCGGTCGCCGTCCCCACGCAACGAGTGCCGGAACGTGCCACCATGAAAGATACAGTTCCACGTCGTACTTGCAGTCTAGAAGAAAAAGCGGAACTGCATATACATATCCCTACATATACTCGGCAGTGTACGAGCCATGTATAATTTTGCACATTCTATATGTTAACGGGACCACCCCCAAGGCTCTCGATTCCGATCGTCCGAAAGAAAGAGCGAGAAAAGAAAAGCCCTAGGCAAAACACAATTCCAAACGCGAGCCTGTATCGTTCTCTCCGCCGTTTTCCCCTCATCGCCCATCGCTCGAACTATCGCGCCGGTATTATACATACACATGCGAATACAGAGAAAATGAGAGAGAGAGAGAGAAAAGGGGGAGTAGAATTACCTTTCGAAAATTCAATGGAAAGGGCACCTACGTGCTGGGCACGTTACGGGGTCTCGCTACCGGCTATATTAAGGGTGCTCCGTTATAAACGTGTATATAGATATATGAGCCCCCATAGTGCTATCCTGCTCAGACCCTTTTCTACTCTATAAGCAACTATATGTTTTATTCACTCGAAAGCGAGAGAGAGAGAGAGAGAGAGAGAGAGAGAGAGAGAGAGAGAGAGAGAGAAAGGAAAAGAAAAATGTGGATGGTGCGTAACAGAAGTGCGTAGGCATTGGTCGTGCACACGTGCACGGGCACGCGCCCTGACAAAGGGCCCGCACCGGCCCACTCCCTCCCTCCCGCGTTCCCTCGGTCGACGTAACCCCGCGCCATTCCTCTCTCACACACGCACGATCAAAAATACGCGTGTGCATATGTGCATGCATATATGTGCACATACACAACCATCTACGAGAGTTTCATGTGCGCTCTCCTCCCGTTGGCAGTAACCCCGCAGGTTTTTCTCTATCGCCCTTTGACGTGCGCGTCGCCACCCTTGGACGATCCACATACTACCGGATCACCATCATCAACTATATCGCTATGTGTTTATGTGTATATATATATATATATATATATATATATGGGTCATTCCATGTCAAATCGACAAATTTTTTACCTGACCCCCTTTGATTTCGCTGAAAATTTTCTATCTTTTTCTACCCCCCGAAAGTTATTTTTCAGAATTTTTTCAAATTTTTTTTCCCGACTCAAAAAAAGTTATGAATTTTTGAAAAAAACCGCTCTTTTATTTTTAAATTGCCAGAACTTTTTCAAAAATTGACCGTTTGGGAACTTTTTTTTTTTCAAAATTTTTGTTTTTAAATGTAGTTTTCGAAAAAAAATATGAAAAAATTTTCAGAATCCCAGATATATGAAATATTTTAGTTTTTTTGAAAAAACCGTAATTTTCTCAAAGTCCGACCGTTTTTTTTTTTTTTTTATTTTGCTCTAAAAATACTTCAACTAATTCTGCAATGATCCCCGTTAATCAAAAGATGTGACGACAATCGCTTCTAATTTTTTTTCTCCATTATAAAAAAATTTTTGTTGAATTTTTGCTGATTTTATATAACTTTGTTATGAAATTTTTTTTATTTCCTCGTGAAACCTCAAAAGTTGAAAAATAAAATTTTATTGGTGAATTTCAAGTGATTATCGTCCAAGAAATTGTTATTTAAAAAAAAAAAATAATTTTTTTCTCTCATTGACGTTATTTTGTCATGTTTCAGTACCAAAATGACGTTAAGTTGTCATATTTCAGTACCAAAAAAAAACGTCCATAAGAGTAAAAAAATAACGTCAATGAGAGAAAAAAATTTTTTTTTTTTTTAAATAACAATTTCTTGGACGATAATCACTTGAAATTCTCCAATAAAATTTTATTTTTTAACTTTTGAGGTTTCACGAGGAAATAAAAAAAATTTCATAACAAAGTTATATAAAATCAGCAAAAATTCAACAAAAATTTTTTTATAATCAAGAAAAAAAATTAGAAGCGATTGTCGTCACATCTTTTGATTAACGGGGATCATTGCAGAATTAGTTGAAGTATTTTTAGAGCAAAATAAAAAAAATAAAAAAACGGTCGGACTTTGAGAAAATTACGGTTTTTTCAAAAAAACTAAAATATTTCATATATCTGGGATTCTGAAAATTTTTTCATATTTTTTTTCGAAAACTACATTTAAAAACAAAAATTTTGAAAAAAAAAGTTCCCAAACGGTCAATTTTTGAAAAAGTTCTGGCAATTTAAAAATAAAAGAGCGGTTTTTTTCAAAAATTCATAACTTTTTTTGAGTCGGGAAAAAAAATTTGAAAAAATTCTGAAAAATAACTTTCGGGGGGTAGAAAAAGATAGAAAATTTTCAGCGAAATCAAAGGGGGTCAGGTAAAAAATTTGTCGATTTGACATGGAATGACCCATATATACACGTGCGCGCGCGTACAAACACACACACACACACACACACACAGAGAGAGAGAGAGAGACACTTTTAGATATATGATAGTATATCTCGAAAGCCAGAAAAAAAATTATTTTGACTTAATTTTTAAAAATTCGTTAAATTTATCAAAAAAATTAAATAAACCGTTTCAGGCCTGCCAAAAACGAATTGAAAATCACAAAATCGTTAATAGCATTATTGGACATTGAAATGATAAAAATCGTCTAAAAAACACATGATTAATTCGAGAAAAAATAGAAGGGAAAATGGGCCCACGATGAGACTAGTCTCAAAAATCATAGAACGGGTCACTCTATTTTAGAGAATTTTTTGAAAAAAATTAAAAATGGTAATCATTTAAAAAAGAAATAGTTTTCAATTTTAAAGCAAAAAAAACGTTGTCATTGATAATTGATTATTTTATTCATTTTCTTAACGAAAGTATGCTTCAAAATAAATAAATAAATTATATAGCGACATTTGTCGATATCTCAATTAGTTCAGGTGTTATCAGCGTTTAAACGTTTTCAAAACTTCCGAAATCGACATTTTTTGCATAATTACAACTCCTAAAAAAGAAGAGATAAAAATGTAAAAATTGGTGTGGATATTCATTTCATGGGGTACAATGTTACAAAAAAAATCAGGAGAACCAAAAACGGTCGTCGTCACGGGCTAGGTGAAATCGCATGGTATAGGTATCCCATATATATATATATATATATATATATATATATATATATATATATATATATATATATATATATATATAAATGCATACATGTGTATGTGTGTGTATATATATATCGAATGCTAGCAACAAAAGGGCATAGCAAATACAACGCTCAGTACTCAAAACGCACTGTTTGAGCCCTTTTGCACATCCATGATTCTTTATTATGTTCACGACAAAGCCCGGGTACATTTCGCGAATGTGCGCGCATTATCCTCACTCCATGCACACGCTCTACGTATGGGATTTTATCGGCCGATTAACGCTTTTATCATCATGCGCTCAGACTCCCACTGACTTGCGATCCTGGCGATTTGCACACGGGCGATTTACCCCCCCCCCCCCCCCCGGTCCGCGTGACTCTCGTCCTTTATTCTCGTTCCGGATTCCCTTGCCGGTGAAGAGAGAGAGGGAAACTGCGATTGGTGCTGTGTACGAACCGGAACTCACCTCCTGCGATACGGTGTCGATTGAACAGCGTGAGCGGCAGTTGCGATTGGAAAAGGGGAGTTTTGGTTACCCTCGAGCCAAAGGAATCGCCTTGATTACTAATATTAGTCTTATTAGGAATGGATGACAAAATGAATATTTTTATTTCGATGAAGCAGATGACGAGAGAAAAGCGAAAGTCACGGAGACTTTCTTTGGGGAGTTTGGTTCTTTTTAATTTGGTGACTGTTTTGGAGTATTTTTTTAACGAGCGAAAATTTTACACTTCTGATGAGACAGCTAATTAATGGAATTTCATTCGCTCTTCGATGGGAAAGAATTTTTATTTGGAGCTTCTAGAACTAGAATCCTCAAAGGAAAAGTTCAATTACGTTAAGAACGTTTCTGACACTTGTATTTGACGTTCTAATTTTAGAGTTCGATTTCTTAAAATTTGTCCTGTTTTTGGGGTATTTTTCAACTGCGATCGAAAATTTCACAATTTTATTGAAACAGCTAATTAATGGAATTTCATTCGCTCTTCGATGGGAAAGAATTTTTATTCGGAGCTTCTGGAACAAGAATGCTCAAAAGAATCCCAAGGGCAGGACCAAGGGTGGCGGAATTTAATTTCACGTGAAGGAAAGTTCAACTACGTTACGAACGTTTCTAACAGTTGCAGTCAACATGTTTGATGTTTTTTCACCCTTTTGGTAAACTGACCAGCCATGCATGCCTCCCATCAAACCTACCCATAGGAAAAAATGACCCATTAAAGGTACATCCAGCGTTTATAATTCCCATTTTTTTGTTTGTACAACGATGTCGAGCATGATGTTGCAAAGAGGAAGTATGGTCCCAATAAAAAATGACGGATACGAAATGATCGTGCCTGCGAAGGTCGTTAGAGTAAGGAAATATTAATTACGTGGATTTGGGTTTTGTAAAAATATATAATCTCGTCTTCTCTTCGATGTAGATCCATTAGGGATGTGAGCTTTTACGGCCTCGTGGTTTACTTTAACGGGAAGGATATTATTGTGGGATTCGTCGTCACGTGGACCAGATGAGGTCCAGCGATATTAGTCCCCCGAGGATCTTCGATACGACTGTACATGGAATCGTGAGAGAAAGAGAAAATAAAGATTTTGCGTTAAAATTGTGTATGTGTCTATAAACACACACTCATATATATATATATATATATATATATATATATATATATATATATATATATATATATATATATATATATGCACACGTATGAACGTCGCGTATTTTTCTCTTGACTCTTCTCTCGATGGGGTTCCGGCGCGGATGGTTAGCACGTGGCATTGGTTAAGATGAGATATTAACGGTCTCTCCTTGCCGCTGAGAAACCTCGCTATACACGCATGTCGTGATTTATGAAATCTTCGTCAACATCACACATGTTGCTTTCTATCCCTCCAAAAACGCCTTTTTCTATATAACACCTCTCCCCTCCTCACCCTCTCTCTCTCTCTCTCTCTCTCTCTCTCTCTCTCTCTTAAATCCCCTTCAACTGTTATCCATTACCCGCACACTGGCTCTCACATCACGTTTCCATTTTTCCACCACTCAACATGAAAAAAGTGAACGACGTAAGGACTCCGGGTTAGAAGGCCAATAAAGGAGGCCCTTTTCCATTTTCTTCTAGGCTTACACCTAGTTGAAATTTTCTCGAATTCGAAATTTTTGGTTTTCGACGGATATTCAAAGTATGACATTTAAAAAAAAAATCTGAAAATTCCAAGTCGAAAAATTTAAAGCCGTTTAAAATAGAGGGAGTTCTGGCCGTTTATGGGTAAGTTCCGCTAACTGGTGAACTTCGAACGCGTTTTTCTCAAAATGACTTCGTCAAAATCGGTGACCACGATATCTCAAACATCACTGCACCGATAAACTTCAACTTTGACAAGCTTCTTTTACATGTGAAAAAGCAGTACTTTAATGAAGGAATTATTTTTCGATACATAGTTTTTCTTTTATCAACGAAAATAGAGGATTTTTCACTGAAAATCAATACTTTCACTTTGGACGGCGGCCATCTTTTCAAAAATCAGTATTTTATTGAGGGGTTATATACAGTCGGGAGGCCCAAAAAGATTGATTTTTCGAGGATTTTTTTTTATAAGACATTTAAATATATTGACGTAAAAATTTGTACACATATTATGGTAACTTGTAACTGTATTTTAACACTTTTTCTCTGGACTGGATCATTTAAAATAAAAAAAAAAAACCAAAAATATTTCGTTGATATAATGGATTATCTTTTAATTGATCGAAGGAATAAGCAAAATAATTTTTTTTACAAAATGGCTGCATTTAAAAAAAATCGATTTTTGACAAAAATGTAGGCCTTAAATTGTTTATAAAATGAAAAATATTTATCGGTGAGAAAAAACCTTCGATTAATTACTAAAAAAATATACTTGAAAAGATTGTGTTAAAATTTGAGACTGGTCGGTCCAGCCGTTTCCGAGAAATTTTTCTCACCGACTTTAACAACACAATTTTGAGAAAAACGCGTTTAAAGTTTCAAAAGCACTTTACATATAGTAAACACGTCGTCACAATTGTGTCCTGTAACTTCGAGAATATTCGCCCGATTGACAAGAAATTTTCTGTGTGTGTACTTAAATATAGGTACATTACGAAAAACATTTTAAAAATCGACTTTTCGAAAATGTTAACTGTACATAACCTCTTCAATGCTTCGTCCAAGCATTAGATAATTTCATGCAAAAACTAAATACGTTTGAACTTTTTTTTTCGTGTGATTTGTTTCCAAGCGGCAGTGGTCACCACAAAAAACGTTTTTCATACAGCGGTCTGCCCAAACCATTGTGTCTACCAGATTCATAAACATCTTTCATTTTGAAAAAATTGTAAAAGATACTGAACACAAATTATACAAAGAGTATACTCTTTGAAATAAAAATAAATGAAAATTATAAAACCAGCACACGTTTTTTTCAGAAAAAAATTATGAAAATTCCTCTTCCGAATTAGCCCAAAATATTGTTATCCATTGCTACAGTAAAGTAGTTATATTTCGCGTTGCACGAGTCGTGACACAATTTTCGAGGTATCGAAACGGCGTTCGTGCGAGGGAACGAAGGAGAGGAATCGAAATTCAAAAATTGCCAGTTCGTGACGCAGCCACGAGATATATAATCCCCGAAAAAACGCACCGTTGGTGTTTTCGGTGCTCCCTCGGGAGATGCACGAGAGAGGAAGCGAGTGGGGGAAATGTCACGAACGCGAGATCTCGTAACGCGAAACAGTGCATCCGGGGTCCGGTTGGGACCGTCGAGAGATTAAGGCTCGTTCCGTGGCGAGCTGAGGGTACGCTCGTTTTCTTTCGCGCATATATATATACATACATACATACATACATATATATATATATATATATATATATATATAAATATACATATATATATATGCCTATATATATATATATATATATATATATATATATATATATATATATGTGTACGCGTCGTTCCTACGTACATTTATATCTATATATGTCTATGAAACAACCCCCGTGAGCTCACTCCATATATTTTGTATTATAAATTCGCTCGAGCCCCAATACATACGTGGGCCAGCTTACCCCGTACCGAATTCGGCTTAGGTACAAACTGGGTCTGTCCTATGGGCACGAAATCCCTTCTGAAATCTCTCCCTCCCTCTTTCCCTCGTATTTTCTCGCTCTATTATAACAAAACAAGTAATGCGGTGGATACACGCGAGGACACCCCTCGCGATACTCGTTTTCTCGCCACGATTATTTTAATATGGGGCGTTCCAGCCCAGTAGGCCCCAAAATATCGAATTTTCGTTACCTCGTCTTCGTATTTTCACCCGTAAAAGTAATAAAGTCTGTACGAGCCAACACAGTCTGAATACAAACCGCGATAAATAATTTCCCGTAAAATATGCTTCCATGGAAAATCGACAATTATTGGGCGACAATTTATATTGGGAAAAGCGATGCTTCGTGTTGCGTTGCCCCTTGATTTACCGGTTGACTATTCAGATCATTGTAATGTGTGAACTTTTGCTCAGAAGTTTGACAAATTATTTAGAATTTCCATTCCCATTTTTCCTCCACAATGTACTGACAAATATCATCACTCGGGTGAACACCTAAGTAATGTTTCTCGACTTTTTTTATACTCATGTATGTGATAAAGCCTTGAAAACTATTAGAAACGTATTTTTTTTATCGGCGGAAAATTGAAAGGGGGAAACCAACCCTTAAAGAAAAGCGTGTCGAGGGGTGACTTTGCACTGTGACCCTCAAGCAGTCAACCGATCTGAATGAAACAAAAATCAAAATTCTTCTAATGTACGGCGATGAAAAATCCACTATGGAAGTATTGAAAAAAAATTAAATTACAGATGATACGCCTTTCATGGAGGAATGGTTTCTCCCCTTAAAATCGATTTTCCACCGATAGAAAAAATACGTATCTAATGGTTTTCAATACTTTATCACATATGTGAGGTTCCACAAAAACAAAGGCCGACACTTAAGGCCTTAGGTCACAGTATCGGGTATAAAATCATGTGCGAATTTAACAATTTTTTCGTATGAAAAAGTGATTCACTCATAAAATTAATTACACATTTATTTAGTATGAATATCAAACTGTTAGGAAAAATAAATATATATATATATATTTTTCGATGTACAAAATTGTCGACTACTAATATTTTCTTTTCTTATCTTTTTTAGGCACTCTGCGGCGTCACATTTAGCATCCACAATTTTTTACCTAGAACAAAAAACAAAAATTCTCGTCAATCTACATTAGAATACCTAGAGAAGTACGTACGGAATTTAAAAAAAAATATTGTTTTATTCAAAAGTTGTAGGTATTTGAACTTAAGAAATGAATTTTCAGTGAAAAATTTCGTTATAACTGCTCATAAAATGAAACGTTTTCGATTAATCAGAAATTCCGTACGAAATTCTCTGCGAAATGAAATTAGGAACATGACTTTTTAATTTGAAGTAAATCGAGTGAAAATTGTTGAAGTTATTTGTCACGCCAATTGGAAAAAAGCTGTTTCGAGAAGTTTCGAGTAGCCGGCCATTTTGTACATCGAAAAAAATATATATATATATTTTCTAACAGCTTGATATTCATACTAAATAGATGAGTAATTAATTTTATGAGTGAATCACTTTTTCATACGAAAACAAAAATTGTTAAATTCGCACATGATTTTATACCCGTTACTGTGGCCTAAGGCCTTAAGCGATGTTCCTTGGGAGAGAAAAAAGCATGAAAATAGCAAGCAAGCTCGATTGACACGGAAAGCCCTGTGTGAATGCACACGTCTACATATAGGTGGTTATGGCATAATACAAAATAATAAATGCATGCTTTAGATTCTATACACATACCTGTATCTGGTTTCCCAAATGTTAATCGCAAACTCGCTAGGGTGACGCGCTGATTTATGCCCCTGTACTTGGATTCACCCTATTGTGCAGCCCGCGAAAATCTCAGCGCTCTCGTGATCTAATTAAAAAAAAGCGAAGCAAATAAAAGCGCCGAGCCCGCCATATCATTTATCGAGCCAAATGAGAATGGGTGAATAAATTTCGGCTCTTTTCATCAACCAGTTGCGTCGACGGTGAAATCTCTTTTTTTTTCGTTCTACCCCCAAAAGATACACATCGATTTTTGTCCCAGGATGAGCCTGAGAACTTTCTTCCTCCGTTGCTTCTTGCCTACGAATTCACGAAGATTCATTCTCCCTCATCCGCCTCCGGCCCTTTCGGAACCTTTTCGGAAAATTTGTGAAACAACACGAGAAAATGAGCATAAAGGATGTCCAATGTTTCTCATTATCGACGCGCTCGTGTGAAATCGATATTTTCCTTCCTAGCCGTGTTTTTTTCCTCTTTTTCTTCACTTCCGAAACTGACGGGTAAAACGTCCGCTGAAACACCACGCCCACGCTTGTGTGCACCATTAACGAGAGACAGGCAGCGGAGAGTTTTGCAATTGCGAGGGACGATCTTTTCCGAAGCTTTCGAACTCGCGAAGACGTCGAGGAGAGAAAAATGAGTCCGGTGAACGAAGCCCCGGAACTCGGATCTCTCGTCGTGGACGTTCCTTCACATTTCTGCCCGCCCTCCCCGAAACACGAAACTTCCGCGTGGTCCATACCCAAATGCGTAATAACGACTTTCCCAACGCGGTGCTTTCTTCGCGTTGACGCGAAGAGCACGACTGCAACTGGAGTCCTCGTTCGATGAAGTATATCGGGGGTGGAAAGAAGATAGGTTCCCATTGTCCGGATGTACGATTTTTATGATGAGAGCAATAAATATGGAAGGTTTGGATCGATTGGAGGATTTTACTCTCAGATATGCCCTTCGTGAAGCGGATAAAAGAATCCACAATGAGCGTAAGAAGAATTCGATCTATGATTTTCAATGTGCCCATTGATGGCATCAGGGGAGGGACACGGTTCGTATGGAAGTTCTTGTGCATCGTTATTCTCCCGAATCGTAAAGGTCTCATACAAGATAATTTTTTTCTTGAGGTTTACTCCCTCGACATTATTAATATCTGCAAACTAGTAATAAGAGTAGACATTTTTGAGAGTCCTATTGGGGAGCTTTATAGGGACGTTGCACATAGGAAGTCCACATTGGAATCCAAGTGGATTCCACACTATTTATTTACGTAATTTGAGATTTTTCTGATTCTTAAGGGGTTGTATACAGTTAAAATGTTCGAAAAATCGATTTAAAAAAAATCTCAATGTAAATACATATATTTAAGTACAAACAGAATTTTTTTTGTCACTCCGTCAAATATTCTCGAAGCTACACGCAAATTTGTAATGACGTGTCAGAGCATTCGAAAGTGCTTTTGAATCTTTACACGCGTTTTTTTCAAAACTGTGTTTTTAAAGTCGGTGAGCAAGATTTCTCGGAAACGGCTGAACCGATCAGTCTCAAATTTTGCAGGAGAGGTCAAATATATATATATATATATATATATATATATATATATTTGACCTCTCCTGCAAAAAAAGCATTACCTCGAAATTTCAAAGAATTCTCCAAATATAACGATTATCACAGTACTCTGCTGCAAACGTGTTTTTATTCATTCAAGCAGGTAATTAGCACGTTTTATCTACGAATCGGCGAGAAAAAACCCCACAAGAGTGCGGGATCTCGTATTTCGATGGCGGTGCCGGTACCTGCAAGTACCGCATAGCGAATGAGCCACGGCACAGGAGAAAGAGATATTGAGAGGGAGCCATAGAATACGCAGAGTGCAGGGAGATCTCGTGTACCGAAAAATGCAAATCACGAAACGCATTTATTCGCCGCTATCCACCGGTGAATCTCCCAGTTTAATCTCTTGGATCGACGCTTTTTTTATCGAGGTCCCGCAGATGATCATAATACGATATTCCACATAGCGCTTCACACAGCTCGAGTATGCATCTGCATATACAGGGTGCCCTATTTTCGTTGCAGGCCCTAAATAAATCGGGACAATGAATTGGGATCAAAAAACAATTCGTACAAGAAATGTACGGTTTCGAGGGCGAATCACAATGGGCGATCTGACGCTTCACAAAAATCGTCAAAACTCGGCAGAATTTTGAATTTTTAAAAAAGTCTTAAAAGTTTTAAAAAGATCATTGTTGTACATTGAAGTTAAAACTAGCAGACTATGAAACAATGCAATAAAGAAGTTTTTTGAATTTCAAGCTTATGCAGGCTCCTTAAAAAATTAAGGGAGGACACTACTGTGACGGGCCGATAAAAGTTATTTTTTCCAATTTTTTTGGTCTACTAGATTATTTATTTGGGATTTGGGAAAAAATATATGTTATTGAGGATACGTTGAACTTATATCATATGATTTTTTATCTGAAAAAAAAATAACGCTGTTGAGGTATAATAGAGCTTCTGTACAAAAAGTGTGGTCTAAAGACTGGATGGATAACTCGACAATGGTTGTTCTGAAATATAAAAACTAAAAAGTTTTATATTCTATATAAACGTAGTTTTCGTGGCGGTAGATGTTTTGCAAAAAAAAAAAATGACAAAATGGCGGGAGTTCGAAAAAAGGGTAATTTTGGTAAAATTTGTACTTATATTCAGGGGCTTAAAAATACTACATTTCAGTGGAAAAACCGTTCGGTACAACAATAGTTACTGCAATTACGAAAATTCGGTTTTTTCAATTGAAAAGCGGACAATTGTAGCTTAGGTTATGATTCCGGCCAGGTCGAGAAAACTGTATCGAAGTATTCGACATAACCTACAACATTCAGTACTCGAGAGGGAATTCACTTGTACGCACCACTTTTTTTATAGTATCGAAAATGTCAGGTTTTGAACAAACGAAACAGCATATGCGGGAACCGAAGCTTTTTTGCTGTAATTTAAAAAAAAGTGCTGCTGAAAGTCATCGCTTGCTGGAAGAAGCTTATGGTGAACATGCTCTATCTGAGACAGCGTGCAGAAGTTGGTTTAGACGATTCAGAAGTGGCGATTTTGACCTTAAAGACAAAGAACGTCCAGGACAGCCGAAAAATTTGAAGATGAAGAATTGAAGGCCTTACTCGATCAAGATCGATGTCAGACTCTTACGGCCGGAGCCTGAATTAGAAGGTCCGAAAAAACGATTTTTTTTTAATTGCTCAAATCGATAGATAAACTATCCAAGAACATATTTACAAATTTGCAAAGACCAATTGTAAATATTTTCGAAGATACAAGGCCAAAAGCAGAGAAGTGATTGGTATTTGATATTGATATCTCCTCCTATTGAAAACTTTGAAGCGTGTTTCCTCCAGTTTTCATTTTCACGATGTTTCCAAATTGGCGGGCGTGATAGCAAAAAAACTAAACGACCTATTGAATCAACCCAAAGTTTATTTCCTTCACTATGAAAATCTCTTCTTAGTGAATAAAGAAAGTCTTTTTAAATAGTTTTTGTAGCACGTTAAAGTGTTTTTTTAACACATTTTTTGTTTCAAACCTGAGAAAAGTTATAATTTCACGATTTTTTCAGCTTTTTCTTAATCCACCCGGAAGAAAAATATATGACAATTAAAAAGTTTATTGGTTTTTTTTTGTTTCAGTCAAGAATTACAAGCTGCATATTTCCCGCCGATTGGGGACTGCAGTGGCAAGACGCACATGGCTGATGAATCCGCGATCATTTATTGTTTCATGTTGAAAGAATTTTTGTTATACATTTCAAATATATATGAAAAGATATCTAAATGTTTACTGGGCTCGCTTGTTTTATCCGTTCTAAAAAAAATCCCAAAACAACGCTTTTTTATTTTCTAATTCAGGCTCCCGCCTTGAAGAATTGTCTAATGTCTTAAACGTTACTGAAATAGCTGTTGGGTACAGTAAATTATAAATATATAGTTTTTTGGTGTTAAGAGATAATCACAGTGTAACGGGTCGAAAAATAGCTCATTTCCGCGATGTTTTTCGATGGTTAAAATACGTTGACCTGTCTGATTTTGTGTCAAACCAAAGCACCTATGAAGAACAAAATATAAAATTTTGAACGTTTATGATTTTTTTACATTTTTTTTAACGGTTGAAAATGTCTTCGAAAAAAACGAGTTCTCACGGTGTACACGGTTGTGGCTGTAAACATTATCTGAAACAAAATTTGTAAAAAGATTATTAATCAGTATAAAAGCAGCTATCTTGCTATGGAGGTTTTTTTTTAATCAAACTTGACAAAATGGTGGCGTTTTGATAAAAAGTATCGAATTTAGTCTACTTTTTTCCATAGTTTTTCGTTAAAAAAATATAAAGTTAAAAAAAGCTTCCATAGCAAGATAAAGAATGGCGTGAAGAATGTTGTGTCAAAATTTGAGACGGATAGCCTGAAAACTCTTCCTTTGAGAGTGTACACCGTTGAGAAAAGCGTACTTCGAGAAAAACGCGTTTAAGGGGTTACCCCCACTTGCGATTTTGAAAAAATCGATTTTTTTTATTGCATTTTTTTTAAGTGCAATTTGAAGTGCAGTTTTTTTTTGATGCCCGGAATAGATGACTCTATGTAAGTTTACAAAAAAAAATATTTTCTTCGTGTAAACTGAAATTGAAACTTTAAACGCGTTTTTTTCAAAATGGCATTTCTGAAGTCGGTGACCAAGATTACTCGAACACTAATGAACCGATCTTCTTGAAATTTTGCAGGCTTATTTAATACATAAAAATGTAGTCTTCTATCGTTCGATTTTTTTTTCGAAAAAAAATGGCCGTTTTATAGCCAAAAAACGGCCGTTTTTTTTCGTTAAAATCAAACCATTAACTTTGACTGTCCGCCATTTTGTGAAAAATGAATATTTTTTAAAATCCTTCGATTAAAGACTAGTTTATACTTATATTTGACTAAATCCATCCGCATTTTTTTTCAGATGATCCACTTCGCCGCAATGTTGGTCACCGCAAACCGTGTATATAAAAACATTATTTCATTGACGGCCATTTGCCACTAAACAATGTAATATTTTTCAATAAAAAAATTACTGAAAGTTCTTCAAGATGTGTTCTTTAAGATGGTATATTGATCGATTAAAAAAGTTTTGTAGTTTTCTTTAAAAAAATTCATGAAAAAGGCCTTTTTTGCGCTACAAGTGGGGGTAACGCCTTAAAGTTTCGAGTGCGGAATTTTCATATAAATTGGCAACTTACGACAAATCGGCCTTGCCAGGCTTTACAACCGTCTATACTATCGGATAATGCAAAAAAAATCGATTTCTTGAAAAATGTTCACTGTGATGATCCCTTAAAAAACAGCGGGAATTAAATTTAAAACCCAATAATTATGAATGTCTCAAAATTTCATTCTGACTTGTATCAAACATTCACTGCCGCAGTTTTTTCATTATAATCATCGACAATGTTATGTTTTTTTTCAAGATGGCAGTAACACAAAAGTTTTTCTTATTCGCGTTATAAAAATACAAGAATGCACAATATTGCTCTTTAATAATATATCTCACGAAAAAACTAGCACCTGCAGAATAAATCTACAGCTCGTATGCAAGTTTTTGAGGTTCATATAGAAAAAAAAATCACATACGGTCGTTTCAACTGTTATGTCTCCAACCTCCTCAAAGGGTTCAAAAGTTTTCAACAAAAGTGTCTCGTAATCGAAATCGAACGATAAGCAAAACGGACCTATCTCAATTTCGGATTAAAAAACCAAGGAAACGCGAGGGAACGTAAGGAAACTCGATTTCCAGACGTGACCAAGTGTAAGTAGCGTGTGATCGTTTCCCCCATAGCCATATGGCCCGCGCGCACGCGGCTTTCGCCGAGAGACACACCACCGGCTCGCCAGCCACCGGTAGTTCCGGAGCTCTCCCGGCGTACGTGTGTGAGTGGAAGGGCTCGATCGGCGGTTCCGTAGGGCGCGCACACAACTTGATGGAGCGAACGCGCGTGGCGCGTGCTAGAATTCCCCCACCACTGCTTGGCACGCCGGCCGCGCGCCCAGCGATCTTCCATCCTCGTTTCTCCCATGCCCGTTCCCAGCGGCAGCTTCACATCGCGGCTGCCACTACCACGCGGCCTCGCTTCTTTCTCTCTCCCTCTCGTGTATTCTGCGTAAGGACAGGGGACTTCCTCCCCTAAGTGCTCTCTGCCGGCTTGCCGCCACTGGCGTGTACCGTACAAGCCCGCGCTGCTCTACCAATGTGTGCTCAATGGCAAAGCCCGCAGCGCCATCCCGTGTACCCCCAAAGTCCCCATACGAGGGGGAAAAAAAAAGGAAAACAGCAGGCTGTGTGTGTATCCTATCGAACGTCCGTTCCTTACTCGACTCATTCCGAATGTGGACGCCATGCGGCGCGTTGCACGCGACGTTTGCCATTTCTAACTCGATCATTGCCGTATACCAATCGTCAATGAGATCCATTTAGATCCAGTTCGAAGAGAGCCCCGTGACGTGTCGTTTTGTGTTATCGCCGATCGTACGGAACCTGTGAAATTATTTTAAACGCCAGTGGATTTACGAAGGTGCGCGTGTGTGCGAATGTGTGTTTATATTGCGACGTATACGGAGAATTTCGTCGATTGACAACAGATATATGGCGCGATTGATCGAACGATCACGAGTTGACTCCGGTTAAATTCTGACTAGCCTTTTTGCTTCGGTGGTCGAATTTTCGTTTATGTCTCGTAACGGTTGGATCGTGCCGGGAGTATCACGCCATCGTCGGAGCTGACTTATCAAGCGCGGATAAACGATAAGGGACGAGCGAAGGGATAACACGTTCTCGATGACACGTTCGGGCGAAAACACAGCCTTGGAGCGCTTGCCTGCGGGCAAAGAGTCGACGACCGTTGGGAATAGACGGTGACCTCATGCTTTACTTAACCGCGGTCTTGCCGGTTGAAAGCGTTAACGGCGCCAACGAGGACGGCTACGACGACGGGACACGGAGACAATTGGTGCCCATCGTCGGCGGAGAACTCTCGATTTTACCAGAAAGAAGTTCCCGCGGCATCGAAAGAAGTATCTCTCTCTTGCTGCTTCGCGCAAACGACGAATGACGAGAAAAATTCGTCGTGACGTCGCTGAACCTGGGAAGGAAGATTTGAGACTGGGAAAAGCAGACAGACGGTCTGAGGAAAAATTGATGTCAATGGAGGAAGATTGATGCGCGGTGACCATCGATCTCCTCGTGCAAAGGCTAATCGTTCGATAATTATTGAAACCTCGGCGAAATGACTTTTCCATCAATTCCCCGGCGATGATCGGCAGCTCGAAACTTTTTCGTTCACACGAATATACGTGTATGGAAATGCAATTGACGTTTGTATGTGACAGACAGTGTCTTGGAGAGGAGCGTTTTATTTATAAGACCGCGAAGTAGCGGTGCGGGAGCATCAATTAGATTCGTCCTCGAGAGACATTAGAGCCGATGAGCCATTTGAGAATCGAGCGAGTCAGCGGCTCGTGATAAAGTCAGAAAAGCAGTCTAGCAGTGATATACATACCCGACGTTCTCCCTCGATGATCGATCGCCCCACGAAATTTCAAACGCGAACTTTTCGTAACGAATACTTCTCTTCCTTTTGACTTTTCGTTGTTGCTGCAACCGTTGTTCCGTCGTAAGAACAATCTCCAGAGCACCCAAAGATGACGACCATGGGTGTAACGGTGTTCTGCAACCGCGTGCAGATAAACGGCAACGATCAGGAGCAACTGATGCTGCTGCGAACACTTCAGGACATCGAGAGCAACATATTGGGCAATCAGTCACACGTGATCGCACCCAAGCACGTGACCGGTAGTGTGACCGGTAGTGCGACCGGTCACCCGACCAACCCCGGCAGCGTTCTTCCACCCTACGATCCGTCGCGGCTCAAGAAGCACGGCAAAAATGGACAACCACCACCGGTTGCAGTCGCGAGGAGAAACGCTCGCGAGAGAAATCGCGTCAAGCAAGTGAACAATGGTTTTGCCACGCTGCGTCAACACATACCTAGCCACATAGCCGCCGGTTACGGCGATAGGGGGAAGAAATTGTCGAAAGTAGAGACCCTTAGAATGGCGGTGGAATACATCAGGGGACTTCAGAGATTACTCGCCGAGGCGGATGGCCTAGAGTACGATCCTAACGCTGGCCTAGGCCACAATGTACCATCACCCACCAGCAGCATCGTATCCTCCAGTCACAACGGCTCCGGCGAAAGATTGACCCTCGAGGACGATGGCAACATCGATGAGGACGACCAGGAAGGCCTTCACGAGGAGGAGGAAGACGAGAGGATGGGGAAATCGAGAATCTTACTGGCTACGAGGTAAAACATCCGCAATTTCTATTGTTACGTGGCTAGGTGTATTTGGAAATTGCACAAAGTTGGTTTTTTAAATGCAGAGTATTGGTTTTCCTGAAAGTTCGGTTTGGCATAAAGCTATAGAGTACTAAGCTAAGTAGAGTAGAGTATAGCATCCTGAATTAGGATGAGATTGAAATTTGCATCGTTGGAATGCAACGGAAATGATTCCTTTTTAATTGCTCTACAATTATTGCCAGATCTTAGCTACTGAAAACCCTCAACCATTTTTTTAGCTGCTTATTTAGGGAGCTACGATCTACATATGTAACAAAAATACTGCGCGGGCAACGAAAATGAGGGAATACAAATACAAGAAAAGACTTTTCCCTACATTTCGATTATCCAAACTAATGGGATTGAAGTTTGCATCGTTGGAATGCAACTAAACTAATTTTCTTCTCCTGTCACCTAATTCTTTTTCGCCCATTTAGGCTACGAAAATCACAGCGACATTTAAAAAAATTCTTATTAGAGATCCGCAACCTGTACCTGCAAAAAAAGCGTTTAAATAGTGGTGAAGATCAATAAATAATATTCGTTGCATTCCAATAATGCAAACTTCAATTTTATTCAAAGTACTGAATCATTGGGCAAAGGTTTCCACTTCTTCAAAGTCTCGTTCTCATTGCACGATTATGTTGATATTTATTCCGTTGGCAATCGCTATCACGGTCCTTACACTCTCTTTGCGAATATTCTCGATACATAAATAGCTTACGCGAATGAAAAGAAAAAACACATACACACAAGTCGACTGAATACGAGAAAGGGGGAGCCTCTGGGTTTACGGATCGTTGGTACATAGAACCCAGAGGAATCCCCAACGATCCTTCCAACCATATTTTGTCGACCCATTAATTCCTCGCTCTCCCTGTCCCTCCCCTCTCTCCCCCTCACTTCCCCATCATAATGTTCCATCTGATTTATGTACGAAGCGTATTCGCCAGATTCGAGCATACTTGCATACACAGGTATACAGGATCGAAGCAGAATATTCTCCCGTTGCGCGTGTACGGTTTCTCGAGCTTGTCCATTTATCCTCGAAACACGATGAAAAACGTTGGTTTCAATCGCTCGATACCGCCTGCATTCGCCATCACATAAACTCGCTAAGAGCCTACCAACTTTTTATCCGAATTGCAGGCTGTCCTCGCCAAATCCAATCTCGACTGCGACACCCTCGCCTCGCGATTACTACGCTCGTTCGATCGGTGACGAGGAAAATCTCGAGCCCTCGCGAGCCTTGAACTCGCGGACGAGTCACAACGTGCAGGTGTTTTCACGGCTGTCGCCAAACTCCGTTGCCTCGCCGAGCTCCGAGTACTATCAGCAGAACAACGATGAGAATCTCGAGCCCCGAATAACTTCGCCGTACAGCGGGGCTGGTGACAGCGAGGAGGGTGGCACGATCTACGCGGCCAGTCCTGATGCAACCGCTGCTGCATTCGCCGGTGCTCTCTACTGCAAACAGGAGATCACGGAATCCGGAGAGTTCATGGATGTGGTGAATTGGTGGGAACAGGAGCAGGGAAGACTCGTGCATCATAGCCAACAGCATACTCAACGGTTGGCCCATGCCTGATCTTGTTTTACGATCGTCCAAGTCTCTCATACTCGTCGAGCAACCAGCCCTCTTTCTCTCGTTTCTGGATCTCAACGATGAACGACTCCCGAATGACGTTCACCGGAACGAGTAACCGGTAAGATACAACCCCCGTCACGCACAACCCCCAAGTGCAGAACTCCAGTTGCTGACCCGTATGGCGAATTACGAGAAAGAAGGAGGCCGGGAGAGGTGACCGAAGAACATCGTCCTCTTTCTTACTCGACGACGTTACCACTCTTCTGTAGTTGGTTTTTTGTTTGCTCTTATTCACCGTCTACCATCCCCTTGCTGCTCTCGTTGTTCGCTAACCAGGTACTCCGGTGGAAAAAAAAGACTATACATGCGAGGATACTCGTCCTTGCCAACCGGCAAAGTCTCGTCTGGCGCATTCACATGTATGCACATGTGTAGCTGGAGGAGGGAACGAGGGAACCAGAGGAAACTAGCTTTAAAAAAGGACCGAAGCGCAAAAATATAATCGCCTCGAAGCGAAACTCGCTCATCTCTTTTATACTACATTCTTTTTATCTTCGTGTCGTCGTCTGCTTGAGGCTTCTCATTGTCGACGCTCGCCAATCCGACGAGCTTTTGACATACGGGGATGCGGTGTGTCTTTGGGCGAAAATGGACGAGTGAACGTTGAACTTGAGAACTGTTAGACACCCCTTGGCTCTGATCTGCTGTCTGCTTTCGCTTTTTGAGATTCAATGAGTCCGAAGAGTCGATGTTGGTCGAGCTTTTCTGATATGGGTCGATTTTTTGCTATTTCGTGGCAGGTTGATCTTCCAATCTTCCGTGATCTTCCAATGATCCTTGAGTTTCCCTGGCAGGTTGGTCTTCCAATGATCCTTCCAATGACAGCAGTTTTTTACTCTAGGTAGGTTTGGAGCATAGACAATTGGGGATTATCTGCTTGGAGCATAGGTCCATTTGGAACATAAATACTATTGGAGGTTATGAATGAAATTGAGATATTATCAACCTCGAATAGGAATCGAAACAGTTATTGCTTTGTAGGCATCACATTTCAAGATTTAAAAAATATGTATATGTTATTGTCTAGACTATACTAAGTCTTCGCGAATTTTTTGAATTTTTTTCACCACAAAACACCAGAGATAACAAAATTGTTTGAAGTATGTAATTCTACGTACGGTTGGATGGACAAGATGTTCACGCTACGGGTAATATAATTGTTTGGCCATGTAGCACCAAGATAAACCATTCCTAACAACGGATCAACGTAAAACTGAACCTTTGTAATCATTTAGAAGGAAAAAAGAACCCATGTTGCCCATCAAAAACCATAAATGTTCAATATTGAAGCATCAAGGTTTGACGAAAGATTACGAAACTTTGCTGGCGAATGGAGAACATTGCTGCCAACCTCAATATCCGCGACGGTGCCGTATGTCGGCAACACTTAATTTCAATTAATGGTCGTAATAAATAATCTCGTGACAGAAGTATAAATAGACATAATTATAAATGACGCAAAATTTCATTCTGAGTTATATGAAATACTCATTGACGCAGTTTTTTCATAATAATCATCGATAATGTCGTACTTTTTCAAGTCGGTATCAACAAAAAAGTTTTTCTTTTTCCCTCAATAAAAATATAAAAATGCACCTTTTTGCCCTTTGATATCATATATTTTGTGAAAAATTAGCATCTACAGGATAAATTTATACCGCACGCTTTTTTTTAAACGTTTATTGAAAGAAGATTCATGAATCGTTATTCGACTTAACTGGACTGCTCTAACCTCCTTAAGGCCTTAGGCCACAGTAACGGGTATAAAATCGTGTACGAATTCAACCATTTTTTTCGTATAAAAAAGTAATTCACTCATACAATTAATTACACATCTATTTAGTATGAATATCAAGCTGTTAGAAAAAATATTTTTTTTTCCATGTACAAAATGGCCGACTACTAATATTTTCTTTTATCTTTTTTTAGGCGCTCCGCGGCGTGACATTTAGCATCCACAATTTTTCAGCTAGAACAAAAAACAAAAATTCTCGTCAATCTACATTAGCATACCTAGAGAAGTACGTACGGAATTAAAAAAATATTGTTTTATTCAAAAGTTGTAGTTATTTGAACTTGAGAAATGAATTTTCAGAGAAAAATTTCGTTGTAACTGCTCATAAACTGCTCATAAAATTAAAAGTTTTCGATTAATCAGAAATTCCGTACGTACTTCTCTGCGAAATGCAATTAATAACATAACTTTTAAATTCGAAGTAAAACGTGTGAAAATTGTTGAAGTTATTTGTCACGCCAATTGGAAAAAAGCTGTTTCGAGAAGTTTAGAGTAGTCGGCCAATTGGTACATCGAAAAAAATATATATATTTTTTCTAACATCTTGATATTCATACTAAAATTAATTACACATAAATAATATAAAATTAATTAAATTAACTCATAAAATTAATTACACATCTATATGTGTAATTCATTTTATATGTGAATCACTTTTTCATACGAAAAAAAAATTGTTAAATTCGCACATGATTTTATACCCGTTACTGTGGCCTGAGGCCTCAAATCAAGTAAAAATGATAGCAGTTCTAATTATATTGTCATTTTTTACAGTATGCGCGTATTTTTTATATTTTTATCGCAAAAGCAGAAAAAGCCGCGCTGTGCCTACTTTTGCAAACACAATTCTTTTTTATTGTGTTCCTGGTAGAACGTGGTGATCGCGCGTGGCTCGACCACGTGATGACGCTACCGAGGAGGAAGACCGTCGAGTGAAAAGTCGTGTTTCTCGAGGAGCAACGGCGGATATCATATGTTACGGGTATTCAGTGGTCGAAAACACGTGGTCATAGGCACGTTACAGGTTTCATTTTCCATGCTCTCCAGTGTCTAAAATAAACTCGTTCGCGATGAACCTAAAACCACTTTGCGTTGGCTCGTCTCTCGTACTCGAAGGCTAATGTCATTTGGGGTCTCGTTCAAAACTTGTTCATAGTCTTCGTCAGCGTTATTGCATCGTCTGGTTTTCTTTTCTTTACATTTCTGCGAAATTGGTCTGCATAGGGATCCATTTAGTCAACGGCTGAAAAAATTGATCTGGCATTACTCATTCGTTTGTGAAAACCTCGAAGGCATGGTATCTGTTAACCCTTCGTTGACACACTTATATATAGCCAGAACTTTGGCACACTGGGTCAACTTGACCCGGATAGTACTTCATCCACTTGCCATTATCCATTGAGGGATAACACCACTCTAGCGACAGAAAATAAGGCAACTAACTTTGACAATTTATTTTGGGAGTATGAAAAAAGAATTAGGATTTCTTTCGAGAGGGTTTATTTAACACATATTAAAGTATTTAAAAAAACTGTATACATATCAAAATTTTCATACAAAATGGCGGCAACAGAGCCCATCTTGAAAAACCCGTTTTTTACAAATGGCTTCACGGGAGGGCGGTTTTCTCATAAAGTATACGACCTGGAGCAAAAATAAAAAAATTATAAACTACATATTATTAGCTATGGGACTGCGTAGGGATTTTTTAAATAAAATATTGAAAACATGGCGCACTTTAAAAGAAATAAATCGATTTTTTGCTCAAAAAATAAGCAGTAAATTGTATATGCAAAAAAAATTTACATATAATAAAAAAATGGCCACGTACTCCCATGGAGAATGTAATTGTAAAGCTACTTTCAAAATTTCAAACCGTTTCATGCAAAGGTGTTCGAATAATCCGTCCTCCCAGTTTAAAAAAGTCTGTCTCGGACCTTAAGGAGGTCCGAGGCGCTGCGGCAAATTCAATAATTGAAACTTTTAAAAAATCGCTACCGGACCTCATATTCTTTTTATGACCCCAAAGTATTTTTTCAGCAAAAAAAAAACAATTTTTCCAAAATCCAAGAGAGGTGTTATCCCTTCAGCACCCTTCGGTAGATTTTGATTGAAAAAAATCAGAGGTACATTTTAAACATTCCTTAATATCTGCGCATGATTAAAATTCGCAAAATATGATATCAAATGGTTTGAAAAAATTATTGAAAATGTTCAATTTTGGAAAAGTGAATATTTTACTAAAACTCCATTCGGGTTGAAATAACCCAGTGTGTCAACGTAGGGTTATGGAAACACGAGTCTTTTCAATTCAATATACGCATAGATGTAAATGGTTGATTATTCCGGTTTCGATGTAGCATGTCCTCTCTCTCTCTCTCTCTCTCTCTCTCTCTCTCTCTCTCTCTCTCTTTTCACCTTCAAACGGAAGGACTCGATATTCCGACTCCGGTCTGAGGAGCCCGGAGAGGCCAAAAACGAAAGAATAATGAAGAAAAAAAAACGGCAAACATTTCCCAACGCTGTTCTCTCCTGTGTGACCGGAAATCCTCGTCGAGATGTCTCTCGGCTGGCTGGCCGGTTCCGGCTCTCTCGAATCATGTGGTTTCGCCTCTTCCTCTTACTTCTTCTCATTCGTTGCCTCCTCCCTCTACCTCTATTATTCGGCTCTTCCGTCTCTCGGTTGAAAAAACTTCCCCTCAACGAGTACGCATGCCATGCCGAACGTACGTTCACGACGATTCGCGAACTGAGTACACTTTTTCAAAGAAAATAAATAAAAAAAATACCACGGCATCTGTGGTACAAAAAAAATCAAAAAGATCCGGAATTTATCGTTTGGTTTTAATTTCCTCGCGTTTGTCGTTTGCTTCTTGGAGGGGGGCTTTCCATTTCGTTGAATTTTATCATTCTTTCGAGAAGTCGCCAGTCATTGCATTAGAACGATTTCGAAGCGAGTTTATTTTCGTGACTCCGAGAAAATCGAAGTATTCGCCGCGGATCTAGCCGATACACGCTATTTACGGGGGCGCGTTTCTACCGACGAGAGTCCCGACAAATGGCTAAATTTGGCCCTCCTCGGAAAACACGCGGTTCGTACGTGCCATACGTTGATATAATATCAGAGTGGTCTCGCCAAGAACGAGAAGGAAATTACGAGGCCAGGTCTTGGCGCGACAGAAGCTCTTCCGCGCCATATGGACGGCAATACGCGATCTAGAAGATTGGCCTCTGGATGTAGGGTCTTTTAACTCGAGCCCAAGCAATGCTCGCCATATGCTTCTTGGCTCTCTCGTAGCGTATCATAGAAAATGGACAAAAAACATCCGTTGTCTCGTTCCAGACGAAATGACGTTGTTTTTTTTTTTCGACCAACGTCAAATATCTCATTTATTTGTCGATCGAGTTTCGCCTGGTCAAGCCTTTTGTGGGCGATCTTTCATCTCTTTTTCGAAACGTCATCCTAAAATCATGAAATCGTGACTGGTGAATGTACCATTCATCTCTATTTTCTTTGTAAAAAATCTTCGCAGTTCTTTTCAATGTGAAAAAAATATCTTTTCACCCCTCCAGTTTTTCTTGCGTTTATAGTTTGGAAAAAAGCACCGAGCTTTTTTCTTCCTGTTTCGTTCGAACTGACAAAACGTTTGTCAATTGTTCGACATCGTTGACCATTTATTTTTCGTTGTTCCGCAATGCGGCTCAAAAAGACGAAAAATCATGCTGGTAATGTATATTGATAAGATAGGGAACATTCGCAATCGTGTGCTCATAGTATATGTGTCGTACGCAAGCTCCTGGGAGTCACGGGTATAAGCGGCGTCGGTTATACGCCAAACATGCGGGTTTCCACCAGCATGATCGACGCAACGCGATTCTTTTGTTCTACGAGTACTCACTAAAATATACGTATTGTCTTCGTTCACTGCTCACTTGCGTCGCAGCCTTAATTTATCGCGTCTACTTCTCGAAAAGTCATTTTCAATTTTACCACAAGTTCAGCGCCCGATCAACCCAACTAATCGATAGAGAGTCTCGTATGTTCGAAATTCCGACGCTAATTTTCCAACTCGATTCACGGTGATTGCGCAATTAATGAATTTATCGAATTTCGATTAACCGTGACGTAAGAAACGATGATTTGTTGAATTTTACACATTTTTCAAGTAGGTAAACTTCTTTAAAAACGTTTTGCACGTAAGTCATCTTTTTGAGGGGTTTTCTCACTTTAGACGCTAAAAAAGGGTATTTTTGCGATTTTTTTTGATAGGTTTACACTATAGATATTGATATAAAAGTTGTTGCACTTAATAAATACACTTTCGAAATATATTTAAAAAATTTGTTCTATGAATTTATGTAACCCAAACAAACTTTAAGGCTTTAGGCCACTCTAGAGGCCGAAAAATAGGCTTTTTGGGGATTTTTTTAGGAAAACTACTAAATAAATCGACATTACAAAAAAGGGTGTTTATCATACATATCAGTGACTGTATACAATAATTTTTTTGAGCGATTAATTTAAAAATGACGGCTGTGCAGCGTTTATCGCGAAACTGAATTTTTTAAGTTGGCCGGAAACATAACTCAGACAATTTGCAACCGATTCACTTGAAATGTTGTATATATCTTGAAAAATACATTGTCTATGGAAGTACGTATGATTTTTTTTTATATTGCATAGTTCATTCGTTATTAACAATTATCTCACGATTTTTTAGCCAAATTTTTCACTTTCCAAAAATTTGCGTCGTTTTATTTTTATATTGCATAGTTTATTTGTTATTAACAATTACCTGACGATTTTTTAGGCAAATTTTTACCTTTCCAAAAGTTTGCCGAAAAAATCGTTGATATTGGTTATCAACGATAACGATATGACTTTTTTTATATTGCATAGTTAATTGGTTATCAACGATTTTTTCGGCAAACCTTTGGAAAGGTAAAAATTTGCCTAAAAAATCGTCAGGTAATTGTTAATAACAAATAAACTATGCAATATAAAAAAAATCATACGTACTTCCATAGACAATGTATTTTTCAAGATATATTCAACATTTCAAGTGAATCGGTTGAAAATTGTCTGATTTATGTTTCGGTCCAACTTAAAAATGCAGTTTTGAGATAACTGCTGCACAGCTGCCATTTTAAAATTAATCGCTTTAAAAAAATTATTGTATACAGTCACTGATGTATGATAAACAGCCTCTTTTGTAATCTCGATTTATTTTGTAGTTTTTCTGAAGAAAAAGATCCTCAAAAAGCCTATTTTTCGGCCTCTAGAGTGGCCTAACCCCTTAAACGCGTTTTTTTCGAAACAACGTTTTACGACGGCTTGTTGATAAAATCTTCGAAACTACTGAACCGATCCTTATAAAATTTTAACCACATATTCTTTACGACTACAGCTATAGCGCATATCAAGAATTTTTCAAATGGTTATATTTACTTTTTTGCCAAAAACGGTGAAAAAGACACGTTTTGTTTGTTTTTCGAAAAATGTCCGCCATTTTGTTATTTTTGCATATATCAAAAATCGTATGAAACGCGCTATAGCCATTAACATACTGAATCTAAAACCGTTTGATTTTTTTGCTTCGGATGATCCATCTCCGAGATTTCATCAACAGCGCAACCTACAATTTTTTTAGAACAGTTTTTTAACTACCATTTTCGTCTCTAAATGGTGACTTAAATGAATACATTTAAAAAAAAATGTATTTCGAAAGTGTATTTATTAAGTGTAATAACTTTTATATCAATATCTACAATACAAACCTATCAAAAAAAGGCATGAAAGCAGCCTTTTTTAGCGTCTAAAGTTAGAAGACCCCTTAAAATTAATAATGACTGGACAGAAACAATTATATAGACAATTTTATAGTAGTTGAAAAACATTATTTATCGCTACCACATATTTATCGAGCAAATGTGATCTTTTGATCTTCACCAAACTTCTTCACGAAATTAAGACCTAATTTATATTCAAAATATTAAGAAATGAACAAATACTTAGTGCGCCACACAACGAAGAATTATTTAACTTTAAATTCCAAATATTGTCATTTTTACCTGTTTTTCAATTTTAAGTGACAAAACAGCCATAAAATCCAAAATTCAAGAAAAACAAAACAAAGTTACATCGCTAGCCAAAGCTAGCCCAAGCACAAAAAAAATCTGCTAGTGATATGAATGCCTCAGCTCCCATTAGCGTTCACATCAAATTTCGATTAACTGCAGCGTAAAAAGCGATAATTCGTTGAATTTTACACATTTTTCAACAGAGAAACCTTTTTCGTAAAGTCTTGCACGTAAATTATCTTTTAAACATTGATAATTACTAGATAGAAACATTTGTACAGACAATTTTGTAGTAGTTGAGAAACATTTTTTTATCGCCAACACATTTTTATTGGGCAAATGTGATATTTCGATCTTCACCAAACTTCTTCGCAGAACTAAAACATAGTTCATTTTCAAAATATTAAGAACTGAACCAATATTTAGTACCCCACACAACGAGCACACAAATTAACTTTAAATACCAAATATTGTTTTTTTTTACCTGTTTGTCAATTCTAAATGACAAAATGGCCATGACATTCGAAATTTGAGGGAAAAAAATAAAAATCCTTTTCTGGCCAAAGTTGGCTCAAGCCCAAAAAATTCCAACCAGCGATATGAATGTCCCAGCTCTCGTCAGCGTTCATTATGTTGTATTTTTTTGTGTATCCATAATAAGCTAATTGCTTGAATGGTGTATAAAATTGCCATTGTACCAGTCAAAGACATTGGACACGAAGAACTCCAACGATGAGACCTTCTACGCGTGAGCACCGTTTTATATTGTATACGATACAGTACATCTCCTACGTGACCGGGCGGTGGTCGAGTGAGGAATTTATTAAATTAATTTGCCACGACGACGCATCTCGTAAACTCCGTAGATGACCTCACTTTATAATTGTCGTGAATTACTAGTCTTCCCGGGTCTCTTGCTCGACAGCTCGAACCGCAGAAGAAAGTTGTGTACAAAAGCTAATACATAGAGACCCTTGGCACTATCTGGCGATTTTGGGATGCGAAACTTCCTCTGCTGATTATACATGTTGTCCGTATTGACAGACTGGGCTGACCCGACCGCCACGACATCAATTTCCAATCGGGTCCGAGTGTAAATATCGATGAAAACGTGAAAAAATCGGTCGTAGCGAAAAGTTACTCAACCCCCCAAATACAATTTTTTACAAAAATGTTATCTGTGATGAATAATATCGTTAAATTGCACAAGGCAAAGAAAAATGATCGGAGATAATTAGACGAATTGATGATATTGCTCACGTAGGCTCGCAATTTCCAGATTATTTTCCATGGAGAATTTTATCGTACATTGAAGGGTATGTACGTAACTGAGGTTTTCCGAAGGGATGACACCACTGTGACGGGCCGAAAACAGGTCTTTTTCCGATTTTTTCTACTAGATTACATAGTTGGGATTTGTAGAAAAGGTATGTTATTGAGCGTACATTGAACTTATTTCGTCTAAATTTTTAATTCAAAAAATAAAAAATTAACATCTTTGACAAAAATTGATCACTTGACAATCGTTGGTCTGAAAATTAAAAATATATATATTTTTACAATCTATATAAATGTAGTTGTCATTGTACGTAGCCGTTTTTCGAGAAAAAAAAACAATTTCACAAAGTGGTGGGTGTTCAAAAACAAAGTGTAATTCTGATGAAATTTTCACTTAATTGGGGGGCTTAAAAAATAATGAATTGCAAAAAAACGGCTACGAAATTTTGGTTTTTCAAAATTGAAAATCGGATAATCGTAGTTAGAGTTATGATTCCGGAAAGGTTGAGCAAAATCCTTTCGAAAAAAACGCCATTGAAAATTTTACTGTACGTAAATCTCAGCGCTACCTGCTCTCACTAAATCGTCTATAACTTGATCAATTTTCAATACTTCAACTTGAACATTTTTTCACCTATTCTTCAATACTTATACTTTGAGAAAATGCAAAAAATTGATTTTTTTACCCGTCACAGTAACGTCCTGCTTGAATTCAATTATCTATATTTGCCCTAACATGTCTTTTTTTCAAGGTAATTTTTTTCAACCTCCATAAGTGGAAAACCAGTCTCTTTTCAACGTTGCCCAAAACTTTGAAACTCAACGTAGATCGAATAAGGATAAAACGATTCACCGCGAAACAAAAATGTCCTTTTTTATTTGACACGTGAGATGGAAAAAACGTGTCGTAAGTTTAAACTTGGAAACATCTGGCACTGCGTACGAGTATCCTGGGGATTATAAACTGGAATAGGAAACATCGAGAGACTCGGAGGGGAAAGAAAACCAAACGAGTCTGGAGCACGGGTTTCTTTCGCTTCTCCGATAAGTTACGCTGGTAGATGATAAAAAAAAATATAAAAAACGTGCAGTATCGAAAATACCGCGACAATCGTACCTCTGAGCAAAGCTACGAGATAAAAAAAATGAGGAATAAGGAAAAAATAACGCGTCTCGGCTTTCTAGAACACTTGCGCTTCCAGATGGAAGCTCTCGGTCCATAGAGACACCCACTTTCCTAGCAAAGGATGCGAGTGCGAGGATACTTTCGAGTCCTCTCGGTCCGGGAAGTGACACTCGAGATTCTGAAATGAGGAGACGTAAACGCCCGCGAGGCGGGGCCGCATCAAGGCTCATCTTTTTTCTATCTCACTCTTTTTTCCCTCGTGACCATTGAGGGTCCTACGCGCGGTGGAGAAATGAGTGGAAAAAGAGAAAGAGGAACTACGCCACGCCGAGTCGCACGAGAAGATGAGTGTCGAGCTTGTCTTTATCTTCGCCTGTCGTCCCGCTCTTTCATCGTCTCCCGCTCTCTCTCTCTCTCTCTCGTATCTCGCTTTTGCCGTGGCCGAAGGGAGGATCAAAAGAGCGCGTTGTCACGAAACTTTTCAAGCCGTCCGAAATGTCCTCCGGAAAATTTCCAGATGAGAGGCAACTCCGGGAAAATAAAATAAAAAGAGTCCCCGCCGATGATAATTAACAATGAAAATTTGATGCTGTTGAATAATGAAATTAATCATATTATTAACTTGATGCTTGAAGAAAAACCGTAACTCTTCGAACCGTCCTGCTAGGCAATTTTCGAAATACTGCCAAATATTGTTGAATCTTTTTGAATTACTTCGTACTTTCTCTCCGATACTCCTCATTATTGAATTTCACCTTCCGCGACCCTTTCAATACATGATAAGTTTTAAACTGCTCGATTGTCCGAAAATCAGTTCGAAAAGTTCGGAATAAATTCACAGTGATCCTCTGGTCTCGATGCGTGAAAGCGATCAAAGAAAAGACAGCATTCACATTTATAATTAAATGTAAATTGAAAGAGGAGACCACTGTGACGCCCCAAAAAAGGTAATTTTTTCGAATTTGTTTAGCCCATTAGATTATTCGTTTGGGATTCGGAAAAAAGGTATGCTATTGAGCATACATTAAACTTAGTACGTGTAAATTTTCATTTGAAAAAATACAAAATTAACGTTATTGAGGTACAATAGAATCTCTGTATAAAAAATGGGGTCTAACGTCCGGCTCGATAACTTGACAATGATTGGTCTGAAAAATAAACATGAAAAAGTTTTATAAATGTAGTTCTCGTTTTACGTAGACGTTTTTCGAAAAACAAAAATCACAAAAGGCGGATGTTCAAAAAAAAGTGTAATTATGGCAAAATTTTTTCCTTATGTTCGGGGGTTAAAAATACTAAATTAAAAAAACGGCTACGTACAACAATAGCTACAGCAATTAAAGAATTTTTTAAAATAAAAAATCGGACAATTATAGCTAGAATTAAGATTCCCGCCAGGTCGAGAAAAGTAATTTCGAGAACTCTCCCTAAATCGTCCGTAACTTGGTCAATTTTCAACATTTGAACTTTAACATTTTCTCACATATTCTTGAACATGTACACATTAAGCAAATGCAACAAAAAAATCGATTTTCCTTACCCCTCATAGTGGTCTCCCGCTTTAATGATAATTAAATGTAAATTAATTTGGTTTTTCCGTTGAAAATTTGGTTTCCGTTGGATTTGGTTTTTCCATTGAAAAACGCACTCGTATGTGCCAAGGGCCCGAAATGATAAATCGAGTATAAATCTCCCAAAAGTTTACATTACTTTCGTCTGCTTCCAAATGATAATAAATCGACTTACAAATCCCATCGAAGAAAAACTAAACGGCGATGGTAAAAATTCGTTCCACGACATTCCCACGATCGTCCCTCATAGGCGCCCCCTCGGGATTGCCCCGTTGCCAAAAATTTCCCCCGCCGGCCCTTCGTCTTCTCTCGGACGGGATTTAATTTTTCACGTGGATCAGGTAAAAATGATGGCGCGATCGGCCTGTGTGCACGTCTCTATACTAGAGCGCATATAGACACACATACTGACACATACGAATTCACACATACGTATGCACTCTATATATTCCGAGGAGTACAATGGGAGGGTGGACAATGAAGGTCCCGTATAACGCCACAAAAGTGTCTTCCCTTGGAAAAGACACGGTCTAGGGTGGCAACGAAGCAGAACTGCTCCGCGGAGAGAGCATGAAAACTGCAAGAGGGAAAGATATCGGAGCTTTTGGGGTGAAAAAAGGGCTTCTGCGACGCGGAAGTGAATATCTTCCCGGGATATTCGCCCTTCTGCATTTTTGATGGAAGACCCAACGGTTTTCCCGAAACACGTGAATCTTCGTGCACACTGAGCATAGTGCACGATCCGTCTTCGCTACCCTCCAATCTTTCTTTCGTTCTTTTTTTCCTGCCAATCCCACCAAAGCCCAAATCGGATGAAAGACTTTTTCGTTCGATACGTTGCTACAATTCAACGTCCTACAATCTTGTACGTACAAACCACCAGCATATGCATCCATATGTAGGAACACGTTGGAATCCAACTTATAGGGTGCCTCAAAATGACCTGACTTTTCAATTTATTCATAAAACGTATTATTTATTTGAAAAGTACGAATATTTTTATTTTAATGCAAGGTACAAACATGGAGGTTATGTGTGGAACATAATATCCGATAAATGGCCGCCTCGTCCCTGTTGCAAATGTTCACTTTTTTGAGGAAATTAAAAATAACATTTTGACATAATTGCGGACTAATTTCATTGATGGTGCGTCCAATTGCTTTCTTGAGCTCCGGAATGATCTGTGGATCATTGGCATACACTTTTCCTTTCAGAAAAGCCCGAAGAAAGAAGTCCAATGGCGTCAAATCGCACGATAAAAAAAATATTTTATTTAAATAGGAGCTATTTAAATCAAAATCTGTTTCAAAGATATTTTTTTTATTTGCTACAGCTATTCTTATTATATATTGTATATATTCAAATTGAATAAACAAAGACTCGATTCAAAAAAAATTTTATTTGCTTGCAATGTACACTGTAAATGTAAGTGGACTATATTATAATCCATAAAATATATAGCATAAAATATTTCATAATATCCAAAATGAAATTAAACACTTAGTCGAGAGTTTTACGACAACGATTTTGTATCGTAATTCCGTGGCCTTCTGAAATAATTTTTTTTTTTTCGAAGAAAATATTTCACCTATGTGGAATCGAACCTAGAACCTACCTACCCATAGCTACTCATGGCATCAGAGACCAAATTAATTCCTATAATTATTTGTTGTATCACATAAACTTTATCGATTCGTTAATATCATTGTGATAATTAAAGAGTGTAATGGAATAACACGCTATAGATTTTTCAAACATAACCTCTATATACATTTAATTTCTCTCCCTTCACCCTCTCTACCCCACTCCCCTTTGATATGTGTGTTGCAATGAAGACAGACCATTAGTTCAATCAAATAGAAAAATTGTTCTCTCCACGAATATTTTATTCATTAATTTTTTTTTTAATCAAATAGATTAATTTAGTTGATTCAACTAAATTGTTTTTTGAACAGATGAAACCGAATCACAAATTTATTAGTATTCAATAAAATATTTAGTTATTGGACGATATGAAATAGATTTTGTTTTGAAGTAATAAATATATTTAAAATAAATAATTACAATAATGGAATGCAATAGGATAAATTTGATTTTAGGAAAAATCTAGTTAATTCAAATTTGAAAAAATAAAGTAGACGCGGTTAGTTGATATCAATAGAATTTTTCTATCAGTGCAACACGACCATGAAAGTTCGTCTGCAATAACTATGCAGCAAATAACAATTTCTATGCGTTGCTCGATCGCGTAATTCTCCGTGACTAAACCTCAATACTTCCTGATGCTAGTTGTCAAAGATTAGTACTCTATGTTCGCGACAAAAAAAGGCTCGCAGTTTAAAATGTAAAGTCATTTTGAGGCACCCTTTAGAACCCGCCGATCGCCCCCAGCCCGACCTCGATACTCTAATAATTCGTTTCCAATTTTTTGTTCTCAAAAATTGTGTAAAATCTGACTTTTTGATTTTTTCTTTGATTTCAGATGCTCGCGATTCCCGAAGATTGCCAAAAGTGCGGGGACCGTTTTCGGATTTGTACATATGATCTCAAAGCAAGAATTTTCGAGAGAGAGAGAGAGAGAGAGAGAGAGAGAGAGAGAGAAGAATTTTTTTTAAGTGTACTTACTCCGCCGGAAGTACTGTACTGTACAATGGCAGTGAATACGTTAATTTCGAAAGAACCGCGAGGACGAGCGGTCGAAAAAACAAGATAATAAAGTGCCTTGACATTTTGTTACGCCCGCATTGACGTGCACGGATGCCTTTGCGATATGACAATAAAAAAATAACGTTAGTGTCGTTCAGAATTTACCGACAGACTACAGTCTCGTCGATACTGTTGAAAATCTTTTTTTTATTCCACGATTTTTCAACGAATGACGATAACCGCTCGATTACGGTTCGATAGTCCAGCGTGCGTTTTCACGCGGCTCTTAGACACTTTTATTAATCAAGAGCGTTTAAAATTTTAATACTATATATACATATATATGAAGCGTTGAAGGTGAAGAGAATAGTGAGGCTCCAAAGGAAATACGAGATTGCGCCACGATCCATTATTACATTAATGCCATTCCATGCCATCGACGTAACAAGACACGTGAAATCATTTCAACTATCGTTGACAAAATAATAAATCGTTTCTACGTAAGTAAACTGTTAGATACACTCTGTAGTGCCTTAAGAACTTGACGAGTATCAAACACGATACGAGAAACATAATTTTCTTACGAGTACTTACATTCGCTCAAAAGAAAGACGATAATAAGTGAAAAAAACGACTGTAACAAGTCAACATCTCAATATCAATATTTTGTAATCGAAAAAAGACGATCCGATCTTACGAAAAAACAGAATCAAAATGTATTATTATTATTACTATTAATTGTATTATTATAATGTATATATCAGTGCCTTGATCGATTAGGAAGCCGAATATAAATGTTAAGCTACGTCGAGACTATTTTTTGTACTTGTAATTTTTTTATGAAATATTTAACAAACGAAAAATACATTTTACTATTTATGCTTAAAAAATGCAAAAAAAGACAAAATATCTGACCGTTATTTTTTACAAGGAATTTATCATTCTTTGTATAATCGACCTTTCCATATATCTGTCCCTCATTTGTCCGTCTCCTTGATTAATACAAACGCAAATGCCTCTCCAATTTCAGTTACGAATCATCAATTAATGAACAACTAATTACCAATGAATTAATTAAGTATATTGAAAAATAATTAATTTAATCAGTTGATAATTAACTAATCATATAGATTAATAATGGATAAATTGAATAAATAAATAATTGATTAATTAAATGAATTAGTAATTAAACAATAAAATAAATTAATAATTAATTAATTAAATGAATGGATAAAATATATTAATTAATTACTAATTAATTTCAAACTATTAATTACGTCGTTAATTGAAATCGACTATATTTATATTGATCCAAATCAACAAGTGGGCATCTATTTGGCACTGCAGATCTAAAACTCGTGATTCTTTATTGAGCAATCAATTAATATTCTATCGCGGGCTATTTTATTTGAGACGGGGCCAGCGACGAGTCAACAGCAGCCACGAAAACGTATTCGGAGTATTTATATATACGCCGGCACATAACGCCGGTTGTTTGTCATCGTACTACGTCCTTTTCGAAATTTACAAAATGCATGCATGCACATACATGAATACGTGCACGGAGGATATTTCAGGTCAATTTTCCTCTCGAATTTCTTTCAGTTCGCGGCGTGACGGCAATACAAAGAAACGCTGTTTTCTACCGATTTTGTAATTAAAAAAAGTTCTCGTTATTATCGAATAAAATCTTCAAAATGCAGAATGTTTGCTTACGAATTGCAATTGAATTTTTACGGATCTATTCTCCGATCGGAAAGCACAATTTGGATCTGAATAAAAATCTTAAAATGAGTGTTTTTTTCATTTATTGTAAAAATGTCAAATTCGGAAAGTGACTAAATTTGGCCATAAATTTGACCTGAAAGGCATCATATATGAAATAAAAATAATATCACAATTTGGCCTCTCGCAGTTACCTAAATTAGATTCACCTGGCTGGCTAGATCTATAAGTTTTTTTTCCTTCCGCCTTTCGTCCTGGGTTGGGTGGGTACGAGAGACTAAAGGGTCGATTTCCGAGCACGTAGGACGTAGGGGGCCTCACGTTGGCCACGTCATTTCCGTTCGACCGGTTGCCCTTCCGGTATAGCTCGATGATGCACTGCTCGTTACGTTTCAACCCCCCTTGACCAACCCTTCCCTCCAAAATTCTCGATTATAAATTAGTGGGAAAAAATAACGGCGAGAACGAGCATAAGGTGTGTCGACGGTGGAAAGACTTCTACAAACAATTTGAAGAACGTTTTCTAAATTCACGGCCACCAAGTGTTCCGTCATTCGGCTTTCCCGTCGGTCTGTACGTACCTTCTTAACTCGTAATATTTATTTTGCAATCTTGTAATTAGCGATAACAACGTACACGTGGACTGTACTGTACAATGTGATAACAGAAAGTAACAATTTAACAATGATAATAAGAGATATTTAAGCCATTACTTTAAAAAGGGGATAATGGTAAGTACCAGTACCAGTACTCTTTTACAATCCATGAAAACATGTCATTATCTGTGCCAATACTAGATAAAAGGGAATTGAGAACTAAGGGGGATACTACGGTGATGGTAGGAAAAAAGGCCATTTTTCCGATTTTTTGTCTACTTGATCATTTGTTTGGGTTTTCGGGAAAAAAACGTTATGTTATTGAGCATACATTGAAATGATTTCGTGGAAATTTTTGTTTAAAGAAATTAACAATTAACTACGTTATTGAGGTATAATAGAATGGTTGATCTGAAAAATAAAAACAAAAAAAAGTTATAATCTAGGTAAATGTAGTTGTCATGGTAGATGGTAGTCGTTTTTCGGATAAAAACAATTCAAAAAATGGCAAGTGTTCAAAAAGAATTGCAATTTTGGCTAAATTTTTGGTTCGCAAGCTTCGAAAATACTAAATTTCAACAAGCAAACGAAAACGGCCACGTACAATGATATTGTAGTTATAGAAATAGGTATTAATTTTTGAAAATTGAATATCGAACAATTATAGCTAGCGTTATCATTCCGGCCAATTCGTGAAAATCCGTTTTGAGAAAAACGCGATTAAAAGTTTCAGTATACGTAAATCGCTGTGCTACCACAATCGTTGGGCTCTCACCAAATTGTTTCTAACTTGATCAATTTTCAATATTTCAAATTGACTTGTTTTAATATTCCTGAATATGGATACTATGAGAAAATGAAAAAAAAAATCGATTTTTTGTTATCAGCCACAGTGGTGTCTCGCCTTAAGGGGGGAGACACCTTTAGGCGAGGAGAAAATTGCTGATTTACGTGACCTTTTTTGAAGGCAAGATTTCTTGACCATTTTTGAGACTTATGGTATATTTTATTGTTATTATTGGCTGGCACATGCTATTTTTTTATTAATATTTAGAAATAACGGAGATTTGGCACGATCTTTTAAATGGCTTGCGGCGGGATTAATCTTAAAAAACCAACGAAGATTTTTCTTTCATTAACACTCATACGCAGAATATGGCCGAAGAAAAAGTGAGAAATGTTGAAAATCAATTGAGGAGAGATATACCAGGTGTGTAAGTATGAAACCGGAATTTTTGTACAGAAAAAACACGTTTATTGTAATGATATGATACAAAGTAACTGGAGATGGCTTCTCGGGTCACCTTTAACTGATCCGCCAGTTGTTGTTGTGTTTGAGCGTCGTCTTCGTCCAACAAGGCTTGCAGGTCAGCGTCTTCAAACTTTTTCGGTGGTCTTTCACGTTCTTCGTTCCTCACGTCAAAATCGCCACTTTTGAACCGTTTGAACCACTCGAAACACTGTGTTTTACCGAGAGCATGCTCACCAAACGCCTCCACAAGCATTCGATGCGATTCGGCTGCGGTTTTCTTCAGATGAAAACAGAAAAGTAGTGCTGTCCGCAAATCGTAATTTGTTGGCACAAAACTCGACATGTTTATCTCTAATAAACTAATGCTACTAAATGAAACTCGTGTTATTGTGAGTTGAAAATCTTTGTCGGATATCAATACAATAACAAGACACCGCTGACGTGATGTGTCGGTAACTGCATCGACATCTAGCGCCACCTATGGGCAAATTCCGGTTTCATACTTACACACCTGGTACACCTAGATGGTCGAGGTCGAGGATTTATAGAAGCTATGAACATTCTGTCGACCGTAGAAGACCTACACTATGGACCTCGTATGGAATTTCATGATTTATTCATTCCCAAATTTTCAAACGCGTTTTTCTCATAACCACGTTTTTCAAATCGGTACCCAAAATTTCTCGAAAACCAATGAACCGATTGCCTTGAAGTTTTTTGTGGTTATTGTATACACCATTATCTAGTACTTGTCATAGGATTTTTTTTCCGTTACTTAGTTTTTGTTTTATAGGCTAAATAATAACTAATTTTCGGCCCAAAAATCACTATTTATGTTGAAACGTCCACCATTTTGTCATAAATCGATATTTCCAAAATTGGCTACGATAAGTACTAGATTATAGTATCTAATTTAATAATCTTTTTGGTTTTTTTTTTCAGATGATTTTAGAAGAAACGCCGGTGGGTACCGTATACGCAGATTTTTTTACGAAGCTCGGAGGATCATACAATATCCTTGTATATTTTTGATATTTTTAAATAAAGAAAATGAAACATATTTTTGAATGTATATATTTTTAGATAATTAAAATCCCAAGCCGAAATTTCAAATAGTTTTCCTTGAAAAAATTCACAAAAATGACGTTTTTCCGGCTCCTAGGTGTATATCTCCCCTTAAATGGTACGCTTTGAAATGGGACTGAATTATATGAAAAAAGGGTACATTTTGCAATAAAAAGATACTTTTTATTTTTAAAAACATTTAGGTTCATGTTTCAGACAATAAGGTTAGAAACATTTATTCAGAATCAGTAGATTAGTTATTCAGCCATACGTCACGCTAGTTTTGAAAATGCAGTTTAGAAGACCGTGTCATATCTCCTCCATTTTCAAAGATTAATAAAAAAGGACCATATAAAAACCAAAAGTAGTAATAAAAAATACCCTGAGTTTCAAAAATGGTGAAGAAATATTTCTTTTAAAAAAAATCCTTAATCCGTATCTCACCTCTTAAACGTTACGCTTATAGACGGTGGCGAATTACGCCATCCTCCCCCTTACGCAACCATAGATTATTTCATTTACAAGCGACCGTAGCTATAGTCAAGAAACGAAAATTGCATTATCGATTTATCACATTGTAACGCCTCGACCCCGAGAGAGTCTGCATCCCGGAACTTTGTATCGAAGTCATTCCACGTTGAAATAATAACTATGAATAATTGATGAACGTCGTCGTCATATGCAAACATCACTGACCCTGTGTCATACGCTGCCGGTCAGCGACAATTTTCACCTACCCCACGATACTGAACTTGAAATGCCATGTTAAAATAATGTCTTTCGGTCACGAGCACTGCTTTAAATGGTAGAATTCATTGACAAATGTATCATCGTGATTCGTCGATGGTATCGTAGAGGAATTATTTCATTGAGAACAACCTCAATTCGTTGCGCTGAAAGTGCACGCGCGATTAATCGAATCTTTTTGCAGTCGCAATTTACATACGAGTGGAAAGGAGCAAAACAAAATAAGAAATGCAAAATCATTGTCGGTCCGTTTGCATTCCGAAGTGAAAAAAAAAATCGAGTTCTCTAGTGCCACATTTCCTTTTTACCCCACAGTAAGACTTCCTCTTCTCAATTGTTAAAATCTTTTCTTTCACTTTTCTCACCGCAAGTGACGAGAAAACAGATGTGTACGCGGTGTAAATTTTTTATTTATTTCCAACAATCAAACGAATAATTCGTCGACGATTTGTAATGCAAAGTGTCTCGTGGTTGTGACGCAGGAAGGTTATCGAAATAAAAAAATAAAATATGCAATTTTTTTCCTTTGATTATTTTCCCTCTCTTCCTATCGCCCATCCATCGCGCTTATAAAAGTATACAATGCTTCGTCTAAAGCTTCATTATCACAACGGTTATCGTCACGATCGTGATCTCCCGTGAAACATTTCCGAACTTCGAATTCGACATTTTGAAAAGATTTCTTCTGGTCGTTTCGTGGATGATACAAGTACGAGATCGTGAATAATCGGGGAAATAAATCGTCGATTTATCAGGACTAAACGGATTGGTCTCTTGCCGCTGAGTGCTTTTGAAGAAGATTTAAAAAATGGACGCGATACCTGTGTCGGAGACTTACCTGCCTACTGGGATCTTGTATCCCTTCGTACTCGTAATCGTAGCTCTCGTTGCTCTGCATTATTACACGGAGAGTCTGAGGGTCGTACGTATGGGTAGAAAATTGCCAGGTAAGTTGAAAAATATGTCCAGGCTTCTCTTTTTTTTGTCAATCCTCTTGGACTCATTCTCGAGGAAAACTTGTGTCCACACGTGGAGAATTTTGCGCCAGAAATATACCGCAGATTGACTTGCTTTTAAAATATAATTAACGCAAGTTACGTGCTTGGAAATTGAATATAATTTATTATATTTATTTTTGCATATGTGTTTTTTTTCGTGCCGAGTTTGTGCTTGCACGCAAATTATGTGCTTGCACATAATGAAAATTGTGCTTGAAAATTGAATATAATTTATTATATTTATTATTGCATATATGTTTTATCGTGAAATTATTGTCAATTTTTGCGCCAGGACCTCCCACTGTACCGTTCTTTGGCAATGCTCTCATTTCACTCGGAGTTCAGCCAAAAGACGCACTCTCCACCTTGCTTCCGTTCGAGAGTTATGGAAACGTTGTCAGAGCATTTATCGGTCCAAAACTCGTTGTCTTTATCATGGACCCACGAGACGTAGAAATCATTCTGAGCAGTCCGGTGCATATCGACAAATCAGACGACTACAGGTACATGATCAAGCATCGAAGAATTAATTTTTTCCTGTCTTATACATTTGCCAACCCTATTTATGAATTTTTCGTCTCTGCCAACGAATTTAGCCACTCCGCGCTATTTGTTTAATGCGCAAAAAGATTCGACAAGTCGAGGGCGTATTTACAAAAAAATTACAAAATACACGAAATTGTTCATTATTTTTAATCCACAATTCTTATTAATACAATGCCATGTTTTTAACAACTTTTTCGAATTTACAAATAAGGTTTTTCGCGCCGTGGCTCGGCGACGGTCTACTCTTGAGTACCGGCGACAAGTGGAGGACTCATAGGAAAATTATAGCTCCAACCTTCCACATGAACGTTTTGAAGACTTTTGTGCCATTGTTCTACGAAAACAGTCGCGATCTTGTTCTTCGTTTGCGGAAAGAGATCGGCAAAAAATTCGATTGTCACGATTATTTGTCAGCTGTCACCGTGGATATTCTGGTGGAAACGGCCATGGGAGTTCGAGGTCGTAAAGAAAAAACTGGATTCGATTACGCAATGGCCGTCATGAAGTGAGACTAGTTCATTTATATTTCAATTAAACAAAAAGTGTATGAGCCGTACGAAAATTTTCGAACTGGATAAACAATCACATTATTTGAGAATGCAATCGATCGAGACTCTCAGCGAATTTATTCGAGTTCAGGAACTCGTCATTTTCACCAACTCAATGCTTACAACTTAGTAAAAATTTGAAAAATTGAAAAACCAAAATTAGATGTTTATAAATTAGTAATTCGAGACTATGGAGACTATGGAGTGTTCGGTCTAATTTTCCTTTCGATTGTAGACTGTGCGACATAATCCATCGTAGACACTACGATGTCAGAATTCGACCAGACACCTTCTTCAAGTTCTCGAGCGAGTTCAAAATGCAGAAAAAACTTTTGGGTACCATACATGGCCTTTCGAATTCGGTTATTCGAACGAAAAAACAAGAGTACAAAGATAAGGACGCAGTCAGCCATAAGGAGCAGGAGCGGGAGGAAAAATTAAAGGAAAAGACGAAATCGGCTAGCCTGAGAGAAACGAAATTAGCCAATGAGCAGAAAATGCGATACGTGAGGGACGATCTTGATGAGAATGACGAAAACGACGTTGGTGCGTGGAAATATCCTTTCAAAAGACGTCACATATTATCGCCAAGTTCTTTAAAACATAAAAAAAGAATTTACGGACCTTTTTATCCTCAACGAAAAAAATTGATAAAATTACTTTGCTTCAGGGGAAAAGAGACGTCAAGCTTTTCTCGACCTGATGCTCGAATTGGCAAGAAACGGATCCAATATGACCGACGCAGAGGTCAAGGAGGAAGTAGACACGATAATGTTCGAAGTAAGGTCCAAACGTTTGCAAATTGTAAAACGAATTTTGGTTTATTTTTCAAATGACGTTCATGAATCGACAGGGCCACGACACCACGGCTGCTGGATCGAGCTTTGTTCTATGTATCTTGGGCGTTCACCAGGATGTTCAGGTAAGTTGACGAAAGTTGTCATTACGCTGCCAAAAACAACATTTAATTCAAATAGGACCTATTTAGATCAAATATATTTTTTCCGTGTGTCACGGCCTACCACGATCTTTTTTGTTTCGGCTATTCTTTTTAAATATTAAATATATTCAAATTGAATAAATAAAGATTCTATTAAAATAAATCTTGATTTGCCTACAATGTACACTGTAAATCCAACTGTACTATACGCATTAAATGTTTCATAAATCCAAAGTGAAATTAAACACTTTATTGAAAATCGCTGGCCATCTGAAATGATTTTTTTCAAAGAAAATATTTCACCAAAATATTTCATGAATTTTTTTTTTCGAACGTCAGCTCTTACGCAATATCCGCTTATTATTGCACTGTCGTCGCAGTTCAGAGTTTCAAATTTGGAATCTGTTGAATTGTTTTAAGGTCTCCGAGGTTTGAATTTATGATTTCTTTTTATCGATTCGTTCGTCCCATATAGGATAGAGTCAGCGAAGAACTCGATGGAATATTTCAAGGCTCCGATCGTCAGTGCACTTTCCAAGACACTCTAGAAATGAAGTATCTCGAGAGAGTCATCATGGAAACACTGAGACTCTTCCCACCTGTGCCTGCTATCGCTAGACAAATTAACGAAGATGTGAAACTCGGTGAGTTGATACGAACAATTTTACACCTACCATTTCAGTACTGATTTCATCTTCAGATACTCGTCATGATGTTTCCTTGATGCTGTCTCACGGCAATAATATGTCTGTGAATCAAACAAGCTTTGTTCACATCTTCATTTGGCTCAGAGATTTGTTCTAAGTTAAATTTATTCAATATTAATATTAATTAATTTTAAATTTAATTAACGTTCCATTATTATTTTTTTATTATTCATAAAAATGTAATTTTAATCTTTTGATATTAATTCTGCAAAAAGCGTCCGGAGACTACGTGCTACCAAAGGGAAGCACCGTAGTCATTCCGCAATTCAGAATCCATCGGCAACCCGAATACTACTCAAACCCAAATGTTTTCAACCCCGACAACTTTTTACCGGAGAATACCCAAAACAGACATTACTACGCATTTATACCGTTCAGCGCAGGACCACGGTAAGAAAAATGAAAATTCTCCGAGATTGTGCCTCTTTCTTCTTCACTTTGTCTCAATCTGTAATCGCCTATTTTATCGTCCAGATCCTGCGTTGGACGAAAGTACGCCATGCTCAAGCTCAAAGTTTTACTCTCAACGATACTGCGGAACTACAAGATCCGTTCCGACGACACCGAAAACGACTTTCAGCTGAAGCTTGACATTATATTGAAGAGGGCGGATGGCTTCAACATAAAGATCGAGCAACGGAACAAGAATATCGTACCAGCAGTGCATTGACAAAAAAGGGAAATGTGATGTGTCCAGTTAGTTGTAATCAATTATATTTCCTCGGGCCGCAATAAAATCGTAGATATATTTTGGTCACGGCGAATATTATCTCAATTTGAAGGCTTTATTTATTGATTTCTTTTTCAATAATTTATATAAATAATCTACTGACATGAGGGCTTCGAAACTTTGCAACCATCACCTGCGACGATGACCGTAAATACCCAAAGATAACGGAATATACACACTTTTGGAAAAGTATTATTCTATTTCACGAAGAAAACTTCAACTACAATAACAAAAAACCGGTTTTTTTCAATCAATAGTTAGTTATTATTAAAATGTTTCAATACATTGAAAGATTTAAAATAGCTTTGGTCCAACTAACAAGGAACATCCCTCAGGTGATACCCTTCGATTTTGTTGAAAAATTTGGACATGTTATAAAGCACCGAAAAGTAAGCGATACGTATTTTTTTTTATCAGCGGAAAAACGGTTTTAAGGGGTGAAACCACCCCTCGAAAAAAGGCATTTCTAGGGGTAATATAGCAGTTTCACACACAAAGAGTCCACCGATTTTAAAGAAAAAAAAACGAAAATTCTTCTAATCCGAAGCAATGAAAAATACACTATAGTGATATTGCAAAAAAAATTAAGGGGTTAACCGCCCCTATATTAAGGGGTGGTTTCACCGCTCAAAACTGTGTTTCCGCCCATAAAAAAAATACGTATCGCTTACTTTTCGGTGCTTTATAACATATCCAAATTTCAACAAAATCGAAGGGTGTCACCTGAGGGATGTTCCTTGTGAGTGTGTCGAAATAGGGAAAAATATCAATTTTAAAAGGGTTAGAGCGTATGATGAAAATACATATTATAAAAATTGTATTTATTAATACACTGGTTGAGATTCATGATTTCATTTTTCGTCTAAATAAGATTTCAACACTTCTGTATTTCATCTGGTTCGCTTCCTTTCCGCCAAAAAGTCCAAACCCCAAGGTACGATGAACACGCTAGTCAAACCAATCAGAACTAATTGACATATTGTGAAGCTGTTGGTAGAATCTTTGATGCATCCTAAAGGAGCAACATATTAAAAAAAAAATTTCATCCACAACTATAAAGCAATACAGATTCTCGAAATTAGTCTCGACTTTTTTTAAATTCAGGTTCGAATCATTAGTCATCACTAGATCATTAGAGTTATGTTAACTTTTTTAAAATATAGTTAAACATATTACAAAGTAATTACACAATAGAACCAAGAAAATGTATTTATATGCAGTCATGATAAAGCACAATCGTGGAAAAATAATGCTAGAATCGTATAAAAAAGTCATCTCACCGATAATCGGGCCGAAAGACATCATAATACTGCCACTGACGAGCGAAAAAATGCCATAAGTAGCGACGTATTTTTCGGCGGGAAAGTTTTCAACGACCACCAGCAAATGCATAACGAGCAGCCAGGAGCGGACCATTCCAATGGCAGCAACGCTAACTAAGGCCCCCGGTAACGTATGATCGCAGTAGAAAAATCCAGTTTTCGCGAAAGCCATACATATCATCGGGAGGAAGACCAACATTTTTGGTCGTGCATTTACAAATAAAGTAAATAAAGCGAGCAGAATTCGAGAAACGAGTTCAGCCGTGGCTGACACAGTGATGGCGAGAGCAGCTTCCTTCGTATCATAACCGAGATCGATCATCATCAGCGGCAGAAGCGAGCTAAAAGTGAAATCAGCAACGAAAACGAAACTCATGCCCAGGCACATGGTGATGAAGACTCGATCCTTGAAGAGTGACAGTTCGAACAAATCGCCGAGTGCCGAGCTGCAATTATGAGAAATTAATCAGCTAAGAACAGTTGGAGCTGTGAACACAAAGATATTTTCCGCGTGTGATCGAACGATATGAAATTGGGAAAATTTGTTATTAGCAAATTTAATAGAGATTTAAAAATTAGATAAATTAGAGAAAATAATGTCATTTATTTTCACTTTTGTTACTTAACGGGCTACATCTACCTACGTAGGTCAAAAAATTGCATTTTCCAAAAAATATTTGTATTTGTTTTAATCACCTTATAGCTATGTTTCCTGAAAATGTCATTGGAATATTTCTCAAATTGAACGAGCTACAGCTTCTGATAGTCGGCTGGGGGAGTGGTAGCAGCGCCAAACTTCTTTAAGGGGGGATTGTCTTTTTTTTCGCAAAATTTACCGCTTTTTGGGAATTTTTTGTGAAGAAAGTATACAACGGAAAACTTGTGAAACTTAGCATATAGTTTTATTGATCTGTTTACTACATACAAAAAATTTTTTTAACAATTTCATCAAAAAATCCGCCTCCCACCCCCCTCGACGCGCGATGGTCCTTTTTTGATGGTGTGCACGATTTCTCAAAAACTATTCAACCGATTGCCTTCAAATTTGGACAGAATGCTCAGCTGACATCCTTTTATCGTTTGATGAAGCAAAAAAGCAATACGTTTAATAGTTTTTTATTTATAACAAAAAATCGATCAATTTTTTTCCAAAAATCGATACTTCAAGTTCAAAACGTCACCAAATCGTCAATTTTTTTTTCCCCTTCATCGAACGATAGCTATATGTGTCTAAAGTAAAATGCTTTTTGGGTTTTTGTTGCAGGATGAACGTGAAGGCTGTAATCGTGCACACCATCAAAAAAGGACCATCGCGCGTCGAGGGGGGTGGGAGGCGGATTTTTTGATGAAATTGTTTAAAAATTTTTTTGTATGTAGTAAACAGATCAATGAAACTATATGCCAAGTTTCACAAGTTTTCCGTTGTATACTTTCTTCACAAAAAAATTCCCAAAAAGCGGTAAATTTTGCGAAAAAAAAGACAATCCCCCCTTAAACTTTAAACGCATTTTTCTCGAAACACTGTTTCCAATGTCGGTGGCATGATATCCCGAGGATCACTTGATGGATTGTTTCCAAATTTACGGGAGATACGATGAAGAACATTTAATTAAGGGTCGTTGACGATCTGGCTTTTTTTTAAATCGATCTTCATATACTAATAGTTACGTTAAATGACGACTTTTTTCATAGATTTTGTATGCTCGATTTTCAATTCGTCGCCACGTGGTTAAAAAAAAAGTTAAAAAGTCGATGATTCGTATTTATTGTAAACTTGAAACCCGTTTGGTTTTAAGATTCCGGATGGACCGTTTGAACTAGAGAGTGGTCGCCGTCAACGTCAAGAAGAAAATTTCATCATCTACGGCGGCCGGCCATGTTTTTGTTGATTTATTTTTTGTATTTTTTGTGTGGTTGGTGAAAAAAAGTTTTTTTTTTCACCACCCGTTTCCCAGAAAGAGAATTTGGCCATTTATTCAGGCCTGTAGGTAGATGTAGCCATTAAAAAAAATCCTCTAAACAAGTTACGAAAAACCAGGACTTACAAGAATGCCAATGCCTCGGATTTTTTCTTGCCATCGACTGGTGCATTTCGCGTTGCGTCTTTTGCCGCTTCTCCAACGTGCCTGTTTGTGTCTACAACGCGTGAAGGAATTTCGACAAATGTCGAGCCAACAGCGGCAATATTACCGATACTCGATGCCGAAAGGGCGGACATACTCTTGACGACCCGTCGATGGGTCGCTGATGCCGAGCGCAAACGTATTCCATTCTCGACGTCCGAAGTTGACGCGACCCTGACCTAGCTCGAAACGTTAGCGTCATCAGGCCCTCAAGAATTCTCCGACGGAAAGAATTCTCTCACCCCCTCGCTGGTTTTTACTTTACCGATTAAGAAACGAACTTCGTTTGTTCGTTGATAAAGAGAACAAAAAATTGAATAAAAAGAACGCGTCTTACTCTGAGAGTTTCAACGAGAAGAGGAAATTCGCGCAGTCCACCCTCTTTCAAACTTCGTAGACTGCTCCACCTGCTCGGTATCGAGAACACCTGGGCAACGTGAATAGTCGAGCGACGTTTCGCGAGTACGGGATGTACGAATTTGTCTGCGAAAGGCTTTTCCTGCAGCCTCTCCGACCTTAGTATCCTGCTCTCCTCGGCGAGACGAGCCCTCTCCATCCGGACCTCCTCCGGATCTCTCGTGTGCCACTCGACCGGATGAATCAGCATCATTCCGGCGATGCAGTTTAGGCTAAGACCGGACATGAGATCGGAGGTCCCTGTTCAATGTCGGATCAAAGAACAGAGGGTACAACAGCCCGAAAGGGTGTAGAATAATGAAATTCCAAAAAACAAAAGTATTGCACCTTACAAATCCAAAGCACAGAGAAGCGAGCCAGGAAAAAAGAGAAGTTACCTGGAGTCGGTAAAGTGAGCAGCTATTTTGAAAATATTCAAAAAAATGGCACAATTTTTTTTTGTTTCAAATCAAACCCGAAAAAACTTTAATCTGGCCTGAAATGTAGGCCTCCGTATTGGAATACCGCTGTAAAAAAAAGGAAAAAATGTTCTTCAACTGTAAGATTCTTTTATATCGCACCTCGAAATCCATACAGCCGCATACACTTCTCGATTATTATGGGATACACTATGCCTCCCAAGCCAATTACTGCGTGAGCTGCACTCATAACCTAAAAGAAAATATTTAGCTACAGACAGTAACTTATAGGTGGAAGTTTTTTTTTTGCTTTTGAGGAGAATAAACTTTACCCTCGTGCGTCTCTTAACCCAGTAAGCATTGAAATTTGCGTTGCATACATTGCTCATGAGTCCTAATCCGATACCCCTCATGAAACTTATGATAACAAGATGCCAAACGTGTGTCACGAGCGGTGACATGATAGTCGGTACCGAGAAAAGTAACGCTCCTGTTATTCCCACCGCTCTCATTGCAAATGTCTTCAATAATGCTGTCGTCAGTAGACCTGAAATTATTTATTCAATTATATTTATATTTTATATAATTGAATAAATTTAATTTATTGATTGAATAAAAATGTACACACTTTATACAGAGTTATACAAAAATTCAATTTATACACTTATAATTGAATCAATTTAATTTAATGATACAAATTTATACACTCAAAGTAAGTACCCATGTACGTATTGCAAACTGGCTTGGTATTGGCACTGTACTGGTGCCAGAGCTGCCAATACTGGCAGGCACCTGGTACTTGGACGAGGGCCAAGCCTTGCCCAAGTCGGAATGAGTATTGAGACAACGTTGGTTTGTTAACACCGGTCCAAGTTATGGCGGCGTGAATTGGCCCGACACTGTTTACGGGTATTGGCTCAGAATAAGTGCCCAGTTTTGGGCCAGATATCATTGCCAGTCTTGAGACAAACCCTAAATCAGTACTTTGCCGGTACATGCCCGTGTATAGACTGGGGACTTGGCTTAGTCTTGTCTCAGTACTGATGCCAGAGCTGCTAATACTGGCAGGCTCCTAAGGGCCAAGCCTTGCCCAAGTCGGAATCAGTATTGAGACAACATTGGTTTGTTAACACCAGTCCAAGTTATGGCGGCGTGAATCGGCCCGACACCGTTTACGGGTATTGGCTCAGAATAAGTGCCCAGTTTTGGGCCAGATATTGTAGCCAGTCTTGAGACAAACCGTAAATCAGTACTTTGCCGGTATATGCCCATGTATAGACTGGAAACTTGGCTAAGTACTGACGGCAGTACTGGCCGGATACTGAATGCCAATATTGGGTCAGATCGTGTAAACAATACTGGCCCAATTCCGAAATGATAACACCGGTCCTCCGCTTGGCAAGCGTTGGCACAGTATTGGTGACTAGTACCGGCTGCCAATATTGGGCCAGAGTTGCGGCGTGTTCCCGGTCACCGGCATCAGATAAACATCGGCTGGTTGTCGAAAATATTTCCGCCGCAGTGGTTTTTTTTCCCGATCGTATCTAAAAAAATATCTGAAATGAAAACATTTTATTTGATTGCACCCAGTTCTAAAAATTATATTAGTAAAAATTTGAAAAATATTTACCATTCATACGTTTGTACGTTATTGTCGCACTGAAGGATTTTTTCGTTATACGGTTCGCGCCTGGTTTCCCCGTGGCCGAGTATTTTTCCTGCACCGCCTTCGATATCAGGCCAGCGATCACATTGCGGATAACACCTTTTCCGTCGGTCGGTGAACTCACCAATGATCTCATCACCTCCATCTAAAAAGAATTGAAAAATATAGGCTCTTCCAGAGTATTAAGTATGAATTAAGATGCTCTTCTGTAATTTTACTTCAGCATACATAATTTCGGTCAAAGTAAATAACATTGAATTTACCAAAGTGTTTTCTTTTCCCTTGTCCTCCGAGACTCCCTGATCAAATTGAACAAATTCTTCAAAACAAATTATAGAATAAGTAAAGAAAATATAAGAGAGACAGAGAGCGAGAGAGAGAGAGAGAGAGAGAGAGAGAGAGAGAGAGAGAGAGAGAGAGAGAGAGAGAGAGAGAGAGAGAGAGAGAGAGAGAGAGAGAGAGAGAGAGAGAGAGAGAGAGAGAGAGAGAGAGATAGCGCAGTCCCACAGCAAGTAAGGAACGGAGAGAAAATAAATGAATTATTTATTATGCCTTAACATGCAGTAGACAAAAAATACAAAATAAAATTTAAAAAAAACAAGTATAAAGAAAAATTCTTTGTATATCTTACCTGGTTCACCTTATACAACGTTCGAATTTTTATAGCACACATAGAGCACTCGAATTCGTTTTAGGACGAGAAAAATTAATTTATAATAATAGAAAAAGTGTACTGTATAAAAACGAATGGGAATAGATGAAAAGCACTTGGGGATTGAAACAAGTTCACACGTAGACGGCACGAGAAAGACTGATGCTCAACGCTGCCAAAGAAATCCTAATTCTTTGTTGACGCTGAGCGTGGATCAGCGTGTGGGTATATAGGTGTATCGTGTGGGTATATAGGTATACCCACACGAAGTGTATACTTGCCGCGGAGGGACAGCATGCGGGAAGAAAACAATCTTCAACCATGTGCGCCCGACGTAGCGAATGACCACTGACACACACGCATCGCGTCAAGGCATAACAATGTCTGCCTCGACGCAAGAAGGCACGAGAGCCCGTCGCGGCGTACGTTCAGAACGAACACGCGAAATAGTGAAATAAAATGACATCGTCTACTTAGCCAATTTATGGATATCCGTAAGGATACAGAAGATTCCAGGGGAGACTGTAATGGTTCGGGATTCTCTCCAAATTTTATAGCAACTTTACTTTTACAATACTTTTTGTAAAAAAAATTACCACAGTATCTTGATATATGCAAAAATTAGAGCGGTTTGACATATTTCGAAAGTGTCCAAAATTCATAAAATTTAGACCATTCGACCGATCATTCCTAAATTCAATACCAGCCGTCCTTTCATGATACTCGATTTGTAAAAAAAAAATTTACAAAATTCTGAAATTTTTTGCAAATTAACGTGCACACAGACATTTTTTTGTTAAAAAATGCCGTTAAATTTGTAATTTTTTAGTTCTCTCGACAAAATTTGCAGGGAATAAAGAGATTGTATAGATTAACATCTGAGCGACACAGGAGCCCTTCAACCCAAACCGTTCTCGAGTTACAGACGCTATAATTTTACAGTGCCAGAACGTAGATGCGCGCGCATACGCACACAGACGCACATGCATGTAGACATTGTTTCTGAATATGATTTTTCGAGGTTTTGGGACATTTTGAGGACGTTGATATCGAAAACTGAAAAAAAATGTTTTGATCGTCACAAAGTTTCTCTATAAGGAAGCAAAACTTACATTTTTCATTCAATCCATATTTTTTGGACTGGCACCGTACTGATAAAATTGTCTGTCAATACCGAGGCAGTACTAAACAGAAGACTCGTTAACCAAGACTGGAATGGTAATGTTGCCACTGCTGGGACAGTACTTCTAGCCAAGACCCACCCAACCTTTGTTACCATGACTGACACTGTACTAATAAAATTGTTTACTAATACTGGGGCAGTACTTGACCGAAGACGCGGTAACTAAGGCTGGCATGGTACTGTTGCCAATGCCGGAGGACTACTTCCAGCCGAGACTCAACCAACCTTGCTTACTAAGACTGGCACTGTACTAATAAAATTGTTTATCAATACTGGGACAGTACTTAACCCAAGACTCGGTGACCAACACTGGCATGGTACTGTTGCCGATGCAGGGGGACTACTTCCAGCTGAGACTCAACCAACCTTGCTTACTAAGACTGGCACTGTACTAATAAAATTGTTTATCAATACTGGGACAGTACTTAACCCAAGACTCGGTGACCAACACTGGCATGGTACTGTTGCCAATGCTGGGGCAGTACTTCCAGCCGAGACTGAACCAATCTTGGTTACTAAGACTGGCACTGAACTAATAAAATTGTTTACCAATACCGGGGCGGTACTTAACCCAAGACTCGGTGATCAAGGCTGGCATGGTACTGTTGCCAATGCTGGGGCAGCACTTCCAGCCGAGACTGAACCAACCTTGGTTCCTAAGACTGGCACTGAACTAATAAAATTGTTTACCAATACCGGGGCGGTACTTAACCCAAGACTCGGTGACCAAGGCTGACATGGTACTGTTGCCAATGCTGAGGCAGCACTTCCAGCCGAGACTCAACCAACCTTGGTTGCCAAGACTGACACTGTACTAATAAAATTGTTTACCAATACTAGGACAGTACTTAACCCAAGAACCGATAACCGAGACCGGCACAATACTGATACTTTCAGTTGCCAGGGCTAGGGCAGTACATCCAACCAGCTATGGTTACCAGGACTGGCACCGCACTGATGAAATTGCTTACCAATACTGGGACAGCACTTCACCCAAGACTGGGTAGCTAAGACGGGCACGGCACTGATACGTTCAGTTGCCAGTGCTGGCGTAGTACTTCCAGCCGAGACTCAACCATACTTGGTAACCAGGACTGGCACCGTACTGATAAAATAGTTTACTATTACTGGGCTAGTACTTCAGCCAAGACTCAGTAACCCAGACTGGGACGGTACTGATGCGTTCGGTTTCCAATACTGGGGCAGTACTGCCAACTGAGAGTCGGTCGCCAGGACTTGCACAACTCTGTGCCGTATTGGTAACTCTGGCGCAATACCGGCATTCGCACATGGGTATTTGATCAATTTTTCACATTTTGACTTTCGGAATCCCTTTACAGTCATTAGAATTATCCGTCTGCCGACTTTTGATTCTGTTTATCATGTATTTGCCCCCATGCGTTGCAATTTCGAATTATTTTATGAAACATAACATAAACATTCAAATTCCTACCACCCGGGAGTTGAATTCTCTCCCGTTGCATAAAAATTCCTTTATTGTATCTATGAAGTACGTTATCATCGCCGAAAAAAAATGTGCAATTTTCATTTCACCCATAACATCGCAAAAGTTATCTTGAGAAATTCGAATGTCATTGTATTTGTTGAAAACTCACCGGAAAGCGAGAAAGTGATCACATAAACCGAATTCGTAAGAGCCATAGCAGAAACGGCTTGTCCAGTGGCTTCGAATATTTCGTCATAGATGATCACAAACGAGGAGCTAGGTCCAGTAGTGACGGTCTGAAAATTTATTCACTTCCACATTTTTCTCATTATCTAAACACCTTAAGGGGTATCCATAACCTTGGAATTTCGTAAAATCGATTTTTGCTTTATTTTATTTTCTTACTGCGTAGAGTCTTAAGGGGTTTTTTCACTTTGGCCGATAAAAAAGACTATTTTCGTGATTTTTTAAAAATGGTTCATATTATAGATATTGATAGAAAAGTTGTTACATTGAATAAATACACTTTCGAAATACATTTTAAAAAATGTTATGTATTTATGTAACCCAAACAAACTTTAAACGCGTTTTTCTCGAAACAACGTTTTTCGAAGGCTTGTTGATAAAATCTTCGAAACTACCGAGATGATCCTTATGAAATTTTAAGCACATATTCTTTACAACTATAGCTAGAGCGCATATAAAGGATTTTTTTTAATTTAGATATTTAGTATTTGTTTTGCCAAAAACGGTGAAAAAGACACGTTAAAATTTTTTTTTCTTAATGTCCGTCATTTTGATATTTTTCCATATATCTAAAATCGTATAATATGCACTATAGTCATTAACATACTGAATCTAAAACCGTTTGATTTTTTTGTTTCGGATTATCTATCTCCGAGATTTCATCAACAGCGCAGACCTACAATTTTTTAGGACTTTTTTTTACTGCGTAGAGTCTTAAGGGGTCTTCTCACTTTAGACGCTAAAAAAAGCCATTTTCAAGAAGTTTTTGGCAGGTTTATTTTATGGATATTCATATCAAAGTTGTTACACTTAATAAATACACTTTCGAAATACATTTTTAAAAATGTCATGCACTATGTAACCCAAACAAACTTTAAACGCGTTTTTCTCGAAACAACATTTTTCGGCGGCTTGTTGGTAAAATCTTCGGAACTACTAAACCGATCCTTATGAAATTTTAACCATATATTCTTTACAACTATAGCTAGAGCGTGTATCAAGGATTTTTTTAAATTTTGATATTTACTATTTTTTTGCCATAAATGGTCAAAAAAGACACGTTTTTTTTTTTGTTTTCGAAAAAAGTCCGCCATTTTGTTATTTTTGCATATATCTAAAATGGTATGCTATGCGCTATAGCCATTAACATACTGAATCTAAAGCCGTTTAATTTGGTTGTTTCGGATCATCCATCTCCGAGATTTCATCAACAGCGCAGACCTACAATTTTTTTAGGACATTTTTTACCTACCATTTTCGTTTATAAATAATGACTTGAAATTTTTTTAAAAATGTTTAAATGCATTTCGAAAGAGTATTTATGAAGTGTATCAACTTTTATATCAATATCCATAATATAAAACTATAAAAAAAATCATAAACATGGCCTCTTTTAGCGTCTAAAGTGAGAAAACCCCTTAACTTTGATTTGGTTCAAAGATTTTGTAAAACTTCCAAAAATTGACCGAGTTATGTTGATTTTAGTAGAGCAGGACAGAACGTCCTGGACATTGATATGACTTTGTTCAACCAGGCTGTTTGATTGTTATACGGTGCAGGAATCGCTGATTGAAGGTACGAAAAATAATTGTGATTTTATCTCAAGTAAGTAGTCCATACACCACGCCACTTTCTTACAATTACATTTTTCAAATAACAATTCGGACGAAAAAGTGCATTTCATAGATAGAAATTTTAAATAAAAGATGTTTAATTTTTTTACTAGCTTCATTAGTAATAAAGATATAAGCGACGAAAATTAATCGCAGCACCTCTCACTCATCATTTCGTCCCTTTCACTCATCGTTCCGTCTCTCTCATAAAAAGTTCCTTGTTCATATCTACATTACTAATGGAGATAGCGAAAAAAAATGAAAGAGACATTTTTTATTGTCAATTCAAAAAGAAACATCTTTTATTTTAAACTTTTTTCCACGAAATGCACTCTTTCGTCACAATCGTCGTTATAACAATTAAATTGTTGACAACGAAAAAAACGATTCTAGAACAAAATGAATGTCCTATTCGTGTTTCCCATACCCGAAACCATAAAGAACCACCGAAGATATTAAGCAGACCCAAACATTTATACGAAAAATGTATGCAGAAAAAGTAGATTTAGTACGTTTTCTTCTCTTGCGTTTACCTCGAAAGGATACTTTGCAATTTAGCGTACGTCATATCTCAAAATCTAATCGTCCGATTTACTTCAAATTTGAGGTGAACACATTTTATAACATATTCAATCGTCAGACCGGATGATTTTTTCGCATGTTCCTCCGTTTGTTAACCCTAGGACCCTACACTATCTGTACGAAACAAATAACCTACACTGGGGTTACGCACACCCCAGCACCTCAAATCCACGCTGCTAACGAACTGTTTGTCGCAGAGAGATTTTTTTTAACCAAACGCTCGAGGATTGACGCATGGAATAGGCTTTGCGAGAAAAAATTAATATAAATTTATCACCGTGAAAAATGCCATCGAACAGAGCAAGAAAAATGATGTTAGCATTTCTCACTAAAAATGTGGGGTTTGCGGTACCCATGTGTAGGGTCCTAGGGTTAACGTTTAAAGTCGTTATTTTTTGTCAAAAATCGACGATTTTTTACAAACAGTCCAATTTACGCAAATTTAAAAATTTTGACAAAGTATCAGGTGGTTTTGTAGCTTCGCCATTGCACTAAAAGTACGTTTTTCCATTTTTTTCAATTGGTAAATAAAACAAAATTTCCGCAATTGCAGTAGCTATCGTTGTACGTGGCCGTTTTTGTTTTTGAAATTCAGTATTTTTCAAGCCCCTGAATATAAGTTAAAAGTTTTGCCAAAATTACTCTATTTCTTATAACATTCGCCATTCGGTGCACATGTTTTTTTTCTAAAAAACGGCTTCCCAAAATGAGAACAATATGTTTGTAGATGGTAAGACTTTTTTATTTTTCACACTAACCATTGTCAAGTCATCGATCCGGCCGTTGGACCACACTTTTTATACAGAGCCTCTGTTATACCGCAATAAATTTGTTATACCTCAATAAAGATGATAATTTTTTTTTTTATAAAAGTTTACCCGAAATCAGTTCAATACTGTATGCTTAATAAATAACATATCTCTGTTCCAAATCCTTAATAGATAGCCTAGTAGACCAAAAAATTTCGGAAAAAACTTTCTCGCAATTTGACCGAAAATCTTCAAAGATGAATCTTCTGAGGGTTGCTCTAATTGTGACATTGGCAATTGTAAGAAATGTTTCCTTGCGTTAAAGTCAGCGTTTGTTGAACAAGCAAATCATTTTTCACTTTGAAAACCCTTTGTCATACGAAGAATGTATTTTGTATTAAGTTCAACGTTGCACAAAGTTCTACTCTATTTACACCAGCAATTACATTTGCACACTCTGCATAATTTGAACAAATTCAACATTTCGACAAAACTGATTGCAATACATTCACTAATGCGGACTCTAACAAATTATAAACATTCCCATATTTAAACAAACCCGAAAGTAAAAAATCGTATGTGATAATTTATTCTATCAGCATTTCGTGAAATTTGTTATAACGAAATTTGCGTATACGGACCACGTAATGCAGATGAGAAGATTCGGGAAAATAGTTCTTTAGATATTCTGATCTCATTATTGGAGCAAAATTCAATGTTCGTGTAAATCTCGTTCGATTTTTGGCTGTCTGCCTGTTTTCACGACTCCCAAAGAAAAACTGCGTTGGATATGGAATACTCACAAAAACGAGGACCATGGAAATAACGATAATCCATCCAAAACCACCATCCGGCGCAAGGTTCTCCGCTGCCATTTCCTCGTCGTCTTCCTCGTTCGCCTTTAACGTGGAAACACCCACGATTGTACGCGGGTGTTTTTCTACTAATTTACATATTTCTCGGAGTAATTATTTTCCGATGCCATACTTGTCGTCGTTTCCGTCATACTGCAATTGCCGTAAGACATCATCAGCGTCCAATTGAACAGTAAAATATGGGGCCCTAATCTTGTGCTAAGTATACGATTTACAGAACAAAACTGCAAACGCAAAGCACTTTGCTCGCAATTCACTCGAACGTCAGTACTTGACAAACACGTTGCACCTCGACCTCAATATTTAACCAATCTTCATAAACGAACGCCGTACATTTTACCAGGCGATGCAACGGTTCAGCAGTCGTAGCTGGACATGAAAAATACCTCACGTCGGTTCGTAATAGTATTTCGTTCTTGTTCCGTTTACTTTTGTCAAAATATGACTTTCTTCAAAACCAATGGATTTTTACAGTATATCATCCTATGAATGTTTCCTGACAATTTCATGGTGATCGGATCAAAAGTGAGAGATTTATAGACCGTCGTATGAAAAATAAAAATATAATTAATGTAATTGTAATTTTCGCAGTACTTAGCCGTCTTTCGAAGGAAACAAATTCACGAAATTGCTGGTGTTCGAAAAGGGGAAATTTTGGCGAAATTTTTACGTATCTGCGGGGCTTTTGAAAATACTAAACTTAAGAAAAACGGCTACCTTCAATGATACCTACTGCAATCACGAAAATTTTGGTTTTTCTTAAGGAATCATCACAGTGTGACCGCCCGAAAAATGGCCGATGTTCGCGATTTTTTTAGGTGGATGGGATAAACTAATCGGTCTATTTTTTTACAAATTGACGCATCGATAATGAATACAAAATGGTTTTTTTTTCATTTCTTTATTTATTGTTTAACATTGTTTTTGTTTGCGGAAAATTGCGTGGATAAAAAATGGTGCCCCATGGTGACCAGGATTGCGGCCGCAAATTTTATCTGAAACAAAAATTTCAACACGATTATTAATCTGTAGGAAAGCCGCTATGTTCCTATGGAGGTTTTTTTTAGTAAAATTTGAAAAAATGGCGGCGGTTCGAACAAAAAGTATACAATTTAAACTTTTTTCGACAGTTTTTCGTAAAACAAAAAATAGGAAGATTAAAAAAAGGCTTCCATAGCGACATGAGGATTGACGTGAAGAATGTTATGTTGTTAACCCTAGGACCCTACACTATCTGTACGAAACAAATAACCTTCACTGGGGTTACGCACACCCCAGCACTTCAAATCAACGCTGCTAACGAACTGTTTGTCGTTGAGAGATTTTTTTAAAATCGAACGCTCGAGAACTGACGAATTTGCGAGAAAAACCTAATATCAATTTATCACCGTGAAAAATGCGATTGAACAGAGCAAGAAAAATGATGTTAGCATTTCTCACTAATAATGTGGAGTTTGCGGTACCCATGCGTAGGGTTCTAGGGTTAAAATTTCGAACGGATTGCTTGAAAACTTTTCCTTTGAGAGTGGCCACCGTTTTGAAAAACACCATTCCGAGAAAAACGCGTTTAAAGTTCTAAGAAAGGCTGTTAAGGCAGTACTCTGGTTTAGAGCGAGATTTTTGACGTCATTTTTGGGTTGGAATAACTTTTAAACCGTTGAAGTTGTCTTGATGAAATTTTACATATGTATTTATTGTTCCTTTGAGAATGTATCTACATTAAAAAAAAATATTTTGAATATGTTCATGTAGTTTTTTATTTTTTTACAACGAGGTCCGCCGAAAACCGCCTCAATCGGCGCCCACTCTGGGTATTGTTGTATGCATCTGAAAAAATATATATATATATTCTCAATCTGTATGAGCATTCTGAGGACTGGTAGCACAATTAGTACTTAAAAAAATGTTGTTACAAAATGGCGGCTTGTTAAACTTTGATTAACGATATTTCATACATTTTCGGGTATTCGACGAGTTATAAAATGTAAGCAAAATTATTGTTCGACTCAATTCTGCTATCAGTCTTCAGAAAGAGGGTACCGAAGGTATGTGCAAAATTTGAGCTCGATCGGTCAATTAGTTATCGAGATATCGTGGGCGCCGATTTGAAAAATATAGTTCTGAGATAAACGCGTATAAAGTTTTGATACCGTTAGATGAGGTTTGCGCGCGGCTTGCTTATAATTTCCATTACTCTGCTAATTTTTGAGATATCAATAAACGGTTTTCACGAGCGTATTAAGGGGTTGCCCCACTTGCGATTTTGAAAAAATCGATTTTTTTTATTGCATTTTTTTGAAGTATAAGTATCCGGGCCCATACTATTGTATGGGCCCGGAATAGATGACTCTATGTAAGTTTACAAAAAAAAAAATATTTTCTTCGTGTAAACTGAAATTGAAACTTTAAACGCGTTTTTCTCAAAATGGCATTTCTGAAGTCGGTGACCAAGATTACTCGAACACTAATGAACCGATCTTCTTGAAATTTTGCAGGCTTATTTAATACATAAAAATGGAGTCTTTAGTTGTTCGATTTTTTTTCGAAAAAAAATGGGCGTTTTATAGCCAAAAAACGGCCGTTTTTTTCGTTAAAATCAAACCATAAACTTTGACTGTCCGCCATTTTGTGAAAAATGAATATTTTTTAAAAACCTTCGATTAAAGACTAGTTTATACTTATATTTGACTAAATCCATCCGCATTTTTTTTTCAGATGATCCACTTCGCCGCAATGTTGGTCACCGCAAACCGTGTATATAAAAACATTATTTCATTGACGGCCATTTGCCACTAAACAATGTAATATTTTTCAATAAAAAAATTACTGAATGTTCTTCAAGATGTGTTCTTTAAGATGGTATATTGATCGATTAAAAAAGTTTTGTAGTTTTCTTTTAAAAAATTCATGAAAAAGGCCTTTTTTGCGCTACAAGTGGGGGTAACGCCTTAAGAAAGGTCTAAGGAATAATAAAATGAAAAAAAATCGATTTTGTCAAATTTCTAGATCAGACTACTGCCTTAAGAAAGGCTTAACTTTTTCTAAGAAAGGCTGTAGCGACCGAAATAATTCGAATTTCGATCTAAAAATTGGACAGAACGTTTATGACCGTGTATACTATCAGATAATGCGAAAAAAAATTTTTTTGGAAAATTCTACAGTGTCATGATTCCTTAACTTCAAATTCGGACAATTATAGCTGAAGTTGTGATTCCGGCCAGGTCGAGAAAAGTATACGTAAACCAGGCTCTCACTAAATTGTCTGTAACTTGGTCAGTTTTTAATATTTCAACTTGACTTTTTTCCGTATTCCTGAATAGCTATGCTTCGACAAAACACCACCCTGACCCTCGCGCAACCGTGGATCATATCGATTTCCAGCGATCGTAGCTATAGTCAAGACACGAAAAGTGCATTATCGATTTATTACTTTGTAACGCTTCGACCCCGAGAGAGCCTGCATCCCGGAACTTTATATCGAAGTCATTCCATGATCAAATAACTATGAATAATTGATGAACGACGTCATATGCGAACATCACCGACCCCGTGTCATACGCTGCCGGTCAGCGACAATTTTCACCTGCTCCGAGATACTGACCTTGAAATGCCCTGTTTGAATAATGTCTTTCGGGCACGAGTACCACTTTAAATGGTAGAATCCATTGACAAAGGTATGATCGTGGTTCGACGATGATTTCGTAAAGGAATCGTTCAATTGAGAACAACCTCAATTTGTTGCGCTGAGAATGCACGCGCGAGTTAGGCGGGATATACATTTAGACAGGGAAAAAACAAGCAATATTCAGGGATTTTTTGAACTAAGACATAATTATTTTACAATTATCAAACTCTAGGTATACTTTAATAGTATATTTAAGTATACAGAACAATTTTTTTTAAATTAATTCATCATCAAAATGACGGAGCTGTGGCAGAGTGTCACAGCAAGGTCGCAGCGGGAGTTCCGAATCGGCGTGCAGTCTAGCTTCGCGTCAACTTTGATTTGCAAAAAAGTTCAAACATTTTTTCAGTTAGAACATGTATAGTTTCTATGTGACGGTAATTAAAATGAAGAAAATGCAAATTTAAGAAAATGGCACGCATTTACAAACAAATAAATATTTCACGCAACATGCCTGGAAAACGTGGATGAAAAAAGTTGTTTTTTTTTTCAATTTTTCAAAAACAAGTCTCGTCAAGTAGAAGGGACCAATATTATCAATATTTCTACCAAGTTTCAACTCAATCGGCTTAATAGTTTTTGAGTAATCCTGCACGCCAATTTCGATAATGCAGTTTTGAGAAAAACGCGTTTAAAGTTGACGCCCGCTCCGAATCCGAGCAGTGAGGAACAGCGTTGACGGGCTGTAACGTTTGAAGTTTTTTGAATTTCGCTTTGAAACTTTAGGAAAATATTCTACATATATAGTTCTATCGTTCAAAGAAAAAAAAGCTATTTTTTGATCGTTGTAAATGTATATCCCGCCATAATCGAATCTTTTTGCGGTCAGAATTTACACACGAGTGTAAATGAGCAAAATAAAATAAGAAATGCAAAATAATTGTCGGTCCCTTTGCATTTCGACGTGAATAAAAAGACGTCGAGTTCCCCAGTGCTCTATTTTCTTTTTACCCCAAACTTTAGTTTTCCTATTTTTAATTGTGGAAACTTTTTTTAGTTCTCTCACCGCAAGTTACGAGAAAAAAGATCCGTATGCGGTGTAAGTTTTTCGACATTTATTTTCAACAATCAAACGAATAATTCGTCGACGATACGTAATGCAAAGTGTCTCGTGGTTGTGACGCAGGAAGGTTATCGATGTATAAGAAAACAAAATATGCCATTTTTCCCTTCGATTGTATTCCTTCTCCTCCTATTGCCCATCCATCGCGGTTATAAAAGTATACAGCGCTTCGTCTAAAGCTTCATCACCACAACGGTTATCGTCACGATCGTGATCTTCCGGGAAACATTGCCGAGCTTCGAATTCGACATTTTGAAAAGATTTCTTCTCTTCGTTTCGTGGATGACACAAGTGCGAGATCGTGATTAATCGGGGAAATAAATCGTCGATTTATCAGAACTAATCGGATTGGTCTCTTGCCGCTGAGTGCTTTTGGAGAAGATTTAAAAAATGGACGCGATACCTGTGTCGGGGACTTACCTGCCTACTGGGATCTTGCATCCCTTCGTACTGGTAATCGTAGCTCTGGTTGCTCTGCATTACTGCGCGGAGAGACTCAGGGTCGTACGTATGGGTAGAAAATTGGCAGGTAAGTTGAAAAATATTTCCAGACTTCTTATCTTTTTTTTATCAATCCTTTCGGACACATCCTCGAGGAAAACTTGTGAGCACAGATATGGAGAATTTTGCGCCTGAAATATACCGCAGATTGACTTGCTTTTGAAAGATAATTAAAGCAAATTATGTGTTTGAAAAATTAATATAATTTACTACATGAATTTTTGCACATGAGTTTTATAATGCAAAAAAAATTGGTGCATATCGACAAATGGGTCGACTACAGGTAAATGATCAAGCCTCGAAGAATTTTTCTTTCCTATATTATACATTTGCCATTCCTATGAAAGAATTTTTCGTCTCATGCAACGAATTTACAAAACTGTTTCACGCAATTTTGCTCAGCCTCAAAAGGATTTGATAAATCGAGGACGTATTTGCGAAACGATTATAAAACATACAACATTAATGAACAGTCGCGATCTTGATGCCCGTTTGGGTTGAGATATCGGCAAAAAAATCAATTCTCACGATTACTTGTCGAGCTTTGTTCTCTGTCTTTTGGGGGTTCACCAGGATGTTCAGGTAAGTTGGCGAAGATTATCATCACGGTACATTGACAAATGGTCGTATCAAACAAACGTGAAATGTGTCTAAGTATATTGTGATAACTTTTTTTTACTTCGCAATTGCCGTGCTCTTTCGAAATAATGTGGAGTTTTTCCTGCACCCTCGCCTTATTTCAATGTCTGCAGAAAGGCGATGACATCGCTTCGCTCCTCGGGTTTTTTCAACCCGGCGAAAACCATTTTTGTTCCCGGTATAATTTTCTTCGGCTGCTCGAGGTATTCGTCCAACGTTTTCTCGTCCCACACCGAATTTTTCTTTTTCATAGAATCCGAATACTTGAAACCTTCGGTCGCTGAGAACGTCAAATCATTTTCCCTTTTACCTTGTTCTTTCAAACGAGATTCTTGTAGAAGTAATCCTGATCACTCACTTCCGCATGTTCTGCCGATGATTCCAAAGAGGTTAGGGCCAATTTTATGTTTTCCGTTTTTTTCAACGCTATGGCAAGTCGCGCAGATCTTCATAAATAATTTTTTTCCCTTCGCTACATCGCCCATTTTTCTTCATCGGGAAATTTCGACGGCAAACTTGATCCCTTTTTGGTCTCATCGAAAGTAACGAGCGAAATTTAGCTCGTCCTGACACAACTGACAGAATGTTTTGACGTTTTTTTTTTTCCGAACGTGAGCACTTCCGCAATATTCGCTTATTATTGCACTGTCGTCGCAGTTCAGAGCTTCAAACTTGGAATCTGTTGAATTGTTTTAAGGTCCCCGAGCTTTGAATTCTTGATTTTTTTAATAGATTCGTTCGTCTTATATAGAATAGAGTCAGCTAAGAAGTCGATGGAATATTTCAAAGGTCCGGTCGTTAGTGAACTTTCCAAAACACTCTAGAAATGAAGTATCTCGAGTCATCATAGAAACACTGAGACTCTTCCTACCTGTGCCTGCTGTCGCTAGACACCTCAACGAAGATGTGAAACTCGTTCAGGTGATACGCACAATTTTAGACCTACCATTCCAGTATTTACCTGATGTAAAGATAATCATTATGACGTTTCTTTGATGCTTATCTCACGGCAATGATATCTCCGAAAATCGGACAAAGTTTGTTCATATCTTCATTTGACTCAGTGATTTTTTATCACTGTACACATTTTATAAGTACAAATTCATTTTGTATGGCAATCATTGAATTGACTGAATAATACATTATCAACAGCTGACAGAACAGAATGCTAATAAGACATTTTAATATTAATACTAAAATATTAATATTAGTAAAGTATAACTTTAATTAATTTTACATTTTAATTCGAATTTTTTCAAATTTAATTTTAACATCAATTAATTTTACATTTTCATTTTTTTTTTATTTTAAGAAATTTAATTTTATCATTAATTCATTTTTATCTTTTAATATTAATTCTGCAAAAGCTGCGGAAGATTACGTGCTACCGAAAACGAATTTCAGCTTAAGCTTGACATTATATTAAAGAGAGCGAATGGCTTCAACATAAATATCGACCAACAGAACAAGGATATCATACGTGCAGTGCATTGACAAAAAAGGAAAATCTGACGAGTCCAGTTGTACCTAATCAAGTATTTCTCCTCGGGCCTTAATAAAATCGTAGATGTATTTTGGTCACGGCGAATATCATTTTAGATTTACGGCCTTATTTATTAACTTATTATTAATATCACAAAAATGTGTAGCTCCCGATGAATGCCATTGAGTTTCGATGCATTACCGACGTTTGGTAAACGTTAACGTCTACATCACCATACTGAGAGCTTGGAAACTTTGCAATCATCATCTGCATATGGATTGACTGTCATCATTAGGAGTGTGTCAGATAGGATTAAGCTGAGAACCTCGAACGTCGAAGTCACCAGGATAACCCCATCTGGGACTCCTGGTTTTTTAATTGACCAACTGATCGGTTGAAAACATGCAATTGGGCAGTGCCGTGATGCAGAACGATGAAAGCACATATCCAAAGATAACCTGAGCCACTAAAACTAATTGCAGATCTTAGCCCTTAGAATGCAAACTGTAAAGTTTGCGAAACGTCGGCAATATACTGAAACTCAACACAACATGTGACCGGAAGATAAACCTTTTTGCACACATATGATTTTATTTCATGAAGAAAACTTCAACTGCAATGAGAAAAAAAAGCTTTTTTCAATCCATAATTAGGTATTATTAAAATATTTTAATACATCGAATGGCTTAAAATAGCTTTTATTTAACTATGTCCAAATAGGGAATAATGTCGATTTTAAAAACGTTAAGGAGTATGGTGAAAATTCATATTAGAAAAATTATATTTATTAATACACTGGTTGAGATTCATGATTTTCTTTTTCGTGTAAATAAGATTTCAACACTTCTGTCTTTCGTCTGGTTCGCTTCCTTTCCGCCAAAAAGTCCAAACCCCAAGGTACGATGAACACGCTATTTATACCGATGAGGACTAATTGACATATTGTGAAACTTTTGGTACAATCTTTGATGAATCCTAATAAAGCAACAAATTGAAAAAAAAAAACACTTTTTATCAATAACTATCGAACAATACAGATTCTCGAAATTAGTCTCGACATTTTTTAAATTCAGGTTAGAATCATTCGTCGTCCTTAGATCCTTCGAGTTACATCACTTTTTCAAAAGTGCGGTTAAACATATTACAAATTGATGACACGATTGAACAAAAAATCGTATTTATATGCCAAGTCATGGTAAACCAGAATCGTGAAAAAATATTGCTAGAATCATAAAACAAAGTCATCTTACCGATAACGGGGCCGAAGAAAATCATAATAACGCCACTGACGACCGAAAAAATGCCATAAGCAGCAGCGTATTTTTCGGCGGGAAAGTTTTCAACGACCACCAGCGATTGCGTAACGAACATCCAGGAGCGTACCATTCCAATGGCAGCAACGCTAACTAAGGTCCCCGATAACGTATCATCGCAGTAGAAAAATCCAGTTTTCGCGAAAGCCATACATATCATCGCCAGGAAGAACAACATTTTTGGCCGTGCATTTACGAATAAAGTGAATACAGCGAGCAGAATTCGGGAAACGAGTTCAGCTGCGGCTGACACAGTGATGGCGAGAGCAGCTTCCTTCGTACCATAACCGAGATCGATCATCATCAGCGGCATGAGCGAGCTAAAAGTGATGTCGCTCATGAAGACTAAACTCATACCGAAGCTCATTGTCATGAAGACTCGATCCTTGAAGAGTGACAGTTCGAACAAATTGCTGAGTGCCGAGCTGCAATCATGAGAAATTAATCAGCTAAGAACAGTTGCAGCTGCGAACACAAACATATTTTCAACGTGTTATCGAACGAAACGAAATTTGGTAGATTTGTGATTAGCAAGTTTGACAGAGAGTTAAGAATTATGGAAATTAGAACAATCATTCACTTTTACATTTGCTATTTAACGGGCTACATCTACCTACGTGGGGCAGAAAATTGTATTGTCCAAAAATATATTCCCTGAAAATGTGATTGAAATGTTCCCAAAATTGAACGAGCTACAGCTTCCAACTGTCGACTGGGCGAGCGGTATCAGCACCAAACCTCTTCAACGTGTAAACTTTAAGGGGTGAGATGCAGTCAGAATTGTCAAAATATTGATTTTTTTACATTTTCTTGAAAGATGATGTTTCGAAAATATTCCCTAAAAATTTCAAGTCAATCCGATGAATAGTTTTCGGGATATCCCACAATTAGTGAAGGGGCGACGTCTATTCTCAACGTATAGACGTGGCTGACAAACGCGCAAACAATAATACCCGGGAAGGCAGAATGCTTCGAAGACAACAACAAACTGATGTTTTTGAAGCTTTCACATCGGCAGAAGCCCTATTGTATAGGCCAGGAATTGATGATTCCATGTAAGTAATCTTTTAATTAGTATTTCTATACATAAATCAAGTGTAAAATTGGAAAACTCAGAAATTTTCAAAAATTCATAACTCAAAAACTATGAACTTTAGCAAAATTTTATAAAGAATACTTTCGTTTTGAAATTGCCCAATATACTTTTAACAAAATAATTAATCTCGAAAAACTTCACTTTTTTGAAAAATTGGTTTAACAATTGGCTTCAAACAATTGAATGCTCGACTTTTCGGCAAAAATTGTGTTATTCGGATTCATCGGATCAAAATACAAAAAAAAAGTTTAGCTTTATCCATCGAGCTCAAAATTTTACGAACATGTAATACCGTATTCACATCGAAAAACTTTAAACGCGTTTTTCTCGAAACTATGTTTTTCAAGTCGGTGACCACTATAATTCAAAAACCAGTCGATGGATTTTGATGAAATTTGGTGTGCTTATTGATAGCATTGAAAACTAGTCCTTAATCGAAGGATTTTTATTTTCGTTGAAAATTTATGTTTTTTTAAAACAATAAACGAGCGATTTTTTGGTCGAAAATCGAAAGTTATATGTCGGAAGCCGCCATTTTGTTCATTTTGGAAAAAAAGCATCGATTGAGGACTAGATTTATTATTGAACTAATGATTTTTTTTTGTTTTTTGATTTCAGATGATCCAGTAAAATTTTATGATGGGCACCGCAAAGCACTACATGCCGAAGGGGGTCCGACAAAGATGGCGATATTTTTATAAATAATGAATATTTTTCTTTGAAAATTTGTACAAGTCAAGTTGAAATATAACATAAAAAGTCTGTGTAACCACTTTTGTAAAACAACCTTAATTACTATTAAAAAAATTTATTGAAAATGCTCGTTTTTTTCACGCCTCTGACTGCATCTGACCCCTTAAACACGCTGTTCTCGAGAAACTGGCGTCAAAATCGGTGGACATGATATCTCGATAACCACTTCATGGATTGTTTCCAAATTCACAGCAGATGCGATGAGGAACAGTTGAAGGTCGTCGACGATTTCACTTTTTAAAAATCGACCTTCATTTTTTAATAATTACGCCAAAATGGAGGATTTTTTCATCGATTTTGCATGCTCGAGATTCAATTCGGCGCCACGTTGTTGAAAAAAAAATATTCAAAAAATCGATGGTCGTCAACGTTTTGTATTTATTGTTAACTCAAATAACCCGTTTGGTTTTTAGATTTCGGATGGAGCGTTGAAGCTGAACAGTGTCCACGATAAAACGACGGGAAAAAATGTCACCATCTATCGGCGGCCATGTTTTTGTTGGTGATTTTTTTAAAGCGCTCAATGTATGCACCGTTGGGTTTAAAAAATGAGTTTCTTGGTCACCAACTGCCGCCCAGAAAAAAATCAGAATTTGGCCACTTATTTAGGCCTGTAGGTAGATGTAGCCATTAATAAAGAATCCTCGAAGCAAGTTACGAACAAACAGGACTTACAAAAATGCCAATTTCTCGGGTTTTTTCTTGCCATCGACTGGCGCATTTCCCGTTGAGTCTTTTGCCGCTTGTCCAGCGTGCTTGTTTTTCTCTACAACGCGTGAAGGAATTTCGACAAATGTCGAGCCAACAACGGCAATATTACCGATACTCGATGCCGAAAGGACGGACATACTCTTGACGACCTGTCGATGGGTCGCTGATGCCGAGCGCAAACGTATTCCATTCTCGACGTCCGAATTTGACGCGACCCTGACCTAGCTCGAAACGTTAGCGTCATCAGGCTCTCAAGAATTCTCCGACGGAAAGGATTCTCTCACCCCCTCGCTGGTTTTTACTTTACCGATTAAGAAACGAACTCCGTTTGTTCGTTGGTAAAGAGAACAAAAAATTGAATCAAAAGAACGCGTCTTACTCTGAGAGTTTCAATGACAAGAGGAAATTCGCGCAGCCCACCCTCTTTCAAACTTCGTAGACTGCTCCACCTGCTCGGTTTCGCGGACACCTGGGCAGCGTGAATAGTCGAGCGACGTTTCGCGAGTGCGGGATGTACGAATTTGTCTGCCAAAGGCTTTTCCTGCAGCCTCTCCGACATCAGTGTCCTGCTCTCCTCGGCGAGACGAGCTCTCTCCATCCGGACCTCCTCCGGATCTCTCGTGTGCCACTCCACCGGATGCATCAGCATCATTCCGACGATGCAGTTTAGGCTAAGACCGGACATGAGAGCGGAGGTCCCTGTTTAATGTCGGATCAAAGAACAGAGGGTACAACAGCCCGAAAGGGTAGAGAATAATGAAATTCCCAAAAATAAAAGTATTACACCTTACAAATTCAAAGTACAGAGAAGCGAGCCAGAGAAAAAATAAGTTATCCGGAGCCGGTAGAGTGATAGGTATTTTTACGCAGGAATACGAGCGCTTCTCTTATATTAGAAATTAATATTATCATGTATGAAAAAATATGTATGCTGAATTAAAATGTATATTATTTTTGTTAATGCTCAAAAAATGAAAAAAAAATGGCAATGAATATTTATTGTAATAATTGAATCATAACGCAAATGCTGTGGGCATTGAGAATCACCGTCACAGGTTTAAAAAAAACCTTAATTACGATCTATCGAAACAACAATAGATTTCAGACAGTATACTAGTGTAGAAATTGGAAAAAAAAATATTTTTGGCATCTTCTTAAAGTATAGACTCCTAAGAACATGTTCTCAAAAGGAAATTTCGAAAATCCCAATATTTACGCCAACAGACGAGACCAGAATATGATCAACCGGTCAGTGCTACGAACTTCAGATGCTTCTAAGAAAGCTAGAATTCCTCACAGGGAAGAACGAGCTTTAAAAAATCATAATTTCGAAGTTGCGGAATGCATAATTTGCGGGGCAAATATTGCAAATTAATACAACGTAAGTACAGCATCTAAAATTGTGCTCAAAACTGTCAATGCGATTTTCTCGAAACTACTTTTTTCAACCTGGTTGACATAAAGACTCCAGTTCTATTCAACCGATTAAATTCGAACCTGTTATCGACCTCCAGTATATACCCCTCTATGATCCCTACCTCGGGCATTACAAAATTATTAGTAGAATTAAAAAAAAATTGAACTGGAAAAAAAGGATCAAAAAGCTAATGTCTTGTCGACAGTCACCATTGAAATATTTTTTTCTTTGGTACTTGCAATAATGGCATTCTATTAATCGAGAAAATTGGTTTCATTTGTTTCAGATGAATGGGAACTTTGGAACCATGTCAACCACCTCAACCCTTTTTTGCAGCCATTTCTCGAGGCCCATAACTGTTTCGTTTTTTCTTTGCACAAAATCACACATCAATCAAAGTGTGTAAAAAATAAATTACACGAATAATTTCTGTTTTTTTTTCTAATCAAGCCCGAAAAAACTTTAATCTGGTCGGAAATTTAGAGCCTCCAGATTAGAATACCGCTGATAAAAAAGGAACATATGTGCTCTAACTATAAAATCCTTCTACATCGCACCTCGAAATCCATACAGCCGCATCGACTTTTCGATCACTATGGGATACACTATGCCTCCCAAGCCAATCAGTGTGTGAGCTGCACTCATAACCTGAAAGAAAATATTTAGCTGCAGACAGTAAGTTATCGGTGGAAGTTTTTGTTGTTGTTGCTTTTTCGTAGAATAAACTTTACCCTTGTACGTCTCTTAACCCAGTAGGCATTGAAATTTGCGTTACATATATTGGTCATGAGTCCTAATCCAATACCCCTTATGAAAGTTATGATAACAAGATGCCAAATGTGGGTCACGAGCGGTGATAAGATAGTCGGCACCGAGAAAATTAACGCTGCTGTTATTCCAACCGGTCTCATTGCAAATTTCTTCAATAATGCTGTCGTCATTAGACCTGAAATGGTTTATTCAATACATTAATAGGCTCAAAGTACGTATTTGATCAATTTTTTACATTTTTATTTTTCGAAACCCCTTTACAGTTATTCGAATTATCGGTCTGCTGGCTTTTCATTCTGCTTATTATATATTTGCCTACATAGGTTGCAATTTCCAATTATTTTATGAAACATAACATAAACATTCGAAAACCTATCATCCTGGAGTTAAATTCTCTCTCGTTGCATCAAAATTCTTTCATTGTATCTATGAAACACGTTATTGTCGTCGAGAAAAAAATGTAGTATTTTGATTTCATCAATAATCTCGCAAAAGTTATCTCGAGAAATTCGAATATCATTGAACTTGTTGAAAACTCACCGGAAACCGAGAATGTGATCACAAAAACTGAATTCGTAAGAGTCATCGCAGAACTGGCTTGTCCAGTGGCTTCGAAAATTTCGCCGTAGATGATCACTAACGAGGAGCTAGGTCCAGTAGTAACGACCTGAAAATTTATTCACTTCCACATCTTTCTCATGATCTACACACCTTAACTTCCATCTTGCTCGGAATATTATTTATGAGCAGCATATCATTGCTTAAGCATATACAAGTATAGCAAACAAGCTAGGAAAAAACCCGATGAAAAGACGATGTTGATCTACGTCCTTCCCCCGCGTCATGTATCTCGTTAGCAAAGCTTGACGTAGTCAGTGTCGTCATTTGACTTTGATCTTGTTACAGAATTGTTGCGAGAGGACTAAAACAGCAAGGTGTACAAGATTTCCTTTCAGCATGGCATTTTTTTAACGCATATATTATGTTAATTAAAAGTTTCTCAATACTTTAAGGCGGGATACTACTACTGTGAAGGATAATAAAAATCGATTTTTTCTCAATTTTTTTCCAAGTTTGAATATTCAAGACTACATGAAGAAAATGTTAAGCAAAAATATTTAAAATTGATCACGTTACAGACGATTTAGTAAGAGCAGGTAGCGCAACGATTTACGTATACTCAAATTTTCAGTTGTGTTTCCCTGAAACGACCTTTCTGAACTTGACCGGAAACATAACTCTAGCTATGATTGTTCGATCTTCAATTTAAAATAAAAACAAATTTCCGTGTTTGCATTGGATATCGTTATACATAGCCGTTTTTATTTTTATTTTTATTTTTAACCCCCCGAATATAAGTAAAAATTTCGCCATATTTACACTATTTCCTAGAAGACTCGCCATTTTCTAAACTTTTTTTTCGACAAACGGCTTCCTATCACGAGAACTACATTTATGTAGATCACAAGCCTTTATTATTTTTATTTTTCACACTAACCATCGTTAATTATCGATCCGCTCGTTGGACCACATTTTTTATACAGAGGCTCTGTTATACCTCAATAAAGATGTCAATTTTTAATTTACTTGAATAAAAATTTACACGCAACAAGTTTAATATATGCTTGATAGCATACCTTTGTTCAAAATACCAAATGAATAATCTAGTAGACAACAAAATTCCGGAAAAAACGACCTTTTTCGGACGATCACAGTAGTGTCGTTCCAAATAGTATCAGACAAGACGAACACTCTTTTTTTATATTCGATACCCAATTAATAAGAAGCATGAGAAATTATTATTTGGGTACATAGAAAGTTATCAGACAGAAGAGGTTTTCCTGTTTTCAGTTTTCAGCGCTGAATTTGCATTTTCGATTGTTATCGTAAAATCAGCGCTCCTTATCTCAACCGTTGTGAATTCTACGATTACGAAAAATCGTTGCGTTGAAGTGCTCGTGCCGATGCATGTTGAGAGATATAACCTCGAGGTGCATTTTGACTGAAAATCTTCGAAAATGAATCTTCTGAGCGGTTGTTCTAATTCCCAGGTAGGAAATTAAAAGGCTGACGATGGAAACAAGCTTGTGCGAGCCTTGTTTCACCGAGCCTGAGTGAGACAGACCTGGCCTAGGTTTCATTTCATCGTTTGGAGCAGCCTGGAACCAAGACTGGCTGCTTAGCCTACACTCAGGGTTATTTCAAGCTTTATTCAGCCGGTGAATTTTGAGGCTGAAAAATGAAGGCTGGATGCAGGCTTGTTTCAGGTTGTGATAAAATAAAATAAGTTTAAAATAATATTTTTTCTGTACTGTTATGAAAAAAAAAAATTAGCAATAAATTTGTCGGGTGCGACGGCACGAAAAACGAAAGCGAAGGAGGCAGCTCAGAACATTTAAACATATGCTTTTATCGGTATTTATGAGGTACACAAAAAAGTATATACGAAAATAAAAGTACGCAATAAAATAAAGTATTGTTTTTAAAAATATTTTTTATATATATTTTGTAACAAATAATATAACAAATAATAAATATATATATTAAATCAAATGAATTCTTTACAGATTTATTAAATTTACCCCAATGTAGAATATAGAAAACTAAAAACAGGCCTCATATAGCGGGAAGAGTTTGGGAAAAGCCTGGTCATAAATGCTCGGGAAGGCTTCATTAAGGCTCGTTTTGAGCCTTGTTGTTTCGTCGTTTCAGGCTTAGTACAGGCTTTTCTACCAGCCTTTGGTCAAGCCTGTGTGCAAGAGCCTGAAACCGCGTTATCATTCAGAGGTTCAGCTAGGCCTGAAATCAGGCTGGTGCTCAGCCTGAATTAAAAAATGTGAGCCTTGTTTCAGAGCTTGGCGAGCCCTTTTTCATCGTCAATTCCTACTTGGGTTGTGACATTGGCAATTGTAAGAGATGTTTCCATAATTGATGTTACAACTGATGACTTCAGATTGAAATCTGAATTTCAGATTTCCATCGCAATTACACTGACTTGCAATAAAGTCAGCGTTTCTTGAACAAGTGAATTATTTTTCTTTTTCTAAAACCTCTATCATACGAAGAATGTATTTCGGACAACTTTGCTCTTATTTTTACAGTTCTCCGCCGGAAAGTTCTTCTCTATTTACACCAGTAATTGCAAACTGATTGCAATACATTCAATAATACGGACTCTAACAAATCATAAACATTTATGTATTCAAAAGAAAACGAAAGTAAAACGATCGTTTGCGATAGTACATTCTATCAGCATTTCGTGAAATTTGTTATAACGAAATTATCGTATACGGACGACGTATGAGATGAAAAAAATTGAGATGAGATGAGAAAGTGCAGATGAGAAAAATTGGGAAAAAAGTTCTTCAAATATTCTGATTTAATCATTGCTGTAAAATTCAAGATTTGTATAAATCTCGTTTGATTTTTGACATGGAGTCTACCTGTTTTCATGTCACCCAAAGAAAAACTGCGATATGAAATGCTCACACAAACGAGGACCATGGAAATAGCGATAATCCATCCAAAACCACCATCCGGCGCAAGGTCCTCCGCTGTTATTTTCTCCTCGTTTTCCTCGTTCCCTCCCAACAATTGTATGTGGGTATTTTTAGCCAAATTTCCATCTTTCTCGGCAAACTTATTTTCCACCGTCATACTTGTCGTTTTCGTCATACTGTAGTCGTGATAAGGCCCCGCCAAAAGTGTCAAATAGGATAATAAAATACCACGCCCTTCTCTTGGGGTAAGCGATCGAGAACAAAAATGCAAACTCCAACTACTTCGCTTGTCATTCACTCGCACGTCAGTACTCGACAAACACGTTGCACCTTGGCCGCAATATTGAACTAATCTTCATTAACAAAGCCCGTACATTTCGCCGGCCGATGAAACGATTGAACAGTTGGGCTAGAAATGACAAATACCTCACGCCAGTTTGTAATAGGATTTTGTTCTGGTTCCGTTCACTTTTGATCGTCCCAATTCAACCGAAGACTTCATTCGTCGTGAATTATTTTCGGCCAAATGATGCATTGCGCGACAACAGCGAAATATCGTTATTAACTACTGCTGATAATTGATCGCGCATGACGAGAAAACAATTCTCTTATCTTGCAAACGCTTTTCGTTTCCTACGATCTTTTGCGAAGTCTCCAATGCCGTGAAGCTTTTCATGTCTCGAGCAACCGTCGCCGTGGTAATTTATTACGTTTGGGTGTGCTTGATATCGTAAACTGGCAGCTCCAGATCCTCAAACTTGTACACTAACATTGCTTCCTCTTCATTCATCGACTAAGCACGTAGTTTCTCCTATGTACTGTGGACCCTGTTTTTAAAAAAGATGGCTTTGGAAGCGAGAATTGATAATTTGCAGTGTTCTTCGTCAATTCGGTAGCGTTTATATTCTTCAGTCACGCCACGAATTTCCAATCTTTCGAAAAATTCTTTAAGGGTTAGTTGTAAAAGAAAAAAGAAGACTTTTTTCAAAATCTATCTATTTTTATAGTATATCATCTGATAAATGTACCCTGAAAATTTCATGGTAATCGGATTAAAATTGGCAGATTTATAGACCGTTATGTATGAAAAAAATTAAATAAAAAGTGTCATAATCTATATAATCGTAATTTTCGCCGTACCTAGCCGTCGTTCGAAAGAAAAAAATTCACAACATGGCGGGTGCTCAAAAAAAGGGCAATATTAGCGAATTTGTACGTAAATTTGGAGGCTTTGAAAATAATAAATTAAAACAAAACGGCTACGTACGATGAAAGCTACTGCAAATACGGAATTTTTGGTTTTTCTTAAATTGCAAATGGGACGATTATAGCTAGAGTTATGGTTCTGGCCAGGTCGAGAAAAGTGTACGTAAACCGTTAAGCTATTTGCTCTCACTAAATTGTCTGTAACTTGTTCAGTTTTCAATATTTGAAATTGACTTTTTTCATATTCCTGAATATGTATACTTTGAGAAAATGCAAAAAAAAATCAATTTTTTACCCGTTACAGTGGTGTCTCGCCTTAAACATCGCGCTCATAGACGATCGCGAATTACGCCATCCCCCCTTACCTAATTGTTTAAATTTTTCTTTTACTTTTCTCACCGCAAGGCACGAGAAAACAGATGTGTACGCGGTGGGTTTTTCGTTATTCATTTTCAACAATCAAACGAATAATTCGTCGACGATTTGTAATGCAAAGTGTCTTGTTGTTGTGACGCAGGAAAGTTATCGATGTAAAAAAATAGAAGTGCAATCTTTTTCCTTCGATTATGTTCCCTCTCCTCCTAACGCCCATCCATCGCGGTTATAAAAGTATAAAGTGCTTAGTCTAAAGCTCCATCACCACAACGGTTATCGTCACGATCGTGATGTTCTGTGAAACATTTTCGAGCTTCGGATTCTGCATTTTGAAAAAAATTATTTTCTTCATTTCCTGGGTGATACAAGTATGAGATCGTGATTAATCGAAGAAATATATCGTCGATTTATCAGGACCAAACAGATTGCCACTGGGTGCTTTTGAAGAACATAAAAAATGGACGCGATACCCTCGGCTTATTTCAATGTGTGCAAAGGCAACGACATCGCTTCACTTCTCGGGTTTTTTCAACCCGCCGAAAACCATTTTCGTTCTCGGTATAATTTTCTTCGGCTGTTCAAGGTATTCGTCCAACGTTTTCTCGTCCCATGCTGAATTTTTCTTCTCCATAGAATCCGAATAGTTGAAACCTTCGGTCGCTGAGAACGTCAAATAATTTTCGCTTTTACCTTGTCCTTTCGATCGAGATTCTCGTAGGAGCTTTTAACCGATTTTTTAAATGAATGGAGTGTAAAAAAAGTGACCTACCATTTTTAAACCAGCCAAGCCAGTCTACTAGAAATGTTGCACAGAAAATTGTTACACTTTAAGAATAATATTTTATTTTCATTAAAAAAAAATCATGCAATACTTTGTTATACTATGTTGGTGAATGCTATCAGATGCTTACAAATTGCCTCAACACTTGTTTTTTTTTTTTTTTTTTTTTTTTTTTCAAACGACGTTTCAGTAGTTCTCGTCGTATTACTAATACGTCGCTACATTGTTCGAGTCACACGTCGTTTTCAAAGCACGTGCGCGATTTTCTGTGCATATTTTAGTTATCGCGCTTAGACTTAGTCTCCTCCACTAAGGTCAGGGCCCCCTCTGTTCTTTTCAATATATCTTCAATCGAAGTAAACATTTTCGGGCTTCATCCGAGAAGGCGTTAGCGGAGCAGTGATGCCAACTTGGGGGTTTTGCCCCAAAATTTAGGGGGAACCAAAATGTGAAGGGGTTTTTTTAGGGGGTAAATTTATTTAGGGGTATTCTTTAGGGGGTTTTTTAGCGGGTACATTATTTAAGAAACTTTTTTGAGGGCGTGAAATTAAAGTGTATATCTTGAAAAAAGTAAAAAAAAAGGAAACAATGTATCCTCAATTAATTCGATCAGAAATTGAAATAGGTCAATTCGTTCGATCGTCGAAATTATGTGTGCGATAATATATTTTATATATTCGAAATACATATTCCTGCGAAGGATCTTTCATTCGCAATAAATATTTCTTATAAGGTATACGTTAAATTTAAGGATCACTTTTCCTTTTGCTCAATTATAATCGATTGCCTTTCTAAATGTTTTACACCAATGCCATACTTCATGTCTTGTACTAGCAACACAAGTGGCGCTGGTGGCTGAATTTCGCACTACGACGAACAACAACTTGCTGGTCAAGACCAACGAATTCCGTTTTCCATTTACCGCTTTTACTGTTCGACGTTTACACGCTGTCACGTTAAGGTTGTGTCCGTTAGTTTGTTGTCTAATTGCGTATTTTTTTTCCAAATTTTATTTCGAATTTCGAATTACGACCAACAACTTGCTGATCAAGAGAATTCCGTTTTTACTTTTACGGTTCAACGTTTTCAAGTTGTCAGTTGTAACGTTGAGGTTGTGTCCGTTAGTTGGTTGTCTACTCGCGGGTTTTATTGGATTGCAAAGTAAGTCAAGTACTCCAACAGGGTGTCCAATGAAAACTTTAGGGGTTTTTCATCGACATCTAGGGGGATTTGAAGTTGGTCCTAGGGGGAACATTCTGTAGGAGTTGGCATCACTGTAGCGGAGACGGGCTCGCGCAGTACGAGCCTGTAAACGCTCGAAAGGCGCGTCGCCGCTGGACGAAGGCTTTTCTCAACAACAAAGAACAAGCTGAAGCCCTGCAAGGGGTTCGGCGTTTTTTTATGGCAGTCCGTGCGGGAACATTGGCGAGAACGCTTGATCGAATCGCACATTTTTTATCGACTATTTATTGTTACGCGTCGAAGTCATTGAGGCGGGATATACATTTAGAACGACCGAAAAATCGATTTCTTTTTTTTTCTTTTTAAACGATAAAATTATCTATGTAGAATATTTTCCTAAAGTTTCAAAGCGAAATTCGAAAAACTTCAAACATTACAGCCCGTCAACGCTGTGCCTCAGCACTCGGATTCGGAGCGAGCGTGAACTTCAAACGGGTTTTTCTCAAAACTGCGTTATCGAAATTGGCGTGCGGGATTACTCAAAAGCTATTAAGCCGATTGAGTTGAAACTTGGTAAAAATATTGATAATATTATATTGATAATACCTTCTACTTGACGAAAATTGTTTTTGAAAAAAAAACTTTTTTTTTAATCCACATTTTACAAAAATGTTGCGTGAAATGTTGATTTTTTTTTAATTGCGTGACATTTTCTCAAATTTGCATTTTCTTCATTTGAATTACCGTCACATAGAATCTATACATGTTCTAACTGAAAAAATGTTTGAACTTTTTTCTAAATCAAAGTGTACGGGAAGCTAGACTGCACGCCGATTCGCAACTCCCGCGGCGACCTTGCTGTAACACTCTGCCACAGCTCCGCCATTTTGATGATGAATTAATAATAAAAATTGTTTCGTATACTTAAATATACTATTATAGTATACCCAAAGTTTGATAATTGTAGAATAATTATTTCTTAGTTTAAAAAATTCCTCAACACTGCTTATTTTTTTCGGTCTAAATGTATATCCCGCCTTAAGAGACGATAAATACTTTGTACAAGTCCATTGGACATTGACGTTTATAAAATATACACCACTAGTAAGGAAAACCTTATTACAGATCAGAAGTAGGATATATCCCGTGTTAGTTTTGGAATTACGAAATCAAAGAAACACAAGTGTGGTTATCCGAGAAAATTGAAAAGTGCTCAAAAGTGGAACCAGCGGTAAAAGCATTACGATAAGAGAAGGAAATCACAAAGAAAAAAAATGTCATCCAAGTCCAGCAGGCGTGATTGTGATAAGAGATCAGGATGGACAAGGGATGACGATTGGCAGCGAGCGAAATCGCCTTCGCATCACTCGAGAGGACTCAAGGGATAGCAGTCCACGATGATTCAGATCCGGGAGTCTCGAAGATCGTACTCGTCATCGAAAATGAATGTCAGGATCAGACAGTAACGCGGAGATCACCGGCGACATCGTCGGGCGAGACGCCAAAGTCGATCGAGGAGTTGCCTGTCCTGTAAATCTGCAATCAGAAGTCTGGTGGGTGGCACCGCAGCTCAGGGTGAGACCGATTTTGCGAAATTGACTGAAGTGCTATCGGCTATCGTTGGGACAGGTTTATATGAGTCAGTCAACTTTAATTTTTTTTTTAACTAATCAACATTTATTAATCTTTTAATTTTGAAAGCAAAAAAATGCAGTTCTCCTGATGTGTACCATACAATATATATTTTTAATTGAACCTTTATTTTTCCCATCTTACCCCGTATGCGGGGCAAGATGGAACAGCGCTGGGACAATGATGGGACACGAATTATTCGCATCATTCGCATATAAAAGTGGTTTCATTCTCAATACCATCAATTTGATAAGCCAATCGTGTAATCGTTCTGTAGGATTAGTCCGATTTGAACAATTAGAGATAGTTCTCAAGGCTCTTTGGGCAAGGAATTTGACTCTGAATCTGACCAAATGAAATCTTTAAAAAAAAAATTAATATATATTTGGATGGTCGATTTTACAAGTTGTTTTACCGGAATATGCATTATTTAAGTTTTTAATAGATATATTTTTTATTGAAAAAAAAAAAAAATGGTTTGGAAGATTCGATGGATTTCCGGTTACGAGGCGATAAAGGTATTCGTAGTTGGTTCGAGTGTGCATACAAGAAAACTAGTAGTTAAGATACACCCTGTATGTTAAAGTAAAAAATGTTTTCGAATTTCTACTTAATTCCTGGTCACGATGCCACAGAGGTATTTGTAGTTTCTGCAAATGTGAAAAATAAAGTCGACGTCGCGTCGTTATCAGTAGCATAGACGAGGACTTTTCTCGGAAAAATGTCCAGGCCACGTAATATACCACGAACTCGATGATCATTGCTAGAGCACGAAAACCCGATTGAATAATAACGAGGTAAGAGTTGAAAAAGTCATAGGCTAATAATTTGTTTCTTCTAGCTTCCGTTGCGTACATCGCCGTTTTGAGGCAGGGCACAACTGTAACCGCCTATTTTCGACCGTTTTATTTGGATTTATTTTTCAAGAAAGGAATAAAATACGTGTTCCAGAGCACTTTGAGGCTATATTAGTTCTATATAGTTCTATATATAATTATGTTAGTTTTAGCAGCTAAGTACGGGGGGAAATTAAAAAATTATTGAAAAAAAACGTTCGTTTCTTCGACCATAATTTTCATATAAAAAGTGATGTATTTTTACAATTTTCAATTAATCGAAAAGAGTGGTATTTCTTGACTGTTGAAGCAATCTAAGAAGCTACAGTTAACAAGTCGATTGGACAAAAATTGTTCGAGTTCTGCTGCGTGCCGATTTCAAGAACATGGTTTTGAGAAAAACGTGTTTTACGTTTTCGGTACCCGCTAGGAAGTACTTGAGGAAGCTTCTTGAGTCGGTGGGTTACGTGATCCTCGTTGGGAACGGTTTTTACTTCAGGATCAAATTTTTGGATGGTATTTTGTAACGATGGTACTGCGTCTACCGGCGTGACATCGCCGAAGGCGCTTTTCAGCACTCGGAGATTCCCCTAAAAAATAGCTCGAAAACAACTTTAAAACAGTTTTTTAGCTATAAACGAATATTCATCATATTTTTTAAGGTTTAAAGGATTTTTTAAAAGTCTTTGCAAAACAACGATTTTTTTTAACTTTTACACCGGTGTCCTCCCTTAAAGTATTTCTTTCGCGAACACGAATATTCAACATTCAACTGATTTTCGTCGATAATCATATAAAAATACATTCCAGTATACTTGTAAAGTTCCAAGCCAATTTATCGAACTTTTAACGAAAAATAATGACTGAAAATCGTCTTACTTATAAGGCGCTTTATGGAGATGACCCGCTGGCCATATTTCTATCTAATTATTTATACACTCAATAACTGTAGATGCATAACGTACTTACGTGTGTAAGAAAATCTAAAGATTCCTGAACGACAATAAAAACGGGGGTCACCGAATGTTTGAAGAAAATATTAATGATAAAACTTCGAAAAATGTGACTAGCAGAACAATTTTCGTAGCCCCGCCCTTTCAGAGAAAAACGAAAAATGTCTAAATCTACTAAATTTGCGCGCAATTTTTTATTCTGCAGTTTATCCTTGGGTATAACAATTTATTGTGACTTATTTTTATTAAGCGTCACTGTAATTTACCAATAATTCGGAAGGGTCCTCCTTATGCCCGCACAAAAAACGGCCCTCCGCGAAAGGAATATCTTGAGGGATCATCGCACTGTGAAATGTTCAAAAAATCGATTTTTGTTTGCATTATCCGATAGTATAGATGGTTATAAACATCTTACAAGCATCGCCGATTGATCGTTAGTATTAGGTGTACAACTTAGTTCGGTCCGTTTTCAAAAGATGGCTCTAGGTGCTATAAATGGTTGACGGCTGATTTTTGCTGTATCGTGAAGTATCAACATCTCTTAACCAAAAATCATTTACAGACCTTTGAGTTTTGCGCATCAAGTCTAATTTTTACTGCGGTGAAAATGTTGAATTTCGTCCCAAATAAGCACCATTTGCGGGAAGTGTTGATTTTCTGTTTCAATTGGAAGAAAAGTGCAGCTGAAGCCCACCGAATTCTTGTGGGACCATCAACGGGAGACTTCCACAGGAAACAATTGATCGGTTTAAAGCGAGCTATAGCCGAAAAACGTCCAGAATATGCGACCAGACACGAGTCCATAATCTTTCAACATGACAACGCTCGGCCTCACGTTGCTATTATGATTAAAAACTATTTGGAAAATAGCGGGTGGGAAATTCTGGCTCACCCGCTTTATAGCCCAGACCTTGCCCCTTCCGACTACCATTTGTTTCGATCGATGCAGAACGCTTTGACTGGAATACGCTTCACGTCACAACAGGGTATCAAAAATTGGCTCGATTCATTCTTGGCTTCAAAAGATGAACGCTTCTTCCGCGACGGAATTCATAAATTACCAGAAAGATGGGGAAAAGTAGTGGCCAGCGATGGACAATATTTTGATTAATGTAGTAATTCATTTTATCGTTCATATAAGTGCATATTTTAAGCAAAAAAACGGACCGAATTAAGTTGTACACCCAATAGACAGTTTATAAGAAAATTCCGCACTCGAAACTAAACGCGTTTTTCTCGAAATGTCGTTTTTCAAAACGGTGTACACTCTCAAAGAAAGAGTTTTAAAGCTACCCGTCTTAAATGTTGACACAACATTCTTTATCTTGCTATGGAAGCTTTTTTTAATCTTCATATTTTTTAAACAAAAAACTGTCGAAAAAATAGGCTAAATTCGATACTTTTTTCAAAACTCCGCCATTTTGTTAATTGTGTTTTTTTTTAAATCTCTATAGCAAGATACTAGCTTTCATACTGATTAATGATCTTTTTACAATTTTTGTTTCAGATAATATTTACTGCCACAACCGTGTACACCGTGAGGACTCCTTTTTTTCGAAGACATTTTCAAATGTTAACAAAAATGTAAAAAAAATAAAAAAAAACGTTGAAAAATGTATTTTCTGTTCTTCATGAGTGCTTTGATTTGACATGAAATAATCAGATTGATTAGCGTATTTCAACCGTCGAAAAAAGAAATCGCGAAAATCTGCAATTTTTCGACCCGTTACTCTGTGATGATCCCTTAATCTCCACTATATCGCATTTGCCGAGGGCATATAGTCACGGTAGCCTCTCGCCTGTGTTCGTACTTCGCGGCGAGACGCTGCCACGGCTCTTGAAACTGATTATTTTTCATAGTTGTCACTTATTAGGTAGCATAACGATAGACGAGAAGACATATTTTCATAGGCTGTCAGCATAATTTGGCGCTCGGGATTGTCGATCGATGGAAAGTTTTCTAGCTACCGTTTACGTACGAAATATGTATTAGAGAAGCCAAGTATTGCGTCAGCTCAACTCTGTTGGCGAATGCTATCAGATGCTTATAAATTGCCTCAATGCTTATTGTATTTTTTTCTAAAACATAACTCATCGTATCGAGACCTACTCCGTTTTCGAAGCACGTTCTCGCCTTCCTGGATATCATTTATTTATTGCGCTTAGACTTCGTCTCCCCTCACCAAGGTTAGAGCGTCCTCTGTTCTTTTCATCTCTTCTTCGCGCTTAATCAAAAGGTATGTTTAATGTGAAAAAAATAAAAAGTGTTACCAATATGGTAACATGTGTTACCGAAGTGGTAACAAATGTTGGAAACCTACCTAGGGTCCCTGACAGTTCCGGATCAGCTTCCCGGTTGGAATCCACTTCGCCAGAGACACGAGATGTATTTGGATGCTGAAACCTGATGTTAGATTATGTGCCGGTTGGAAAAACGAGACACTAGGGTAGAATAAGGCATTGCTTCCGTGGCACAGTTTCTGGACGGGACATTGGTGAATTTTTGGGAAATGGCTACTATCACCACATTAGAAATTCGATAAACCACGTCGATTTGGATCGAGGGTTTTTCTAGTTCACTTTACTGGAATATGAATTATTTACCCTTTTGATATATATATATATATATATATATATATATATATATATATAAGGATCGCACAAATATGAGCTCTATTTTTTCCTTTTTCTCACCATCCAATTATCGTTTTTTGAAGAAAAAAAAATTGTCGCGAAAGCTGCGAGCGGTCAAAAAACATTTAGAGGTCGCTCAAGCCTCCTAAAAAGTCAAATTTTCATTTAAAAAATCGATTTTCTTGTTTTTTTTTCGTCCACTTCTCACTCATAAATTTGATGCTTTGTAAAATGTTTAAAACAACTAATCCTTTTTCCCTTTAGAAACAGATTTATCAAATTTACCTCACACTTCTAACCCAAGAATTATAATCTTGTTCTCATAAAATAATTATTTAAAGCTCTTGTACTTTTTAACTGCGGACCAATCGTAGCTGTACTCTGACGAGCGACGCCATAATACAATAATATATAATAACACATATCCTCTAATTGGTGTTTATTACAAATTATTATAATACATTATTCAGAAAATCTAACACTTCGCTGTTTATTTTGTTTTTTTAGCTACAAGGAATTATAGTGCATGCGAGATTTATTTTTTGGCGGAAATTGTAAATTTCAAAAACCTTGAGCGACCACTAAATATTCATTGGCCAGCTAGAGCTTTCGCGAGGTTAATTTGAGAATTATAAAGCGTAACATTCATGGGTGAGAAGTAGACGAAAAAAAAAAACGTTTTTTTAATGAAAATTTGAATTTTTAGTAGGCTTGAGCGACCTCTAAATATGTTTTGACCGCTCGCAGCTTCGGCAACAGTTTTTTTTTCTTTGAAGAAGATATTTGAATGGCGAGAAAACGGAAAAAAAATGGAGCTCAAATTCGTGGCACCCTAATATATAATTCATGTAAAAAAAATGTTTTGGAAATTCGGCTCAATTCCTGGTTACGAGGCCACAGAGGTATTTGTAGTTGCTTCTAATGTGACGAAAAGTAGGGGTTATCAATGGCATTGACGAGGACTTTTCTTTAAGAAACGTGCGGACTACGTGATATTTCACGACCGCACTGACCATTGTTAGAGCGCGAAAACACGGTGGGAAATTGAATAATAACGCGCTGAAAGATGAAAAATTCCTAGGCAATGCATCGTCACTTTTAAAACTCGGGGTACATAAAGCGTGGCAACGTTACACGTCCAGTCATTCGTTTCTTCTTCCGACTAGTACAACCAGTATCGGCAACGTAGAAGCACGGTTTTGTCCAAACTCCAATTACTTCAGGGCCAATTACAGAGGTAAAGTGACATACATATTAGTTAAAAGCCGTAGACGACATAATTATGAAAATTAAATGAAAAAATATAATTACGGCGGTTACTTTGATTGTTAGCGGGAAAAAAAAATCGGTAGCTGCCGTGGTTTTCGTACTTTTGAAAAATTGTTTACATATCTCTTCTGGTTTGTAAATGTGACAGTAGTACGACACAGCTTTTGGCTACACGCTCTTGGTCCAATTTCGTCTCACGAAAACTCGCTGTAATGACGATCATTTTGTTAGTCGCCCTCCTCGCGATTGGCGGTGAGTACACCCAGAATTAATCTCGCCAGATAAAGATTTAAATATTCGCCGTTAAGGGGGCTTCTCACTTTAGACGATAAAAAACAGGATGTTTTCATTAATTTTTTTATAGGTTTATGTTATATAGATATTGATATAAAAGTTGTTACACATAATAAATACACTTTCGAAATATATTTTATTTATTTAAGTCACTATTTATAGAAGAAAATGGTAGTTAGATAAATGTCCTAAAACAATTGTACGTCTGCGCTGCTGATGATATCTCGGAGATGGATCATCCGAAACCAAAAAACCGAAATAACAAAATGCCGGACATTTTTCGAAAGAACAAAAAAACGTGTTTTTTCACCATTTTTGGAAAAAAAAAGTAAATATCAAAATTTGAAAAAATCCTTGATATGAACTATAGCTATGGTTGTAAAGAATATGTGGTTAAAATTTCATAAGGATCGATTCAGTAGTTTCGAAGATTTTATCAACACGCCGTCGAAAAACGTTGTTTCGAGAAAAACGCGTTTAAAGTTTGTTTGGGTTGCATAAATACATTTTTTTTTATTTCATGCGTTTCGAAAGTGTATTTATTTACAACTTTTATAGCAATATCTATAATGTAAACCTATCAAAAAAATACACGAATACAGCCTTTTTTAGCGTCTAAAGTGAGAAGACCCCTTAAGCATTGGGATTTCCTGCACAGACAACGGTTGGCAAAATCATGGCAAGGGACTACGAAATTATAGGCTACAGTAACAGGTTGATTGATATTGAAATAATAGAGCCGTGTATTCACTCTGTCCTTATTTCTCACACTTCAAATAACGTAATGTGATCATAAAAAACAATATTCTCTCGCGTACGATATATTAATAATTTGATGTTAATGCTCGCGTACGTGACTATTCTCGATATTACAAACGTTGGTGCAGCTAAAAAAAGTCGCCATTTATTTTTCCAAACAAGTGTCAGTAGAAAAACATTTTCTTTCCTAGAATGCTCGTCATACAGAGATACTAATTCTTGCTTCGTGCCACCCCGATTTCATAGATTTTTGAATCGCCATCTCAAAGATGATCATTCCGGAAGTATTTTTTCTTCCAAGGGGAATAATGTTGCAGTGTTTGTGTATAGCAACAGTGGAGATAGTTCTTCTTCAAGTTTACTTCGTGGTGTAATGAAGACGCCACGTAAAGATTTTAGTCCGGATATTAACTTTCCTCTGAAAGTTAAGAATCAGCGGGTTTTTCGAAATTTGTGAGTCAGCACAAGCGAATAAGAACCGATATCGATCGAGTTTAAAAGCCATCAAAATCGAGATAAAGGCCATCGAAATCGAGATTTAAAAAAACATATTATGGCTTAAAAAAAAAGCCATAATGTGTTTTTTTTACCATTGGAGCCGAACAAAATCTCCAACAAAATCTTCTTCAATATCAGCGCATCAATAAATCGTTGATTAATAGCAATGAGTTATTTCGATCGATATTGTCGTAGGAAATACTCTCCCAGCCGAAAAACCAATATCAATCGAGGATGGATCATTTTTTGTGTCGATACAATTTAAAAACGTGCCCATATGCGGTGGTGCGTTGATAACTCGAGATCATGTTCTTACCTCGGGGCATTGTGTTCCGCATGCGCAAGAACAACCGTGGCCCGGGTTATCGGTAGTGATCGCCACGGATCTCCAAAAAGCGGATGCTACACGTGAGATTTCCCGTGTCCTAGAGCCCCCTAGCGTTGAAGGAGAATCACAAAAAGACTCGGACATAGCTATTTTAGTCGTAAGTGAACGGAAACGTTTTTCTGCACAGTGCGAGGTTGATTGGAGAATTGGTTTGACACGTCAAATCGGTTGTCCCGTATTAAGGTTGTTATGGGGTTTAACAGTAGGGGGTGAAGTACGAGGGGAGCGCTTTATGCTTATGCACGGAGCCGATTCACTGTTACCAACTGTTAGCTTTCAAATAATCGTCATATTAAACGTGCGTTTTCGAACTATTTTTCTTCACCTATTTGTAAAAATATGCATTTTTGAACATTCGGTCAATACATTAAGTGTTTTCATTACTTTGTACAATTATTTTCTATCACTTTTTCTCGCTCAATTAACGCGAAACGAATTGGCAACGTCGTAAATCGTAGTATATCATAATGCCGAGGTTGGCAGAAGTGTCGCGAAGTTAGAGACATATGCGCCCCGTTCGTAATCTCAATATCGGCCCAAGGAGCTGTCAAAAATGAATGTCGGTCCGAGTAAAAAAAATTCGCTGGAAAAAAAAGTGTGTACTATAATCTCTACTGATGTCTATAATCTCAAAGAAATAACAAACTTTAATAATTTGCCGATATTCTAAAGAAAAAAATTATGTACGAAAAAAATTCCGCGTTATTTTGTCTTTGCCTAGAAATGTCTAGATTTGTATAATTTCTGAACATAGTCATCAAATTAATATTAAGTAATTATTATTAATTAAGAGAATAAGTACCAATAATAAGCGCTGTTAATTATCCTAATCGAGTAGTTTGAGGTTCCCGGACATAATTGCCGAATACCGATAAGATAGGTAACATTTGTGCCGTCTACGACGTTGCCATGATTGCACAGTCTAATATGCTGCGTACTTGATTTTCGCACAAATTCGCTATCAAAAACATCAATAATTTTATAACGGTACTGTGAATTCTCATTTTCACGGTACCAAGGGTCCGATAATTAGTCAAACCGTACCTATTTTTTTCAGCTCCGTGGCAACATTCACTTAGCAGATATTAATAATGTACTGAAAAATGATCGGGAGTTATCCACAAACGTAATGTAATTAGCCCACGAAATACGTCGAGTTGCCGATTTTCTTTCTCTAAAAAACGGTACTGTGTATCGTATTCAAAGTGCACAGGATGATCAGCAAAAAGGTTATACTGGTCTAGACAAAATTTCAGCTCGGTGGTAACATGTTGGCTTAACCCCATAACAACTTTAAAACTGTGGAGCATATAATCTTGAATCATCGGAATCGTCTATAAATCCGTTGCTACTCTCTAAATCAAGGGTGTCACACAAACCTAAACGTGGCTGCTGAAAAGCTTGATTAATTTATCTCAATTCGTCGCAGCTATTGGAATCCATCCCACCGAATGAAAACGTTGTAACAATACCGTTGCCAGTTAAAAGGATACCAGCTCCTGGACTATTTAAATCTCCACCGTCGCTATCGGCCACATTGATAGGATTACAAGCACCTACTGCCCCACTTCTCAGCGAGCCCCTCAAGCAATTACAGGTCTCGGTCAAACGGTGCAAACATTCCATCCGGCTATGCGGAAAAACCTCAGCCGACGCAATGTTCTTCGTAAGTAACCAAGTTAGGTAACCTAGTCTCGCACTCCGAGTAAAACTGTCGGCTTTTCTTGGGATATTTGGCGTTTGACAGCCCCAACAATGAGAGAAAAATATCGATCGGAGATATAACCATTGCATTTGTTAACACACGTTACCACGTAGGATTTTTTGGCCATTATCCATCGGCCGATGAGATTAACTTATTCTGGGTAAAGTATCTCAAAGTTGATCTTGGCATAGCGAGGAAGCACTGCAACGGTATTTGCCCTTTTCAAGCACTTATTTGTGCAAAAGGGCATTTTCAGCAGTTGTAGCAATAAAAAAGAAGTATAGAAGCAAACTCAATATTAGTAGTGATTTACGTTGTGCACTTTCTTCTATTCAACCATGAATTTAAAATCTTGTTGAAAATATGCAAGCTCTCATTAATTTTGTTTTTTTTTCTTACCTGACGTGTGTGCATTTTTCGAATAATAAATGCTTGGCAAATTATATTTATTTTTTGTGGAGTACAATTTTTTACTATCGTAGATTCCATTGTACGGGCTCTTCCCCCTCACTACTTTGAAGAGGTTTTGGAAGTTTTTTGTAGGTGACTTCTTTTTAACATCCTAAATTCCAACTTTTATTGCTCCAATAGAACAATGTGTCCTTTGGCTATTAAATGTATAAAAAGTCAAGCCCCACCCACCCCCTACAATTTTATATATTTATATTTTTAAAAGTGACGAAGTAACCCTGAGTGTGGGGTTTCTTTGACAGGGCATTGAAATGCAACTTATGTAAACGATTGAGGGTTACTTTGATATCATTTTGATACAATATTTAATATTTTATGCATTATACATGGAATCAAATGAAATACAACGATTTTTTACAATCTAATTGTCATCTTTATTAAGGGAGGACACCACTGTGACAGGCCGAAAAAGGTCGTTTTCACCGATTTTTTTTGTCTACACGATTATTTAGTTGGGATTTGGAAAAAAGGTATGTTGTTAAACATACATTTAACTTATTTCGTGTAAGTTATTTTTTTTTATTTACACGAAATAAAAGAAAATGGTTTCCACAGCACCGTGTTTTTGAAATCGACACGCAGCAAAACCAAACAATTTTCGTCCAATCGACTTAAAATTTTAACTGTAGCTCCTTAGATTGCTTTAACAGTCGAGTACGAGCACTTTTTTCGAGTAATTGAAAATTGTAAAAAATATATCACTTTTGATATAAAAATTATGGTTGAAAAAACGAACTTTTTTCACCATCGTCTCTATTTATTTTTATTTTTTTATTTCCCCCCGTACTTGACTGCTAAAACTAATATAGTTAAAGAAAATATTTCACTCTTAGTCCCGGGACTAAATTTACGACAGTTCTACTGCGTGCCGCGGAGAGCGTTGGCTGATAACCAGTAGTACTATAGCGACTCGTGCGCCGCCATTGTGTATTCTTTTGACAATTTTTTTTTTACATATTTCAATATATACCTCATAAAACATAAAAGTTCTTTTGACCATGTATTTTATTCCTTTATTTTTAAAAAATCCAAAGAAAACTGTCGAAAATGGGCAGTTACAGTGCTGTTCTCCCTTGAGGAAACATTTTACATCAAAATATCAAGTAACTAGGGTACTATTATAAGCACTTAATCAGTCTTATAATTATCATTGACATCAAAATCAACTTGAGCAACATTACAATTAACTTTAGCAATATTATAATAAACATGGACAACAAATTATTGTTCAAGTTTATTCCCCGCACCCGCCGCCCGCCACAGAAAGTCACGTGGGCTCGCTACGCCCACATTTGACCCGTATTTTGGCGCTCTGTCAAAGTACCCCCAAAAACTGTCAAAGTTACCCTGAATGTCAAAGTAACCCTAGTAGTCAAAGTAAGCCAAAGTAACCAAGTAAAGTTTTATGGTAAATTCACCACCATATTCCGTCCGTGTGCGTCACATCCGTGTAGAACTGCCGTCACGGCCGTATTTATTTTTTCTCCGAGACTACGAGACGGGGGGATCCGAACCCGCGACCTCCCGATGTTCTGGTTCAGAGGCAAGCACGCTAATCACTAGATCAGCACACTTGTTCTATTTATTTTTTGTATTAACCCTGATTATCCATTCTAACTATATCAATGCGAAAGTGAGTCTGTTTGTTTCTATTTTACGGTTAGTTAAAGAGGCTGTTTGAAGTTAGAAGATGGACACAGGATAATTTGTAAGAACTATAAAATTACGGCAATGGGAAGGGGGGCGAAGCATTTTAATTTTGAATAGTAGGAGGGGCGTGGTAGAAAAAACTTTGGGGACCCCTGCTTTAGCAGCTTTTAAATCTTCGAAAGTATCGGTGTACGAAAAAAAATGTATCTAGGGGAATTGGCATTGTGCAGGATCATCAGATGATTATAACGATTTTTTGTACGTCGAGTTTCTGACAAGGTACGAAGCTCACTTTTGTTTTTTCGAATGGAATGCTGTGTGTTTATATCTACCATCTGAAAGCATCTGTTGAGACTAATACGGTGACCTACAACACAAGGCCATCCCAGATCATTAGCGTCAATTTCGTTTCTAAAAGGTGTTCGAAGTGATGACCGTCTATATCAAGGCAATATCGTAGTCTTTCGGTCGCTAAATCAAGCGATCGTCTTATAACTTCGAACACCTTTCATAAACGAAAGCGTATTTTACGACCTTGAATAATCTTGTTTCCTAGGTCATTACATTCGTCCCAACAATCGCTATCAGATGGCAGACACAGCATTTCATTTCAAAAAGTAAATGTGACCGCAACACGGCCTACAAGAAAATCGTTATCATCATCTGCTGACACCTTCTTCACAATGCCGCTTTCGTCGGACATCTTTTATCCTGACACCCATAATCTCGTGTATAATAAAGGCGCTAATAGCTACTGGACCACTCGGTATGCATACACCTGAATACATTGTTTTATACACTTTTATTGCAGTCCGATGACGGTTCACCACTTGTTTACAATGGAAGGATCATAGGCGTAGCCCTGTATCGTATGCCGGAAGATCGCAAATATACATTCTTTGCGGACGTCTACAAGTACCGGAAGTTCATTTCCACAGTTATTGATTACCCAAAGGAGCGCAATGTTTAGAAAACCGCAAAGCGAAGTATATGTGAACATCGAATTTAAAAATTCACGTTCGAAACTTAAATCATGAATGTACGACAGTAATAAATCACCCGAATACGGGACAAAAGAAGGAAGCAAAAGTGTAACTTATAATATTTACCTACGCCACCAAAACACACAATTCCCCAATAGCTTGTATCGCTGCTTTATTTGACACTTTTTTTGTCTTGCTTCTTTTGCGTATGCAATTGCAAAATGCAAACAATACTTACTACTTTTAAGTATCGTAATGCAACATAGATATCTGACATTTCTATGCATTTATTACTATTTTGAAAACATTTGGATATTTGAAAAAGTCCATCAGAAAATAAAAAATCCTCCCGAAAACATTGTTGTTTGTTTTACCTTATAAAATTTCTGGTTTACCTTGAAAGTAATAATAATTTGTTTCAATTCAAACAATGGTTTTATTATATGGTCAATCAATTGCACGAGAAAAATCAAATTAAAAAATAGCCCAGTACAGTGTACGTATTATGCAAGCCTACAAGAAACGTTGTACCCAGAATTGTTAAACGATAGAAATAATCTGATTAAAAATATTTAATTTCCACTTAAAAATCATGAATCTATGACGAAAAATTGAACGATTAAACGACCTTACTTGTAAGTGATTTTTTATCGTAATTGTATGTAGCGCCTCTTCCGAAAGATCAAGTTGTAATGCCCCTACTCGTTGTCAGAGTAGCCACGTATACAAAGTCTGAAAAAATTGTTCTTAGTGGGCGATGAATCCCTCCGCTTCCTCTGTTTCTTCATTTCTGTAGAGTAGCCACAACCCTTCTGGAATGTCTCTCATTAGATCATGCGGATAAATGTCAGAGATTCTGCTTAGGTTCCAACCTATTTGAACGACTCTTTTAGTTGTCGATTTTCTAAATCTAGATTTTCCCGAAAATCTAGATTTACAATACTAACCCCCCCCCCCCCCCCCCCCCCGGCCCAAGTAAAAAAAAAGAAAATCGAATCCCCGAATTAATTCCGGGTGAACCGAATTTTAGACCTATTTCGACTGCACTATATACCTTCACTCTTGGCCTGGTGCGCTCGCTGGTACAATCGCTGGTAAGGCGCTCGCAGGATTTTACGCTGGTCGTGTGTATAATCGACGTGTTTACTACGACGGGCACTACGCGTAGATAGAAATTTGAACGGCGCGCGAGGTCGATGAATTGAAATTATACAAGTGTAAAATAAAACTTTGGTGACTCGAAAAATGAAGACTGTTCGTAGGAGGGTTAATTGGAGATATTCGTTAGGCTTCTGAATTAAGACTTGATAGAAGAAGATGATTCGATGGTGGTTGACGGAAGACTGAGCTCTGAATTTGATGAAGATTCTCGGGAGACTGGGATTGAGACTCGATAGAAGAAGTTGATTCGATGGTGGTTGACGGCAGACTGCTTCGACCTTTTGCACACTGACCCTTCTTGGTTCGCATGTGAATTTTTAGAGTGAGTGGGAGACAATCTTTGGTTTCTTTTCTTAGAAATAATGGCGCTGATGGAAGGGGCAATATCGCTTTGTTAACGGAACGCACATGAGGTGTGTAGTCGAAATTCGCGCTAAGTCGTTCGCGATAGCGCGGCAACCGTTTGATTCGGACGGCCCGGATGTTTTCATACTCCGCTCTGGTTACCGGGTCGAATCATGCAGACTTCTCTTTGTCTCCATGCGGATGGCCAGCGTAAAGTTTTTGGAGTGAGTTCCTGTTTGATTTTTGAGCTGCGGCTTTTCGTGGAATATTTTCCCGAGATCGTGTTCTTGTTGAAAGCCAGTGTGATAGGAAAAGTCAATGACTGTGGCAGTGCTGCTATTGTGAATATATCGCTGTGATTTGAATATGCTCGCGGAACGTACGCAAGTTCCGTTTAAGTTTTGGTTACAAAAGTGGTTATCCAGACTTTTTTGGTTATATTTCAACTTGACTTGTACAGATTTTCAAAGAAAAATATTGATTATTTATAAAATTATCGCCATGTTTGTCGGACCCCCTTCGGCATGTAGTGCTTTGCGGTGACCATCATAATATTTTACTGGATCATCTGAAATTTAAGAAAAAAAACCAGAAAAATCATTTGTTTAATACTAAATCTAGTCCTTAATCGAAGCTTTTTTTATTAACAAAATGGCGGCTTCCGACAGATAAATTTCGATCTTCGACCAAAAAATCGCTCGTTTAATGTTTAAAAAAAATAGAAATTTTCAACAAAAATGAAAATCCTTTGATCAAGGACTAGTTTTTAATGCTATCAATAAGCACACCAAATTGCATCAAAATCCATCCAGTGGTTTTTTAATTATAGTGGTCAGCAACTTGAAAAACGCGTTTAAAGTTTTTCGATGTGGATACGGTATTATACGTTCGTAAAATTTTGAACTGGATCAATTAAGCTACAATTTTTTTATGTATTTTGATCCGCTGAATCCGAATATCACAATTTTTGCCGAAAAGTCGAGCATTCAATTGTTTATAGCCAAATGTTAAAACAATTTTTCAAACAATTAAATTTTTTCGGGATAAATTTTTTTTTACATTTTGGGCAAATTTAAAACGAAAGTATTCCTTATAAAATTTTGCTAAAGTTCATAATTTTGTAGTAATACATTTTTGAAAATTTCTGCAAGAGTTTCCCAATTTTACACTTGATTTATGTGTAAAAATCCTAATTAAAAAATAACTTACATCGAATCATCAATTCCTGGCCCATACAATAGGGCTTTTGCCGATGTGGAAGGTTCGAAAATATCAATTTGTTGTTGTCTTCGAAGCATTCTGCCTTCCCGGGTATTATTGTTTGCGCGTTTGTCAGCCACGTCTATACGTTGAGAATAGATGTGGCCCCTTCACTCATTGTGGGATATCTCGGAAACTATTCATCGGATTGACTTGAAATTTTCAGGGAATATTTTCGAAACATCATACTTCAAGAAAATGTTTAAAAAATCTATTTTTGTGAAAATTGTGACTGCATCTCACCTCTTAATGCTGTTACGCGTCTTATTCTTAGAATTATACATTTAATACGCTTATGACGGCGAATGAGGATATTGGGAATAACCGAGATAAGAAACCTAGATTAGGGCTAGTTAAGGGCTCAATAAATCGCGAGAATCAGTCATTGCGCGTGGTGCGAGGCATACGTATACATGCAATCAACGAATGCCGAAGGAGTATTCCCCGGGATTGAGGGAAGTCGTTCCGAGGCTAAATGAGGGGTTCACGTAGAGTGTGATGTTGAAGTTTGCATCGTTGGAATGCAAGGAAAAGTAATTCTTTTTAATTGTTCAAATTTTTCTTTGGCTGTGAATATAACTCGAACATTTTTACGTACTCTTATTAGAGATTTCCGACCTCAATTTACAAAAAAAAGGCTTTCGCATAGGCATCATAATAAAGAAATGAAAAATGAACACAAAAATCCTCGCATTCTGACGATGCAACCTTCAACGTCATCGTAGAATGCGAGCATTCAACTCCTTTATTACCAAAATTCTTGTGAACTTGGGAAAAAAGAAAATAGTCAGAGCGGTGGCTCGACGCGTTATTGTCATCAAGAGAAGAAAAAAAATTTGATATTTGGGCAGAATTACGTTAAAGACAATCTGCTGTGAAGACATTGAGAACTTGCTCCTGTTGGATTGGCATCCCAAAAAAAGAAGAACTCTTTCATCCCGTGTAGCAAAAAAGGAGCTATAGTTATCCGTTTCTCTTTTTCTCTATAGTAATTAAGAAATAAATAAAGATGTTTGCCATGATGGCTAGCTTTTTTTACCTATTTTCAATGCAAGCCGATTCTACGCTTTGCCATTTTATTCTTCCCAGGGTAAAGTATGAGCTCAATGTACTGCTTGCCGTCCTATTCCCAATAGTAATGCATTTTTTTAGGTTTGAAGATGCGACACGAAGAACCCTTGTCAAATTGATTTTTGAGCCTAAAAAAGGCCCGTTTGTTCTTCGTATTCGATTAATTATTCGAATCGGAAATTTACGACACGGAGAAACTTCATGAAATATTTTAGTCGCCCTAAAAAGGGCCCGTACTTTCACGCTCAGAAACACTATAACCATGGCTAAAAATGACAGCTGTCAAAACGCCTTACTCTGTAACATATTATATTATATGTAAACTTTTTGTAATCATCTCTCAAAAGGGCGTATCTACTGTGTTTACGACATGACAAATGACTTTATTCGATTTATGGAAACGCGATTGTGGACCCACTTTTTTGGGGGGAAAAATGACACTGCACTTGTCAAATGACATCAGATTTTCGATTCGTCAACGCGAGCTCGCGCGGCATCGATTTGAAGTTTAAAAGTGACAGATAAAATCCCATCCTAGTGTTTAAAGAGTACGCGGAGTGTTCGTCAGTGGGGACGAAATCAGTGGGGTGAACGTTTTCATTTTTCATGACTTGGCGTCAAGACGCTGCCACGTCTCTCGATCCTAATCACTCACTTTCGCAGGTTCTGCCGATGATTCCAAAGAGGTTAGGGCCGATTTTATGTTTTCCGTTTTTTTTTCAACGCTATGGCGAGTCGCGCAGATCTTCATAAATAATTGTTTTCCCTTCGCTACATTGCCCATTTTTCTTCATCGGACAACTTCGACGGCACACTTGATCTCTTTTTGGTCTCATCGAAAGTAACGAGCGAAATTTGGCTCGTCCTGACACAATTGACAAAAGGTTTGGACGTTTTTTTCCGGACCTGAGCATTTCCGCAATATTCGCTTATTATTGCACTGACGTCGCAGTTCACGGCTGCAAACTTGGAATCTGTTGAATTGTTTTAAGGTCACCGAGCTTTGAATTTTTGCTTTTTTTTATAGATTCGTTCGTCCTATATAGAACAGAATCAGCGAAGAACTCGATGAAATATTTCAAGGCTTCGATTGTCAGTGCACTTTCCAAGGTACTCTAGAAACGAGGTATATCGAAAGAGCCATCATAAAAACACTGAGACTCTTCCCACCTGTGCCTGCATCGCTAGACACCTCAACGAAGATGTGAAACTCGGTGAGTTGATGAGGACAATTTTAGACCTACCACTTCAGCATTGATTTGATCTACAGATACTCATTATGACATTTCTCTAATGCTTATCTCACGGCACGGATATCTCTGTAAATCGGACGAGGTTTATTCATATCTTCATTTGGCTCAGTGATTTTTTAAAAGTACAAATTCATTTTGTTTCGTTACAATTAAAGTAGTAGAATAATACATTATCAACAGCTCACAGGGCAGAATATTAATAAGAGGTTTTAATATCGATATTAATTAATATTAACTCTAATTAATTCTACATTCAAATCTTATTTTTTAAAATTTAATTTTAACAATCATTAATTTTTATGTTTTTTTATGGAATTTCAATATTAATTAATTTTAATCAAAGGGAAGGGGGTAGTCATTTTGATATACAGAATCCATTGGTAACGCGAATACTACTCGAATCCAACAGTTTCGGACCTCCAACTTTGTCCCGGAGAATATTTAAAACATACATTACGACGCATTTATACCGTTTAACGCAGGACCATGATAAGAAAAATGAAAATTCTCCTAGAACGTGCCTTTTTCTTCGTCACCTTGGGTCGATCTTTAATCGCCTATTTTATCGCCCAGATCCTGCGTTGGACGAAAGTTCGCGATGTTCAAGCTCAAAGTTTTACTGTCGACGATACTGCGGGACTGCAAGATCTGTTCTGACGTTACCAAAAATACATTTCAGCTAAAGCTTGACATTATATTGAAGAGGGCGGATAGCTTCAACATAAAGATCGAGCAACGGAACAAGGATATCGTACCTGCAGTGCATTGACAAAAAAGGAACATGTGACGAGTACAATTAGTTGTAATCAATTATATTTCCTCGGGCCTCAATAAAATCGTAGAAGTATTTTGGTCACGGCTAATATCATTTTAGTTTTAAGGCCTTATTTATTAATTTATTATCAATATTATAAAAACTCGTAACTCCTGACAGATGGTATTGAGTTTCAATGAATTTGCGACGTTTCGTAAACGTTAACGTCTACATCGCCATACTGAGAGCTTCGAAACTTTGCGATCATCGCCTGCACATGGATTGACTATCGTCAGAAGTGTGTCAGATAGGATTAACCTGAGAACCTCCACCATCAACGTCACCGGACTAACCCCATCTGGGGCTCCTGGTTTTTCAATTGACCAGCTGATCAGTTGAAAACATCCAGTTGGGCAGTGCCGTGATCCGGAACGATGAAAGCAAATATCCTGAGATCACAGACACTAAAACTAATTGCAGCTTTTGGCCCTTAGAATGCAGACTGTGAAGTTTGCGAAATGTCGGCAATACACTGAAACTCAACACAACATTCGACTCGAAGATACACACTTTTGCAAAAATATGATTCTATTCCACGAAGAAAACTTCAACTGCAATGACAAAAAAAGCTTTTTTCAATCAACAATTATGTATTATTAAAATATTTTAAAACATTGTGAGGCTTAAAATAGCTAAAAATATCGATTTTAATAACGATCAGGAGTATAAAGAAAATACGTATTGGAAAAATTATATTTATTAATACACTGGTTGAGATTCATGATTTCCTTTTTCTTCTAAATAAGATTTCAACACTTCTGTCTTCCGTCTGGTTCGCTTCCTTTCCGCCAAAAAGTCCAAACCCCAAGGTACGATGAACACGCTATTCAAACCGATCAGGACTAATTGACATATTGTGAAACTTTTGGTACAATCTTTGATGAATCCTGATGAAGCAACAAATTGAAACAAAAAATTTTTTTATCAATAACTATCAAACAATACAGATTCTCGAAATTAGTCTCGACTTTTTGAAAATATAGTTACATATTGCAAAGTGATTACACAATCGAACAAAAAAATGTATTTATATACAAAGTCATGGCAAAGCACAATTGTGGAAAGATATTGCTAGAATCGTAAAAAAAAGTCATCTTACCGATAACGGGGCCGAAGAAAATCGTAATAATGCCACTGACGACCGAAAAAATGCCATAAGCAGCGGCGTATTTTTCGACGGGAAAATTTTCAACGACCACCAGCGGTTGCGGTACGAACATCCAGGAACGGACCATTCCAATGGCAGCAACGCTAACTAAGATCCCCGGTAGCGTATCATCGCAGTAGAAAAATCCAATTTTCGCGAAAGCCATACATATCATCGCGAGAAAGAACAACATTTTTGGTCGCGCGTTTACAAATAAAGTAAATACAGCGAGTAAGATTCGGGAAACGAGTTCAGCCGCGGCTGCCACAGTAATGGCGAGAGCAGCTTCCTTCGTACTATAACCGACATCGATCATCATCAGTGGCAGAAGCGAGCTAAAAGTATAGTCGCTCATGAAGACTAAACTTATACCGAGGCTCATGGTCATGAATACTCGATCCTTGAAGAGTGACAGTTCGAACAAATTGCTGAGTGCCGAGCTGCAAGCATGAGAAATTAATCAACGAAGAACAGTTGGAGACGTGAACACAAATATATTTTCCACTGGTGAACGAACGAAACAAAAATTTGGAAAAATATCATCAGCGAATTCAACAGAGATTTAAATGTTTTAGAAATTAGAGAAAAAAATATCATTTACTAATACTAAAATTACTACATTCCCTGAAAATTTCAGTAAAATATTCCTAAAATTGAATGAGCTACAACTTCTAACAGTCGGCCGGGCGAGCGGTGGCAGCGCCATATCAACTTCAAACTTTACTAGCGTTTTTTTCGAAATACTGTTTTCAATGTCCAAATTGTTTCCAAATTTACAGGAGACATGATAAGGAAAATTAAAAAATCGTTGATAATCTCACTTCTTTAAAATCGATCTTCATTTTCTAATAGTAACGTGAAAATAACGATTTTTTTATAGATTTTGTATGCTCAAGTTTCAATTCGTCACCACGTTGTTAAAACAAATTATCTTAAACATCGACGATCGTCACCGACTGGCACTTATCGTGAACTTGAACAACCCGTTTGTTTTTTGAAATTCGGACGAACCGTTTAAGCTGGAGAGTGTCCGGCGCGAAATGTCGCGAAGAAAATGTGGTCGTCTGTCAGTGGCCATGTTTTTGTTGTTTTTCTGTATTTTTTGATGATTTTTTTCAAAGGCCTTGTAAGGTACACAAAATGTGTACCTTACAAGGAAAGTCGATCTCTCCGATTTCGATGAAATTTGGCATGCGTGTAGGATGGGTTAAAAAAGGCGACACGTATTTTTTTATTTCGGCGGATTTTTAGTTTTTCGTTGATAACGTTTTAATGGTACACGATATGAAAAAAAATCGAATTGCAACAATGTTTATTTTTTCGTGTGCTGTACATTGGAGATGTATAACGTTAATGACGAAAAACTAAAAACACTCCTATTTTGGGTGCGTTTCACCCTTTAAAAATCGGGTTCCGCAGATTTAAAAAATACGTGTCGCCTACTTTTACCCATTCTACAAGCATGCCAAATTTAATCGAAATCGGAGAGATCGACCTCGCAACCTTTCCTTCTCAGTGGTTAAAAAAATACATTTCTTTTTCACCAACTGTTTCCCAGAAAAATAATTCGGAATTTGGCAATTTTTTTTCAAGCTCCTAGATGCACGTAGCTCCATAAAAGAAATCGTTGAAACAAGTTACGAACAAACAGGACTTACAAAAATGCTAATGCCTCAGGTTTTTTCTTGCCATCGACTGGCGCATTTCCCGTTGCGTCTTTTGCCACTTCTCCAGCGTGCCTTTTCTTCTCTACAAGGCGTGAAGGAATCTCGGCAAATGTCGAGCCAACACCGGCAATATTACCGATACTCGATGCCGAAAGGCCGGACATACTCTTGACGACCTGTCGATGGGTCGCTGATGCCGAGCGCAAACGGATTCCATTCTCGACGTCCGAATTTGACGCGACCCTGACCTAGCTCGAAACGTTAGCGTCATCAGGCTCTCAAGAATTCTCCGGCGGAAAGGATTCTCTCACCCCCTCGCTGGTTTTTACTTTACCGATTAAGAAACCAACTCCGTTTGTTCGTTGGTAAAGAGAAAAAAAATTGAATTAAAAGAACTCGTCTTACTCTGAGAGTTTCAATGAGAAGAGGAAAGTCGCGCAGCCCACCCTCTTTCAAACTTCGTAGACTGCTCCACCTGCTCGGTTTCGCGAACACCTGGGCAGCGTGAATAGTCGAGCGACGTTTCGCGAGTACGGGATGTACGAATTTGCCTGCTGAAGGCTTTTCCTGCAGCCTCTCCGACATTAGTATCCTGCTCTCCTCGGCGAGACGAGCCCTCTCCATCCGGACCTCCGCCGGATCTCTCGTGTGCCACTCGACCGGATGCATCAACATCATTCCGACGATGCAGTTTAGGCTAAGACCGGACATGAGAGCGGCGGTCCCTGTTTAATGTCGGATCAAAGAACAGAGGGTACAACAGCCCGAAAGGGTAGGGAATAATGAAATGCCAAAAAATAAAAGTATTACACCTTACAAATTCAAAGTACAGAGAAACGAGCTAGAAAAAATTAAGTTATTCGGAACCGGTAGAGTGATAGGTATTTTTACGTAGGAATACAAGCGCTTTTCTTCTATTAGAAAATACTATTATCATATTAAAAAAACGCGTCTGGTGAAGTGAAATTTATATAATTTTTGTTGATACTCAAAACTTTCGTATCAAAGTTCATGATATGTTATTCTCATATACAAAAAATACGTCTGGTGAACTGAAATGTATATTATTTTTTAATGCTCAGATAATTAAAAAAACATGATAATAAATATTTGTTGTAATAACTGTGAGTTTTTGGACATTTGTAACGTGAATAACGTGTGCTTTGAGAATCACCTTCACAGGTTTTTCAAACATATTGTTTTTGATCTGTCGAAAATTAAAATAACGTTGATGGCAGTATTCTAGTCTACAAATTTGAAAAAAAAATCGGTTTTTGGCATTATCTTGAAGTATAGATTCTCGAGAATAAAAAAATGTACATTTTTTTTTAATTTCCAATATTTCCATGGTTATTGCGATTCGAAACGAGACCGGAATAAGATCGACCGGTCGGAGCTTCGAACTTTACAAGCTTCTAAGGAAGCTAGAACTGCTCGCGTTGTAGAACGAGCTTCAGAAAATCATCATTTCGATGTCGAGGAAGGCACACTCTACGAGGCAGGAATGGCCAATTAATATACCGTTAGTATAGCATGCTACCATGTACCACTTAGATAGTTGCGAGTGCCTGAAATTGTACTGGAAACTTTAAGCGCAGTTTTCTCGAAACAACGTTTTTTAACCTGATTGACATAAAATCTCGAGCTCTATTCAACCGGTTGAATTGAAGGTATATCAAAATTATTATTATTAGTAATTTAAAAAAATTAACTTTGAAAAAACAGGGCGAAATTTTTTTTTTTAATTTAGACAGTTGCCTTTAAAATGTTTTCCTCTTCGATTTGGTATCTGCCATAATGACATTCTCATTGATCATGAAAATTGTTTTCATTTCTGTTTTAGATGAATGGGCTGAATCGTTAATTTTCTCGGTCATATTTTGAGACACATCACTTTTTCAATTTTTTAAATTAGTTCTCGAAATATCAATAAGAAAGACAAAAAATTTGATGGTAAAAAAATATATTTTTTTTATCAAGGCCGAACAGACTTCCGAGACGTAGGCTTCTAGTCGAGAATATTGCCTTAAAAAAAGGAAAATATGTCCCAAAACTATAACATCCTTCTATATCACACCTCGAAATCCATACAGCCGCATACACTTCTCGATCATGATGGGGTACACTATACCTCCCAGGCCAATTATTACGTGAGCTGCACTCATAACCTGAAACAAAATATTTACCTACAGACAATAACTTATCGATGGATGTTCGTTTTTTTGTTGCTTTTACGTAGATTAAACTTTACCCTCGCACGTCTCTTAACCCAGTAGGCATTGAAATTTGCGTTACATATATTATTCATGAGTCCTAATCCGATACCCTGTATCAAACATATGACAACAAGATGCCAAGCGTGTGTTATGAATGGTGACACGATAGTCGGCATCGTGAAAAATAACGCTCCTGTCGTTCCCACCAGCCGCATTGCAAATTTCTTCAATAATGCTGTCGTCATTAGACCTGAAATTATTTATACATTACAATAATAGGCTCAACGTAAGTATTTGATACATTTTTAACATTTTTATTTAAAACTTGAACATGGAGAAATGTTGCTATTTCTGGCAGTTCTGAAATCGTGACGTAAGGCAAATCTTGGCCTCCCCCTCCCCCCATGTGCGTAGGACCGTAGCGCCTCCCCCCCCCCCCCCCAAGTTGCGTTACGTAATTTGCATATACCCCTTTATTATCGTCGAGGAAGAAATGTGCAATTTTTATTTCATCCATAACATCGCAAAAGTTATTTTGAGAAATTCAAAGATCGTTGAATTTGTTGAAAACTCACCGGACAGTGAGAAAGTGATCATAAAAACCGAATTCATAAGAGTCATAGTCGAGCTGGCTTGTCCAGTGGCTTCGAATATTTCGCCGTACATGATCGCAAACGAGGAGCTAGGCCCGGTAGTAACGACCTGAAAATTGATTCACTTCCACATTTTTTTCGTTATCTACACACCTTAACTTTCCTCTCGCTCGGAGTATTCTTTATGAGCAGCATGTCTTTGCTTAAGCATATACAAGTATTAACGAAAAAAAAACTGGGGAAAAACCTGACTGTCAACATCTATGTCCTTTCGAGGCGTTATTTGTCTCGTCTACACAACTTGACATAGTCAGTGTCGTCATTTTGGCTTTGATCTTGTGACAGAATTGTTGCGAGAGGGATAAAACAAGAAAACGTTCGAGATTTCCGTACATCATGGCATATTTTTTTAAAATAACGTATATATTGTGTTAATTTAGATTTTCTCACTAGTTTTAAGACCGGACACCGCTGTGACGGGTAATAAAAATCCATTTTTTTTCTTCACTTTCTTAAAGTATACATATTCAAAAATATGTGAAAAAAATTCGCAAAAATTACACTTTTTTTGACATCCGCCAATTCGTGATTTTTTCGAAAAATGGCTGCGTCCAACGACAACTACATTTTTATAGATCATGAAACTTTGTTATTTTTATTCTGCAGACCACCCACCGTCGACGACATTTTTTATACAGCGGCTCTGTTACACCTCATCGTAGTTGTCATTTTTTAATTCTTTTTAAATAAAAATTTACATGAAATAAGTTCAATGTATGCTTAATTAACTTAAAAACCTTTTTTTCAAAAATTCCAATTGAATAATCAAGTAAACAAAAAACGGAAAAACGAACTTTTTTCGGCCGGTCGCACTGGTTTCCCCCCTTAAAGCATCAGAGGAGACGAACATGCTTTTTTTAAATTCATTACGCAATTAATGAGAAGCGTTCAAAATTACTGTTGGGGTATATATAGAGTTATCAGACAGACGAGATTTTCCTGGTTTCCGTTTTTTGCGCTGAATTTGCATTTTCGATTGTTTTCGTACAATCAGCGCTTGTTATCTCAACCGCTGTTATTTCCACGGTTACAAAAAATCGTTTCGTTTAAGACCTCATGTCGATTTTACATGCATGTTGAAAAATACAACCTCGAGGTGCATTGTGACCGAAAATCTTCGAAAATCAATCTTTTGAATTGCGACATTGGCAATTGTAAGAAATGTTTGCGTACGTTATGCTACAACTGATAGCTGACCACGCTTTATAGATTGCTTAAAACTTCAGATTTCTATCACTTAATTATTACACTGACTTGCGTTAAAGTCAACGTTTCTTGAACAAGTTCATTATTTTTCACTTTTTGAACCCTTTGTTATACCCAGGATGTCGATTTGTGTTAAGTTCAACGTTGCTGACAACTTTTCACGTATTTATTTCGTTCTCTGTCAGAAAGTTCTGCTCTATATAGTACACCGGCAATTGCATTTATAGCACACTGCATCATTTTAACAATTTCACCATTTCGACAAAGCTGATTGCAATACATTCAATTATACGAACTCTAATCAATCATAAACATTTATATATTTAAACAAAAACGAAAGTAAAAAAATCGCCTGTGATAATTCATTCTATTAGCATTTCGTGAAATTTGTTTAACGAAATTTTGATATACGGACCACGTGATGTAAATGCGAGAAATCGGGAAAATCGTTCCTTAGATATTCTGATCTCATATTGCCGAAAAATGCAATGTTCGTGTAAATATCGTTCGATTTTTGACATGAAGTATACCTGTTTTCACGACACTCAAAGAACATCTGCGTTGGATTTGAAATACTCACAAAAACGAGAACCATGGAAATAGCGATAATCCAACCAAAACCACCATCCGGCGCAAGGTCCTCCGTCGTTATTTCCTCCTCGTCTTCCTCGTTCGCCTCCAACAATTGTACGTGGGTGTTTTTACACAAATTTCCATCTTTCTCCGCGTAATTATTTTTCATTGCCATACTTGTTGTCGTTTCCGTCATACTGCAGTCGCGAAAAGGCTCCACCAAAAGTGTCAAATCGGACAATAAAATACCAGGCTCCTCTCTTGTGGTAAGCAAACGATTAACGGAACAAAACTGCAAACTCCAAGTACTTCGCTCGTAATTCACTCGCATGCCAGTACTCGACAAACACGTTGCACCTGGACCACAATGCTTCATAAACGAACTCCGTATAATTAGCCGGCGGACGGAACGATTGAACAGCTATGGCCAGAAATGACAAATACCTCACGCCAGTTTGTAATAGTATTTCGTTCTTGTTCCGTTAACGTTCCATCGTCCCGATTTAACCCGAAGACTTGATTCGTCGTGAATTATTTTCGGCCAAATGATGCATTGCTCGACAACAGCGAAATATCGTTATTAACTCCCACTGATAATTGATTGCGCATGACGAGAAAACAATTCTCTTATCTTACAGACGGTTTTCGTTTCCTACGATCTCTTGCGAAATCTCGAAGACCGTGAAGCTTTTTATGTCTCGAGCTACCGTCGCCGCGGTAATTTATTACGGTTGGGTGTGCTTTATGTCGTAAACTGGCAGCTCCAGATCCTCCAACTTGTACACTAAAATTGCTTCCTCTTTATTTATCAACTAAACACGTAGTTTCTGCACACGCCTTCCAACCAAGGTGTATGTACTATGTACCATGTTTTTTTTAAATATGGCTTTGGAAACGAGAATTTATCATTTACAGTGTTCTTCGTTAATGTGTTAGAGTTCGAATTCTTTACTCACGCAAAGGATTTCCAATCTTTTGACAAATTCTTAAGGGGATGTGTCTAATTGTTAAAGTCGGAAAATCACTTTCTTCAAAACCGAGCTATTTTGACAGTATATCATCCTATAGATGTTCCTGAAAATTTCAAAGTGGTCGGATCAAAATTCGACAGATTTATAGGCTGCTGTGATGCCCGTCGGAAAGCTCGGTACATCGTTCGGAACTTCAAATGCTTTCTTCTCGAAAATACGTTTTCAAAGTTGATGAGCAAAATGTCTAACAAGCTACAGCAACAATATCTCCGAATTTGTAGGGCTTTTTTCTAGATGTAAAATATTATTTGATCGACGGATTTTTTCCGATTAATACTTTCGATTTGATGAACGAGAAATGCCCATTTTTGTCGTAAAAATCGAGACTCTCACTTTGAACGCGCACCATTTTTTTTTATTCGATATTTCGAAAATTCCGTCGATTTATCATACGATAAACTAATACACTAACGAAATCTGTTTGATTTTTTGAGTTTAGATGACCTGATTGAGAAGGGCATTGCTCACCGCAAAAGACGTTTTCGATTAAAAGTTTTTACACCAAAAAATTACAGAGTGTTCTTTAGATGATACTTTTTCGAATACCCAATTTTTGTAGAAGTTTATTATCGTTTTTTATTTTTTCTATTTAAAAAATCCCAAAAATAAGCTGTTTTCGACTGTTACAACTAGGCATAACCCGTTAAGGGTTCAATAAAGTGTGTATGTTAACTTTTGATGGCTCATCGAGACTGTGATGTTGTGATTCAGGCTTTCTAAAATCACACTTTTGTCATCACAAATTGATACAGTAAATTCTTTGTCATATACTGAGTGCACCCTCTAAATGTTAAATTTATAATTAAAAAAACACTTCTCAACATAGAGAGATGCCTAATTGTCACAATGTAAAGGGAGACGACATTGTCGTAGTGTACTAAGATATTTGAAAGTTTTTCATAAGATTTTAAATATTTTTTCACACCATTTTATGCGTAAAACTGCCGTTCAGCTATGAGCGTGGGCATCTCCCTATGTTTCAAAGTGTTTTTTCAATTGCATATTGTCTAGAAACGGTGTAGACGATCAATTCAAAATTTAGATGGTGCTTCAGTATGTGAAAAAGAATGGACTGTATAAATTTGAATCAAATGGTAACACATCGTCAATTGTCCCGAATAACGAAAAAAAGCTGCTAATATTTACATTCGTCAAATCAAATTAAACATGAGAACACTTCCCCGGGTGCAATGACCGCGATTTCAGTGAGACGAACGATCCGGTTGTAATTCCACTCTTCAAGCGCCTGGCGCATGTCAACCCGCCTCGCAACGATGTCGTCGTGGAAGCTACGGCTAACGGGGCTGCCCACGCTCCGTACGGTAGCTACGAAAATAATTTCATCAATGAGTGCGTTGGTCGATAAACACTCTCTTGGCCACTCTACAGTGCGTTATGAAATTGGGCCTCTACTAACTGCCGCAAACTTCAAACTATCATACATCAATACACTCGGCTACTTTTACAAGGCGCTTTATTTATACGAGCATATCACTATACTATCTTTATTTTATCACTCAAATAGAAGCTCGAAGGTGATATAAGTGATGGCCTTGGAAAACAATTCTCGAGTAACACCCGTAAGAATCAACATTCTTTACTACGTGTTAATTCCATTATCACTTGACTGACACCTGAATCCTCTCAGTGGGGGAGTGGAGAACATAACTTTGAAGAATTATTGTCATAAAACTGAATTATTAATTATTAATAAAAACTGATAAGACATAACGACATAAAACTGAAAAATGAATTATTATCACAAAAATCACATGACATAGACATACAAATCTAGATAAATTATCATAGGTTACAATGAGGGAAGAATTGAATTTAAAAAATATATAATGGCGATATAAAAAATAATATTCTTATAGGAAAAACTGCCGATTGCACATCAACCACATATCGTGAACATTATTTATTTTTTATTTTTAATCGATTGTAATTAATCGTTCGTTGCCACACAATCAGTCTACTCCAGACACCGTTCATTGTTCCTTTTTTTCCGGATATCAATTTCCTACCTTTGAATTTGTCAAACGTTTCTCGCACATTCACAAGAGCTCCGTCGGTATGCAGCTCCCTCTTAAGACGATGGGCCACACGGCCGGTCGGTAAAAATCCTGCGACTGCGGAAGTAGGTATTCCTCGAGATGAATTACACTTCGAGAAAATGACGAGACACAAACTGTTCCTATTTTAATCGAGTGGACGGTGTCTTTTTTATTTTTTTTTTCTCTATATGTCAGTCGGCACGGAACACATTTGGAATCATTAAAAAGGCTATCGCCGTTGTGGTGTTCTCTTCAGCGAATGAATGCCATGCATTTTTATAAACAACTTAATTTTTTCAATCGCGAAGAACATTTCACAATTTTTGTTGCTACATAAATCCAGCCAGTAGTATGGCAGTAAATTATCTGATAAAAATATATTCGAGAATCTCGAAACGAATAAATGATAGTAAATAATTTCTATCCTTTGGATGAATATAATTTTTTTTTTAAGTTTTTTTATTGATTATCAATATTTTCTTTCGTATGATGGCGTTTTTCAATTTCCTCTTCTATTTGTTGTGTCCGGATCTTTTCATTTTTGAGATTTCCCGCGCCACGGTAAATCTGGGTAGCAGTGTTCTTACACCTAGTAAAGATTTATGAAAATATGGATTTTTGGTTTTCTCCGGAGTCTCAAAATATAACATTTCAAAAATATTCCCTAAGATTTGAAGTCGATCTGTTTGAAGTTGAGGGAATTATGGGCGTACAAGGTAGGTTCCGTAAACCGGCGGAGTTTAAAGGCGTTTTTCGGAAATTTACTTTTTCGAAATCGGCGACCACCATATCTCAAAAATCACGGCACCGATCAACTTCAAATTTTACAAGCTCCTTTTACATATGAAAAAAGCAGAACTTTAACGGAGGATTTTTTTTCGATGCACAGTTTTTTATCAACGAAAAAAGAGCATTTTTCACAGAAAATCGATACTTTCAGTTTGGACTAAAGCAATTTTTTTTTAACTCAATATTTTATCAAATCCTTTGTCCAAGCACTAGATAATTTTGTGCAAAAACTAAATGCGTTTGATTTGCTTGTTTCGGATGATTTGATTGCAAGCAGCAGTGCTCATCTCGAAGGACGTTTTTAATACAGCGGTATGCATAAACCATGGCATCTGCCACATTTATAAATCTATTCCAATACAAACATTGTAAAAGATACTTAACCCTTCGACCGCACACTTCCACCACCAACCACCAACTGCATATGGGATCAATCTGTACCCAAACGTTTTTCTGATCGTTGTATCTCGGTAAATATGCATTTTTTTATAGAGACGTTTTTTGTAGGCAATGATCCTTATTCTATGGCCCAAAATTTATATTAAAAAAAAAAAACAAAAATTAAGTGCCCAATCATTCGTTCGAAGTGGGAGATGCGTTGAAAAATACTAGTACTTGCCCGAAAAAAATCATTAATTTTTTTCATAATATAAAAAAGTCATGAGATTTTTAAAGAGGAAGGTTTGTAGATTAAAAAAAAGTGTCGACCGTCTTTCCAAAAAGTATATTTATTGAGAGGTTTAAATTTGAGCTTTTTCGGGATAGTGAACAATGAAAAAAAAGACTTCTTCGGCAGATTAATTGTTGAAAACGTATATTGTCCGCATTTCTTTACTTCAATGACTTATTATCATCCACATTTACCGCAATCGACGCATAAGCACATTCGGTGCTCGTTGCACATAACTCTCCTGCATAACGGACACTTGCTTTTAGTTTTATAGCCGAAATTCTCAATACATAATCTACTATAGTAGATCAAAATAAAAAATATCTATTAGCATTTTCTATCGCAGCACACTTACATGTAGTAATAAAGTACGAAATTTCCCTAAAAAAATGTGTTTTCACTTTTACCGCACTACTGCATAACCGGGGTCAATTCGACCCCAGGTCCTTATTCGACAGCTGTCCGCAGTACACGGGCAGGATGTAAGATGGCGGCCGAGTGTCCACCTATTAAGTAGGAGTGGGGGAACCTTCGAGCGCCGCACTGCGGCCGAATAGATTACGCCGTTTTGCCATACAGGCAGTTAAATAAAGTGGGGTCAAAATGAACCAGTGTGTCGAAGACTTAAATCCATACTCTGCAACGTACAAAAAAAATTGGAAAACCTGCACACGTTTTCCCAGAAAAAAATCATGAAAATTCCTCTTTTTTCTGGCCCCGAGCTACGTGTAACCCATTAAGGAAATCATTTCGAATGAAACAATTATAATAATAGCCTGCTTATGCGGAATCTGTCAATTACGTCCACCACTTATATTGGAAACGTCAATGAAATACGTATTTACGGAAAGTGGAAAAGTACTCATATTCCGTACCAGGAAAAATTCGGCCGATAGTCCGTGTAATAATCTCGCTTTACATATTGCTGTCCCATTTCCTCGCACATACATTGTCAGAATTACCCATTGATATCGGCGGAGCCGATGTGTCGAAACGTTTCACGACTCATATCGCTGGCTCATGAGCAGACCGGACAGCGAAAGGATTGGGACGGGCAGTCTGTCACGCGAACTCGTGACGCGGCCCGCAACTTTCCAACGGAGCCAAATTGATTTCATTCAATAAGCACGTGAATAGAATTACGTATATATATATATATATATATATATATATATATATATATACACACATACATATGTATATATACTTTCGATACTTGATACGAAAAATACGCGAATGCGTCAATTGGTTGAACGCTAAAAGAACGCACGTCGATGAAACTTTTTGTCGAAGGTACATGATTGTCGTTTCGTCGTACGCAATATAGCGTTAACCTAAAATTGGAAAAAAACATCGGCTTCGTCTCTACTAAATCGAACCGTTCGACGGGTCAAATTCACCGAAGACAATTTTAATATTCGCAGTCGAACGATCGCGAAGATCGATAGTGAAACGACTGACGTCAAGGTATCGAGATTAAAAATCGGTTAATAAATGATTCTTGGAAATGGCTACATCCAATGGATTGTGTGGAAATCTCGGTTCTTCTAGCTTATAAGTCGAGTGTGATCACATTAAAACCGCAAGCAATTGCGAACAAAGTAAGATCGGTGTAATATTCTTGGATATCGCCATGTGTCACACTCCAATTAAAGATAAATACCATGAGCAACGTAAAGTAAGAAACGAATGTTCGTTCTTTATTCATAGTAGGCTTGCCTCGCTGCTGTATTAACGCTCAGCATGCTGTCGGATTTGCATGTGACATGTGGTGCTTAATCTTTCTCTCGTGTTTTTCAACATTTTTTGTTCTGATATCGTCCGGTGCTTTCGTGACCCCTCGTGATTTTTGCAGATGAAAGTAAAGGAACTGAATAACAGAATCAATCGCGAAATTCATCGTGTATAGATCTGGTTTAAGAGGGAAAAAAGTGGGGACTATAGTCGGACGGAATAAAAGTAACTGAGAGAGAAAGGGAATTTGCTAAACATTTGTTATAGGGTGAAGATTACTTATCTCGAGGTGTTGTGCGATACGTGAAGATAACACGAAAAATCCATCATACGGTCAACGACAGAATGGAAATTACGATATAATACAGTGGATTCCCTTGGGGGATCATTCGTGCCTCGTGAGCATAACGCGGTGTTTGATCATCGCTTTCGGATACTTTTATTCTCGTTGATCCGTGTACGAAAAAAGGCGTTTCTTCCGATTTTTTTGACTACTAGATTATTTATTTGGGATTCGAGAAAAAGGTACGTTACTAAGCATAGATTGAAGTTATTTCGAGTAAATTTTCTTAAAAAGAGAAAAAATCAATACCGTTATTGAGGTATAATAGTGTCTGTATAAAAAATGTGGTCCAACGGCCGGATCGATAACTTGACAATGATTGGTCTGAGACATCAAAATAAAAAAGTTTGATAATCTATATAAATCTAGCTCTCGTTGTACGTAACCGTTTATGTGAAAAAAAAATATCGCAAATAGCGGGTGTTCGAAAAATGTGTAATTTTGGGAAACTTTTTACTTATATTCGGGAGCTTAAAAATACTAAAGTTCAAAAAGAAAACGGATACGCACAATGATAGCTACTGCAATTACGAAAATTTTAGTTTTTGAAAATTGAAAATCGGACAATTTGGCTAGATTTATAACTCCGGACCGGTCGAGAAAATTTGTTTCGAGAAAAACGCGATTGGATATATACGTAAATCGTTGCACTACCTGGTCTCACTATGTCGCCTGTAACTTGGTTAATTTTCAATTTTCTGACATTCTTACAGGACTATACCAATGTCAACGCTGAAAATTTGGGTGATTTTCGGGAATTTTTTGGACGAAAAGTACTGAATTAAATGTTTCGGAAAATTAGGAATATATTTGGCTATATTTGACCTATGTTACATAATTTTTTCATAGAAAAATATTGAGATCCAAGCGACTTATGCGCTACCTTCGGAGGCGCCAAAAAAAAGTTCCTCCACTGCTGACATGATTCCGGCCGATTGAGTGGCTGAAACCGAAAAAGGAAAAAAATGTCGTTAAACTGGAAGGTATTTCCTGTACAATGACGTAGGATTTTCGAAAAATATCAAAATCTAACAAAATGGCGTAGTTATGAAAAAAGTCCGTTTTCTTGCCTATAAAATGGTCGTTTTTTTCTATGCCAAATCGTCAATTTTCATCCAATCAAAAGTATCCTACGTCATTGTAGAGTAAATATATTCAAGAGTACTCAGTTCAAATTTCAAGTCAATCGGATAATTGCTCTTTGAGTTACAATGTCAGCAAATTTGAAAAATCTCTTTTCGAGAGAAACGCGTTTAAAGTTTTAACTATCGATTTCTGCAACATAAAATGTTAGAAATAGGGTCTTGAAATGTTTACAGGATATTCTTGAAAATATAAACTGTCGCAAAAGGCAAAAAAACCGATTTTTTGAAAGTGTCACACTGGTATAGCCCCTTAAGTTTGTAAACTTTGAAGAAATGCAAAAAGAATCATTATTTTGACCCGTGACAGCAAATGCAAAAAAAATCATTTTTTAAATTTATGACAGTGGTGTCCCACTTTAAATCTGGTAAAAGTCTCTGTACGTGATGAAGAAACAGAGAATAGCTCCCGATGGAGGCTGGGGATGGATGGTGTGCCTGGGCAGCAGTTTAATTTCGGTAATTACAGTCTCACACTATTTAACGCCAATTAAAGAAAATTCATGGAAATAAAAGAACGTAAGTACAGAAATAAATCTGGTTAAAACTATCACAGTTTTCTTTGCGAGCCTTGGATCCATCGTTCGGTCTAGTTTTCCATGATTTCCTCACAGACCTCGACACCGATTCCACGGAAACTAGTTTCATAACGAGCGTCTTCGATGCTAACATGAATTTCTCAGGTACGAACTGTCCATTAATTCGATCCAAGTTTTATTTTAACCTTTAATCGGAAGAGAACGCAATTCATTGAGCAGAATGTGAATAAATTGCCGAATATCTCAGGCCTCTTCGTGGGACCTTTGCTGAAGAAATTTTCGTACAGAAAAGTCGCTTTTGCCGGAGCGATGCTCAGTTCAATCGGTCTCATTTTAACATCCAGGGCCCGCAGTATCACGCACATAGTTTGCACTTACAGTGTTATGGGTGGTTTCGGGACCGGTCTTGCAATGGCGGCAGCATTCGTCGCCCTAAATAATTATTTCGACAAAAAACGTGGCCAGGCGGTTGGTTTTTCCATGGTTGGCACGGCGATAGCGATGATGCTCATGCCACAGGTAAGATTCGTATCAGTATCACGAGACACAAATATCAAGGCCGGAATTACAAATTCTTCATGCCGTCTCTCATTTTTAAAGTGCTCTCAGATTCTAATCTTCTACATATTCAGCCTTTTTCATTAAACCCACTACTTTTTAGAATAACCTTCTGAATAGTTTTATCATTTTTAAACGGTGAAGGAGGACTGTGACGGGCCGAAAAATGGTCGCTTTTCCAATTTTTTTCGTCTACTGGTTTATTTATTTGGGATTTGGGAAAAAAATGTATGTTATTAAGTATACATTGAACTTATTTCGTGTAAATTTTTGTTTGAAAAAATTTTAAATCAACAACGTTATTGAGGTATTTATAATAGTCTCTGTATAAAAAAATGTGGTCCAACGGCAGGATCGATAGCTCGAGAACGGTTGGTATGAAAATTGAAAATTAAAGAGTTTTATAATCTATATAAACGTAGTTCTCGTTGTACGTAGTCATTTAAAAAAAATAAAAAAATGACTTTAAATTTCACTTAAAAAACACTAAATTACGAAACTACATTTTTTTAAATTGAAAATCGGACAATTATATGTAGAGTTATGATTTCAACCAGATCGAAAAAAATTGTTTTGATATACGTAAATCGTTGCGCTACCTGCTGTCACTAAATCGTCTGTAACTTGGTGAATTTTCAATATTTCAACTTGAATTTTTTGTTCACTTTTTCTTGAATATCTATGCTTTCAGAAAAAGGCAAAAAAAAATGTTTTCGACCCCTCACAGTGGCGTCCCGCCTTAAACAAAAGGCAGGCTTTTCCACATTGAGCGCGATACCTTTTTCGTCGATGAATTATATCTTTATTTTTATTTTACGAGCAGCTGGCTCATGTTCTTCTCGACGCTTATGGATTCCGTGGTACGATGCTGGTTATCGGTGGCTGGGCGATGCACTCGATCATCGGTAGTTGTCTTCTTCGACCGGTAGAATACAGGAAAGAAACCGAGAAGGCCGCCCGGAGTCTCAAAGTATCCAAAGCCATTGACGCGTCTTGGGGTATTCCTGATGTTGAAAGAAAAACAATTGTGGGACTGTTTTTGTTTAAACTGAAAAAAAAAAAGCTTTTACCAAATTGATGTCGGATCGAACAACGCCTTTTGTATATAAACGTGTGCAATCGACAGTCAGAGACGCAGGAATGCCCCGCACGCGACGATATTCCGATCTCATCTGTGATCCAAAGTCACAATTGCGAAAGCGAAACAGTGAATATATTAGGAAGAAAGGAGACACAAAATAGAGCCATTGATTTGGCAGGTAATTAAAAATGGACGAACAGCACCGAGTGCCGAAATTGGAGGGACGACGAAAAGTGCCGAAACGAAAGAACTCTTGAAAATTCCCCTTAATTCCGAAGATCATGAGATGGAGAAAACACCAACTGCGGAGGATTCGAATTGCCTTGACAGAAATATCGTTGGTTCGAGCGAAAAGAAGGCGGGATGGTTCAGAACCATTTTGAAAAACATATCCAAATTTTTGGATCTCGAGCTACTCAACAATTCTGTCTATCTTAATGTCATCATTGGATTGAGCTTGTTCAACGTCGCGGAAACGAATTTCAAGCTCATGACTCCATTCTTTCTGCGCAGTGTCGGTGAGATTTCGTCGATACTTTAACCATAACCGAATGCTTTTCGATAAATGTTACTCCCTGCAGATTCATCGTGTTCTTTTAGGTATGACGAAGGGAGAAATAGCTTTTTGTCTTTCTCTCACTGCCTGTACCGATATCATGGCTCGATTGATTTTGCCAGTGATTTTTGATAAAATGGGCATCCAAAGGAGACGCATTTTTTGGGTCAGCTCGTTACTTGTTGGGATCGGTCGTTCGAGTAAGCACCGATTATTTACTTATTCTAATCAATACAAACATAAAGATAAATAAACATTTGTCAATATTTTTACATTGTACAAAAAAGACTTCAACATAAATTTTGACATGGAAAATAACATAATTTCAGAGCTTGTGCTCTTCCCTTAGGATAACTATAAGTATGGCTTAAAATTCACATGGAATGGTGCAATTAAGGGGGTAGGCTACTGTGACGACCTAAAAATCAGGGCTATTAAAAAAATTAATCTTGAAAGAATAAGTATAATGATTAAAAAATCCTTTGGACATTTAATTGTATGTATCATAACAAATGTGTATACCGAATTTCATAAAAAAATATTAATTAATTAAAGAAGTTATAAACAATCTCGTGAAGGACCTTTGAACGTGAGGGGCTCAACGGTGTCCTTGATTTCTGCCACCCGGTTGATTTGAAACAAAAAGCGAGTTTTTTCTTTGAACAGCTAATATTGGCTAAGGTCGAGCATTTTTGTTATGGTGATTCAGTGATAAAAAAATTGTTTTTTTTTTTCGAGGAAAAATATTATCATCATTGTTAATAACTGATGAGAAAAATTTTAAGAAGCAAAACATCGGTCATTACTAAACTACTATTGTACTGAATAAATGTACCAAATTTAAAGCTAATCCGTTTATTAGATGTCGAGAAATCACGTACACCGTTTTGAAAACCATGGTTTTGAAAAAAACGCGTTTAACGTTTACGTGGGTTTCGAAGCATAAAAAAAGCATATTTTCAAAGAGCAACATTTCAACAATATTTAAAAAAAATTTCATCCAAAAATTTGGGAAATTCAGCTGGTGGGACCTGGTTTCCGGAGACCCCTAAAAAAGTGTCCTTATGGTGGTCAGGATAACTCACGATAGCTTTATCTGAAACTGAAAAACCAATTTTTTCTATTAGTAGATAAGTACAGCTCGTGATTGATCGAAGGACTTTTAAAAAATTGACATTTGAATTTTTGGCAGAGTTGTATGCAAAATAGTTCAATTTTTGGGACAATTAACACTAGGTATAGCCTTGTAAAATTAGTTGTAATCGAAAAAAAACCTTCGTTCAATCACTAATCAATGCTATTTTGAAGAAGTGTGCAAAATTTCATTCAGATCGGTGCATTTGTTTTTGAGAAATCGTGTCAACCGACTTCAAAAATAGTGTTTTGAGAAAAATGCGATATACCTGCGTCGCTCCCGGCCAGTCTTTCCCAGCGGGGGGAATCCCCAAAGGCTCTCTCTCTTAGACTTTTACTCCGATTGACTTAATACTTTGGGAGAATATTCTAGACATATTGTACCATTAGATAATAAAATGTAAAAAAACATCATTTTCCGAAATTTTCAAGCCCACGTAACCCCTTAAAGTTTGACTAGCAGATCTATCGTTGTAATCACAAGTTTACCTTCAATCTGAAATTCCTGCACCACATGTTGGACCTTCCTCTTCAATTTGAGTTACCTCAAGCGACCAACGAATCTTCGTCATTCTCACTGTAGCCTAACCCCTTAAGAATCAAGTTGCATGTCTATTTATTTCCACTCATCGCATCTTCTTGCGTATTATTAACAATTTCATTACAAGCAAACATAATTGACACGATACAAGCATATTCATATTCCACATCAAACATTCAAGTGCATCATATGGGGAGTACGTGTTTCGTGAAGATTTCCAACCGCAACGAGATAACATGTATCTACTATAAATTATAACGTTCCATGATTTCTCAAGTACTAGCCGAGCGATCGAAAGGGATCTTGCTGACGGCCGTGCTCGTTCTCATTGGCTTCATACGAGGTGCTGTTATTCTCAACATCAATCTTTCGGTCTCGGAGTGTTGCACGTTGAAAAAATTACCCCACGCTTATGGATTATTCATGGTCTCCAAAGGACTCTTCTCATTGGCTCTGAGTCCTCTCGTAGGTGAGGATCACCAACTTTTTTATCCTCAACGTATCGATACCATTATGAGAAAGAACAATGGCATCAATGATTTATTCGTTTGTTTAGGATTCGTCAGAGACTACAGCGGGAGTTACAGAATTTGTATTCACGCGTCTACGATGCTGATAACTCTCGCTTTTATCGCTTGGTCGATCGAGTTCTTGTGGAAGGCCATACGCCAAAAAGACGATAAGAACCGCGGTGAGATCGAAAAAATGTCAACGCCCAGCAAACAATTAGCATGATACACAAAATATTCATTCTAGCTATAAGAAATCAAATTTTGATTTATAATTAATCCGTCATTCCGGTACGGTTTCTTGAAAAAAAAAACTTCATTGAAGCTCCATTATCGAGTACTGTGTACTTACGCTGTATGATAAACTAATATCTGAGAATGTTGTCGAATTCCGAAATTACGCTTCCACGAAGGTATCACTCAATTATGAAAACCCATCAATTAGGACGACGAAATTGTTAGCAGGAAGTTTATGGCGAACGGTTTTTTTTATTTCGTTTCGGGTGACCCAATTGCTTATCCATTGCAAGAGGAATCCAATGTACACATATTTGGAACATTTTCCTTTGCTTGTGCCAGACATTTAGTCCAGTAAGAGAGACGAAAATCTAGCACATTTAGCGTAGAATTAGGATTTTTTACTGAAGCTAGACGGTTGCATACTGAAAGCAATCCCAATGAAATATTGCCCCTCAACTCGCTCCAACCCTAAGAAATAGGGGTTGAAAACTTGAAAATCACCGTATCTCGATAATTAAGAGCCTGATAAAAAAATGTTTCAAACAAAAGTTGTTTGGAATAATACAGTACGTATAAAGTTGTCTAACGTCCAATCCCCTATCTTCAAAAATAGCGGCACAAAAACGCGAGAGCACCACTGACCTGAGTCCTGAACTGAAGGTCGGATAACTTTATACGTATTTTATTATTCCCAACAACATTTGTTTCCAACATTTTTCGATCGGTCTATTAATTATCGAGATACGGCGATTTTTATGTTTTCAACCCCTATTTTGCAGGGTTGGAACGAGTTGAGGGACAATGTTTCCTAGAGGTTACTTTGAGTATGCAATCATCTAGCTTCAGTCGGATATTCTAATTCTACGCTAAAAGTGCTGGGTTTTCGTCTCTTTTAGTGGACTAATTCATATATAGAATCTTATTAGATGTTCATGCTGAAATGCACATGCCTGTTCGTCAAGCTTGCCATTGAAAAAAAAATTGAATTTTACAGTATACGCGCGAAATACGTTTGTGCAATTTCAATCCAATCTACTTTTGTAAAGGGCGTAAACTTGGCGTGAAATTTCGCAGGTAGAAAAATCTACCCGCGCAATTTTAGTAATTGAGGAAAAATGACCTGAGTAGACTTATTGACCCCGAGGCAAGAGCGATCATAGTTTCTAAGTGGTTGGAACATGAGCGAAAATGCCACGCGGACATTTCCTTCTGTAACTCACTCTCTTTTCCTCGTTCGTCGAGCCATTCCCTGAATTTTTCGAAATTACATTGCTCTTTCGAAATTACAAGTTTCTCTAATCATATCGCTGTAACCGGAAGTCCCTATTTTTATTTATTATTCGTATTCTTTTCGCGCCTTTTTCTCAGTCTTTTAGATATACTTGCGCACGTTTTTAATTATATTCTTCAACTATCATATATCATAGATTATCCTGCTTTTTTTCAATATCACTTTCTAAAACACTCGCATCCGTATTTAAATATTTTATATAGCATAATTTAAATTGTCCATGTAATAGTACAATACGCATTTGTTCCCTCGTGAACATGAAATGAAAAATATTCTTCTAAGATCTACACATATTTCTGCATCAGTCAGTTTGAAAGAGAAAATTATCACTGGATAAAATTGAATTTACTAAAGGTAAATCCCTTAAACAGAACTTGAGTAAAATTTTAAGGGGCCACATCTATTTAGAGGCTCGAAAAAAATGGCCAAATTCCCATCTTTTTTCTGGCAAACGGTTGGTGATAAAGACATTTAACACAACGGTACATATATTCAGAGCCTTTGAAAAAAAATCTCCAAAAAGTAGAGAAAAACAACAAAAACATGGCCGCCGGCAGATAATGGAATTTTTTCCGCGACGTTTGGCGGTGGACACTCACGAGCTTAAACGGTCCATCCTAAATCTAAAAACCAAACGGATTATTCAAGTTAACAATAAATACAAGTCGTTGACGATCGTGAATTTTGTAAATCTTTTTTTTTTTATAGCTTGACAATGAATTGAAACTCAAGCATACAAAGGCTATGAAAAAGTCGTAATTTTTATGTAACTATTAAAAAATGAAGATTGATTTTCAAAAAGTGAAATCGTCAACGACCTTTAAATGTTTCTCGTCCTATCTTCTGTAAATTTGGAAGCAATCCATCAAGTCATTTTCGAGATATCAGGTCCACGGACTTTGAAAACAGTGGTTCGAGAAAAACGCGTTTAAGGAATCATCACAGTGCGGCCGCCCGAAAAAGAGCCGATTTTCGCGTTTTTTTTTAGACGAATAGGATAAGCTAATCGGTGTATTTTTTTTACAAATTGAAGCACCGATAAAGAATACAAAATAATTTGTTTACAAATTATTTATTTACTGTTTAACATTGCTTTATTTGCGGAAAATTGCGTAGAAAAAATGGTGTCCCATTGCGGCCGCAAATATTGCCTGAAACAAAAATTTCCAAATGATTATTAATCTGTAGATAAGCCGCTATGTTCCTAGGGAGGTTTTTTTAAAGTAAAATTTGAAAAAATGGCGGCGGTTTGAACAAAAAGTATCAAATTTAGCCGTTTTTTCGACAGTTTTTCGCAAAAAAAATAGGAGGATTGAAAAAGAGCTTCCATAGCAACATCAGGAATGACGTGAAGAATGTTCTGTTAATATTTCAAACGGATAACTTGAAAACTCTTCCTTTGAGAGTGGCCACCGTTTAGAAAAACACCATTCCGAGAAAAATGCGTTTAAAGTTCTAAGAAAGGCTGTTAAGAAAGCCTTAACTTTTTCGAAGAAAGGCTGTAGCGACCAAAATGATTCAAATTCCGATCTAAAAATTGGACAGAACATTTTTAACCGTGCATACACTATCGGATAATGCAAAAAAAATCGATTTTTTTTTAATTTTACACTGTGATGATTCCTTGAAGTTTGAAAATATGGTGCTGCTACCGCTCACCTGGCCGACTGTTAAGAGCTGTAACTCATTCAATTTTGGGAATATTTCAATGAAATTTGCACGGAACACAGTTAAAAGATGATACTGTCGAATAAAAACATTTTTGGAAAACGCAATTTTTTCACTTACCGTGGTAGATGTAGCCCGTTCAATGACGTGAGTGGAAGTATAAAAGTGGAAGTGATCATGTAGAATAACACGGTGTCAGAACCTGAATTTTGTGATCATTTTGATCGTTAGGATGTTTACACCTCCCTTTCATAAAAATTTGAATTCTTCGTTGGGAGCTGTCTCTACGAATACACTTCGACCTCTATTATCGGCAACGCAGCGGGACTGGCTCCGCATCACACTTGCAGAATTCGAGAATGCGCATCATCCACTCAATCCGGCTCTGCGCAGATGACGTAGCTGAGCGCAGTACCCCTCAAAGCCCTCTTTTATTGTCTAACATGGTCCGAGCCTCACTCTCGGGCCTGGCGCCTCTCCCACCATGCGCTACACCGACCGATATTCGGCACATGGGGGGGGGGGGCTGTTGTATCTGTGAAGGTCCCGATAACAGAGGTCGCAGTGTATAGCACAAAATGAATATTGTGGTATCGTAATTCTATTATAGTTTCCCCCAGAAATATCTGTCTAGACTATATGTATATCTTATTGCCACGGAAGGAGACATACGTAGAGCAAAGTCTATGTAAGGTTGGCTCGCTCAGTGCGTACATTTGTACATTGCGTGATATTGATGTACTCACTTCGCCAGTGAGTACCTACGCCAACATCGCATGTCAGAGGACCATAGCCATGAGTCATAATCGCCACACGAATGAAAGCCCATCGTAAGATCGTTGCTCTAAAAAATTAAAGTCAATTTATCGACACACTAACAATTTTCCAATTCTCCCGATAATTATTGAAATAATTTTTATAATATGAAAAAGATAAGTAAAAGTTTGAAAATGTTTTATAGTTCCATCTAAACGATTCTCGCGAATAAAAGAAGAAAAAATGAGAGGCGTGCGACACGTTTTGAACGATGAGTGCATTGGCCTTATTGTTGATCCGATAAACATGAAAGATAAATATACCGCGGCAAACAAAAGTATACGTCTACACAGTCTCCTCCCTTGTAGAAATGTTGTTTGTATATTCATTTGCAAGGCATACATTAAATATGTCTCTTTTATGCGAACCTTTAATATTTTCCAACAAAATAAATAAAATAAAATGAAATGCAAATAAATAAAATGAAATGCAAAAAAATGATATCATGATACACAAGAGCTTAAACAATGAATCATTTTTCCTAAAGTCAATGAAATGCCTCAGAATAACTATTTGAAAACGCATAAGCAAAAAAGGTGCACTACTCGTTGTGAAATGACGAGTAAAATTTGAATCTCGAAAAGTCGACAGGCTTTCGATACAAACGAAAAAAAAATGATAAGAGATCCGACGTTGATTAGATTGGTCAGCACACAACCCCAGTGGCAAGGAGTCCGCTGGAATATCCATGCATGTGTACCTACTTTTCTTTCTCACTCACTCTCTCTCCCGTTTATCTCTGCCATGTCTCATCTCGGCGATTCGAGAGCAGTCAGATCGGGACCCGCAATTCGACCTCACGTTCTCTCCTCGCTTTCATCGTAAATTCCTCACGCAACAAGAAAAGGCCTCTCGCTGTGTTTGTATCGATAGTAACAGCCGAGAAACACGTCAAATTTCTCGATAAAGCCGGGGATCAATGATCGGCGTTGACTTTTGACTCTTGTTTTTTTTTAATTAACATTGAAAAGTGAACAACTGCCGGTGAAAGATGGTGGAGAAAAAAATGATACCTCCTGATGGGGGATGGGGCTGGCTTATTATCGTGGCTTATATATTAAACAATGTAAGTAGAATAATGCTATAGATAAACAATATTGATATCTATATATAGTAAGGTGGTTTGAGAAAAAGTACACAAATTAATATTCTGTCCAAGATGTTTGATTTGCACTAGACAGAGGAACGTTCTTCTTTTCATATTTTATATTCGGGGACAAAAACCTAAAAAGATATTCGACCCTAGCAGCATGCAGGTACTTTTACAACTGTCGCATTGCTGACATCAGCGAGTTGATATCGAGTTCGTCGTTTTATTAATTAATGCAATTTTACGGCAATTGAGGTCGCGAACCGAATAGGAACACACATGGACGTTACGTTCTTAATAATTTCTTCGGGATCTTACAGTCGATAACGCGGGGACTATCTTAATCCACGCTGCTTCACCGTGTCATTATTTATGACGTAACGATAAAACAGAAATAAAGTGATCATATAAAATTGATGGCCACATCACAAAGGGCTTATAAATTTATCTAACTTTATCTGCGATCGGTACTTGGAAAGATATTCTTTTTTAAGGCCTTATATACCATTTAAAAAAAAATTATCGGCTTTCTTTGTTGCCTTGAATGATAAACATTCCAAGAATTATATCGTCCGAAGGAAATGGTTTGAAGGGGTCTTCTCACTTTAGACGCTAAAAAACGCTATTTTCATTGTTTTTTTTTAATATGTTTATATTATAGATATTGATGTAAAAGTTGTTACACGTAATAAATACACTTTCAAAATACATCAAAATAAAACATTATTTATTTAAGTCACTATTGATAGACGAAAATGGTAGTTAAAAAAATTGTAGGTCTGCGCTGTTGACGAAATCTTGGAGATGGATCATCCGAAATAAAAAAAAAACAAATTAGCAAATATCAAAATTGTAAAAAATCCTTGATATGCGCTAAAGCTATAGTTGTAAAGAATATGTGGTTAAAATTTCATAAGGATCGGCTAAGTAGTTCCTAAGATTTTATCAACAAGCGGTCAAAAAACGTTGTTTCGAGAACAACGCGTTTAAAGTTTGTTTGGGTTACATAAATACATTAAAAAATATTTTTTTATGTATTTCGAAAGTGTATTTATTAAGTGTAACAACTTTTATATCAATATCTATAATATAAACCTATCAAAAAAAATCATGAAAATAGCCTTTTTAGCGTCTTTCCTTTGAACCATGTCTTCAAAATTGGGCGGCCTCGTAGCTCCTACAATTTTCAACCGATTGACTTGAATTTTCAACTGTAGCTTCTCAAATAGATTTTCTAGCGAAGTACGCACACCGTTTTCGATCGACCAACAATTACGCTTTTTATAAACGCATTACGGTGGTTTCTTTTCAGTCGAAAATTCGTTTTTTTTTTCAAAATGTTGGAAGTTTTGCAATAATATTATGTAATAATATTGTGTACTCCGTTGGCAAAATTCATGTAGATTACGAAAAAACAACTTTCTTAGTCTACGTGCTCAAATGCATCTCCAACAAATTTGACTTGACTGGCTGCAGATATAGAAAACAAACCCTCTCCAAACCTCGTTTTCATTGCTTTGTTAGTATTTTCAAAGAATAATCCCAAAAAAACCTTGTTTTCCGACCATCCGAAGTTATATAAGGCCTTGAACCGACATTCTTCAATGTTTTTCATCCTTCATCGTTGACTTCCTGTTTACGCCGTTTTAGACAATGTCCCCTCTTCTTCCACACGCTACCGAAAAACTGCATTGTATATTTAGAAAAAAACGTTGGAAAATATCGTCTGCTTTCTCGTTTATCGTTACACTATATATCTATTTTTTTATTCCATTACTTCTATCAATGAAAATACTATAATTTTTTGTACTGTATGTGACACGTGCTGCAATGTATATTTTGATTAGAATAATTGAAATTTTTGATAAAAATAAATACGATTTCTTGTGAATATATAGTTTTTATAATAACGGATGATTTGCAGGTAATCATGGTACCGATATTGCAAGGTTTCAGCCTCGTTTTAGCAGAGGTCTTCGAAAAGTTCAATACACCTGCAACAGACGCAACGATAATACTCAGCGTGAATTCGGCGTTCGGTATGGCCGTTGGAATCGTGCATGGGCCATTGTTAAGAAAGTTCGGATACAGAAAGATTGCTCTACTCGGCTCAATTCTATTCACGATTGGCATTACGACGACAGCTTTCGCTACAACCTTCACGCATTTCATGATCACTTATGGGCTAATGGCTTGTGAGTCAATCTGTCGTACCATTGATCAAAGAAAACACCCCACGTTTGGTTTCAATCGATTATCCAATTCAATTGTCGCCCTTATGGTCATATATATATATATATATATATATATATATATATATATATATATATATATATATATATATATATATATATATATATATATATATATATATATATATGCAAATATCGTATACGAGTATTTAAAGAATTTATTTATTTTCTCGTTTAATTTATTTCAAAGCACTCGGTGTTGGGCTTTCTATGGCGTCTTTTTCACTCGCGATTAATACGTATTTCGTGATAAAACGCGGACGAGCCACTGGAATGGCTATGACGCTCACGGGCCTGGGCCCGATATTAATGCCCCAACTAGTATCGTATCTTATGTCGTCGTACGGCACGCAGGTAATTACCATGCGAGGCACGTTAATACAAATTCATTTTCAATGTTGAATTCAACGCAAATTTAATTGACTCAATTTACACTTGAACGTGTTGAATTCAAAGAACGAACTGTAAGTTCGCTCTTTGAATTGAAGGCTGATACAGTTATACAGAACAGATACGGCGCTTTCATTCATTTTTCTTCTCACTGCAATATTTATCAACAATCTCGGGTAGATTTCAACTTGCCGACATGACTGACAGAGTAGCTTATCCTCTCAGGAAAGATTACCTTTACTTCCGGTATCATTGAATGGTCGATTTTTTCTGCTGTTTTCTGGATTTTCAAATTACTGTCCAATGTGAAATTTATGTACATTTGAAATAAGTCAACTTGATGAATCGAACATCGTACAAGAACCGTAATTTTCATTCAATTTTTTTCAATATTCCGAATGTTGAGGGAGCACACCACTGTGACGGACCAAAGAAAGATGGTTTCTTCCGAATTTTTTTTGTCTACTAGATTTTTTATTTGGATTTTGGAAAAAAGGTATGTTGTTAAGCATACATTGAAGTTATTTTGAGAAAATTTTCATTAAAAAAAAATAAAAAATTATGAACGTTATTGAGGTATAATAGAGTGTCTGTTTAAAAAATGTGGTCCAACGGCCGGATCGATAACTTAACAGGGGTTGGTCTGAAATATAAAAATAAAAAAGTTTTATAATCTACATAAATATAGTTCTCGTCGTACGTAGGCATTTTTTCGACGGAAAAAAATTCTCAAAATGGCGAGAGTAAAAAAAAGTGTAATTTTGGCGACATTTTTACTTATATTCGGGTACTTAAAAAATACGAAATTTCAACATCAACAAAAAGCAGCTACGTACAACCATAGCTACGGCATTACCGAAATTTTCGTTTTTTTTTTAAATTTAAAATCGGACTATTATAGCTAGAGTTATGATTCCGGCCAGGCCGAGAAAAGTCGTTTCGAGAAAAACGCGATTGAAAGTTTTAGTATACGTAAATCGTTGCATTGTCTGCCCTTACTCAATAATCTGTGACTTGGTTAATTTTCAATATTTTAACTTCAATTTTTTTCCACATATTCCTGCATATGTATAATTTATGAAAATGCAAAAAAGATCGATTTTTTTTCACCTGTCACGGTGGTGTCTTACCTTAAGGTACCATTGAGAAATAATCGCCACTACAAATTGAAAGTATGTTTTTCACGATATTTTTAGACCTCGATTTCTTTCGAACCTCGAAAACTTTTTATTTGCTGCATGTCAGGGCACCATAATAATCCTCGGAGGTTTGACACTTCATTCCCTCGTGGGTGTGACGCTATTGCAACCAGTAAAATGGCACGCCACGTGGCAGATAATTGAGCCACAAGACGAACAATCAAACTCGATCAAAGGTAAATACGTTGAACAATTTATTCATTGAAATAGTCACACTGGAGTGACGAGGAAAATTGTGAATGGGCTTTCAGTGGCTGAGCCGAAAAGTTTCACATCACTAGCAGTTAAGGAACGAAAAGTGACGATAGAGAGCACAAAGGGACCGCGAGAAATCGTATTTTCGACAGATGTCGAGAACAATGAGGAAATGAGAAGTGGTATGATTCGCAGTCGATCGAATACTCTCACAAACCTAACAGGCCATGCCGACACTGGAGAACGAACATCACGTTACAAATGGTGGAGTTCGGGTAATTTTCTAATTCTAATTCTACAATTATTTCTTCGATTCCACACTTGTCATGAGGATAGCATAAACTGCTGCCATAATCGATAGGAAAAAGCCTGGAAACCGTGAATCTGGATAACAGTAAGATGATCGTCGACGAGACTGGCCATTTCGAATTTCCCTTGATCGATAACAATGATGAAGAAGATAAACGATCGTTGAAGGTAGTTCCTAACGATCCGCCAACGGAAACACGTCTTCAAGAAAATGAAAAATTGCTGATGGAGGTTTCGGAGATGGGGGTTGTTCCAGAAGAACTGTCGGTAGTAACGTCGATCTACTCCAATTGCAGGATCATTTGCACACTATTTCATTACTCCAAAGTTCAATGAACTTCACGAAACGAACGGCTCCGAATGGACAACACTTCTCATGTGCTACAGGTATTTTTTTCCTCCACAGGTCCAAGCGGAAGTCCGTTGATTCCTGCTGGAAAAAAGTCTTTCGCACCATCGTACGGTTTTTCGACTTTGATCTTCTACGAGATCCTGTTTACGTGAACATGATGCTCGGCATGTCGATAGCCCTTTTTGCGGAGATTAATTTTGCCGTTCTCACGCCTTTCATTCTCGCCGATATGGACTTCAGTACCGACAAAATAGCTACGGTTATGAGCACACTAGCTGGAGTTGATCTGGTTTCACGTGCGTTGGTGCCGTTCGTCGGCGAATGGCTGCGCATGCCGGCAAGGCATATGGCTCTAACAAGCCTTTTCCTCGTCATCTGCTTAAGAACAAGTATATCGATCACGTATCTTTAATCGATCCTTTCGTAACCACGTCCCCACCTATTTAGGCGATATCGTGTTTTTTTTCCGTTCTAATTTCTTCGCCGTTTCAGTGCTGATATTCACGAAAACTTTTACTACGTTGATCGCGGTGACGATCGGACTGGGCTTAGCCAAAGGTCTTCGTTCGGTCAACATGTCCTTAGTCATTCCGAATTATGTTCCGATTGAGAGATTAGCGTCGGCAATGGGAATTCAGATGGTCGCCAATGGACTGGTATTAATCATACTCGGACCTCTCCTTGGTAAGCAAAAACTCACGATCGTAAATAAATTAAGAGGTCTTCTCACTTTAGACGCCAAAAAAGGCTATTTTCATGAATTTTGTTGATAGGTTTATATTATAGATATTGATATAAAAGTTGTTACACTTAATAAATACACTTTCGTTATAGATTTTTAAAAAATTGATTTATTTAAGTCACTATCTATAGAAAATGGTAGTTAAAAAAGGGTCCTAAAAAAATGGTAGGTCTGCGCTGTTGATGAAATTTCGGAGATGGATCATCCGAAACAGAAAAATCAAGCGGTTTTAGATTCAGTATGTCAATGGCTACAGCGCATATCATACGATTTTTTTATATGCGAAAATAACAAAATGGCGGACATTTAAAAAAAAAACGTGTTTTTTTCACCTTTTTAGCAAAAAAATAGTAAATATAAATTTTTAAAAAAATCCTTGATATGTGCTATAGCTATAGTTGTAAAGAATATATGGTCAAAATTTCATAAGGATTGGTTCAGTAGTCTCGAAGATTTTATCAACAAGCCGTCGAAAGAAATTGTTTCGAGAAAAACGCGTTTGAAGTTTGTTTGGGATATATAAATACATAACCATTTTTTTGTTGTATTTCAAAAGTGCATTTATTGAGTGTAACAACTTTTACATAAATATCTATAATGTAAAACTGTTTTAAAAATCATGAAAATAGCCTTTTTTAGCGTAAAAAGTGAGAAGACCCCATAAGGAAATATTGTGAATTCTTTATGGGATAAAAACAGCTGAGAATTGCGAAAATTGTAATGCCCGTCTTGAATTCTTTGATCGATAGAAAAAATATTGAGTACGAACCATTGAAAAATTCAACAAGGCCATGAAATATGTTTAGTTAATTCCGTAATTCTCAACACACAGATTGATAATGAAAATCCAAATGACTTCACGACAATTAATCAATTTTGTAGGTTTGTTCAAGGATAAATTCGGTTCTTACGTTCCCTGCTTGTTGATCATTAATTCAACGACTGCACTGACGATCATCATGTGGACTACGGAAATGTGCATAGTACGTGAAAGAAGAAAACGACGGGAGAGGGCGGAGCGATTTTCAGCCGGGGACGTTCGACAATGACGAAGACAAGATTTTGTCATTAGATACAGCGTTGTAATAAAATTGCATTACTTTTTTTACGAACCTACGGCAATAGTATTTTCGTTACCACAATCTCTATGGACTTTCCCAAAGTGTGTAATGCACGACGGTTCACTTCTTGCTGCGGATTTCTCACTCGTGTGCCTCGCCATTCACGTCACAAGTAATCCTAATTAGGGTCGTGTCCTTGTTCGATGCCTTTCTGCCGCTGAAACGGATCTAATTACAGAGAGAATTCTCGTACTCGTTACAGAATCTTCGCGCAAGCGTTCGCGACTCTCATAATCTCCGGGGGATCGTAGGGAAAAAAACAATGAAACGGTTTTTCCGACCGCTTCTCTCAGGGTCTCGGGCGAATTTTTCCCACGGATTACCCGCGGTTCTCTCTCACCTTGGCTCTTCTCGTGAGTGCAGCGAACCTCGTTGCCTCCAGATTCATTCATAATTCGAGAAAGCCATGACATTGGCCCGAGTGAAACGAGAAAACGGTGAAAAGGGAGCGACGCAAATATGCAAAAGGAAATAGAAGGCAGAGACGAGGGAAAAGCAGAATCGACGTGAGAATGCCCGGCGGTTAAGTAGAGTATACAGAAAAAAGAGACGATGAGGAAGAAGATGATGGAAAACGATAGAAGAAGAGAAAGTGTGTTTGGCTCTACATACAATGATATAACTAAAAGTTGGAAATAAATTAACAATGGAAAAGTGTATTTACCGAGAAGAAAAAATTATACAATTAATGAAGGAGTGAGGAAAAAACGGGTATAATAAATTGAGGAAGAATCTGTAAATTGATTATAGCAATTGGATCAACGAAACTTCACACCATACTCGACGTTTCATACGTCTGAAGTTTCTTTTCTATTTTTTTTTTCTTTATGGAGTACTCGGCTCATTCGAGAAATAATTAAGTTGAATGAAATTTCAACCTCGTTGAATTTTTTGAAAATATCAATTCCTGATTTTCGACGAATTCTCAAAACACAACATTTAAAAAAAATCATCTGGAAATTTCTAGTCGATCCGTTAAACGTTAAGGGAGTTATCGTAGTTTATAGATAGGTTCCGCGAACCGGCGAACTTTAACCGCGTCTTTCTCAAAATGAGATTTTCAAAATCGGTGACCACGATATCTCAAAAATCACTGAACAGATCAACTTCAAATTTTACACGCTTCTCTTACATATCAAAAAGCAGTGCTTGAACGAAGGATTTTTGTTTCGATGCATATTTTCTTTATCGACGAATATAGAGCTTTTTTAATCGGATATCAATACTTCCACTTTGGAATGCGGCAATTTTTCCAAAAATCAATATTTATCAAATCCTCCGTCCAAGCACTAGATCATTTTATGCGGAAAATAAATGCGTGTGATATTTTTATTTCGGACAATTTGTTAACGAGCAGCACGAAAATTTTTTTCTTCTCGCCATGCGCTTGGTCTAGCCCGTTAAATTGGAAGAATTAGTATTGTGAGGAAATACAGGATATTTCATTCTTGAAATATGTACCGTGAAACGGGGTTAAATTGACATTAAGGGTAACTTTGACAGTTTTTGGGGCTACTTTAATAAAGAGCCAAAATACGGTTTAAATGTGTGCGCATTTAAATATATTTAAATTTGTTGTTCAAATTTATGATAATGTTGCTCAAGTTAATTTTTATCTCAATAATAATCATAAGACTGATTAAGTGCCTATAATAGTACCCTAGGTACTTGATATTTTTATGTGAAATGTTTTCTTAATAAAGATGACAATTTGATGGTAAAAAATCGTTGTTTTTAATTTAATTCCATGTATAATGCATAGAATATTAAATTTTTAATACGAAATTTTTTATATAAAATTTTAAATATTAAATTTTAATATTAAATTTTGAAGATTACATTTTTGAATATAAAATTTTGAATATTAAATCAAAATGATGTCAATCTTAATCTTTGACAAAAGTTGCATTTCAATGCCAAAACCTCACACTCGAGGTTACTTTGATACTTAAAAAAATATATATAAAATTGTGAGGGTGGTGGGGCTCGACTTTCTTATACATTTGATAGCCAAAGAATACATTATTCTACTGGAGTAAAAAAAGTCGGAATATAGGATATTAAAAAAAAGTTACCTACAAAAAACTTCCAAAACCTGTTCAAAGTAACCCCATTTTACGGTAAGACGTACGTAATCCTCTTTATAGCTTTTCCACGAATAATTATGTAAATTCGAAAAAGTATAAAAGTTATACTCCTCTGAAATTTTGAACGCTCAAATTTGTCAATCACAAACTAATATCTCTCATTGAAAAGAAGTATCAATATCCGCCAACGCATCGCATTTTCGACGCACCGATAACGCAAGATCAACACTTTTCGTTAAAAATGGAAGAACTTTCTCTGCGAAGCGAAAGTGATAATAGAGAAAGGGCAAATAGAAGTTTGTCCGGATGGACATACAAGAGGATAAGTTGGAGAACCGTCCGAAGAGGCAAGGTCACATTTGACTGGACAAACAGAATGACGCGTGGAATAATCAACGACCGGTTGGTGACCCGCGTCGACAAGAAAGTGATCCAAGTCCCGAGCGTTTTCACCGGTCACGCGCGCGCCCATCGGCCATAAATTTCATACCCATGCGGTTCACGTACTTGAAACGGAACCATACGTATAAAGCAAAAAAAGTAAATGAGAAAATCGGCGCAGAACGTAAGACGAAAGGAGGCGTTCGTATTCAATTGGCATCAGCTGGCTCGGATCCACGTTTGCGAAATCGTCGTGGCGAAAGCGAGCTCGAAATTCGAAAAATTTTCTATCGAGACTGCACTTCGATACGGCACGAGTAAGAAATAAAAAAAGAGACTTTTTTTCCCCCAGAACGTGCTGAGCTTACGAATTGCTTTATTCGCTATACTTGTTTTTCGATCAATTTCCAGGTCAATCTTTTTTTCGATTAATCCCGTCTCCCACTCTTCGTCATCGAATTACTTTTAACATTTTACACAAAACACGTACAGTGAAAAATTGAATAAACTTAGTCGTACGGCTTGCAGCGTTTCGTAATTGAGCCTTGAACGAAAAAAAATACACTGGCCGTGTCGACTCACCCGAGAGCGAATCACGAGAAATCGAATGAATTGAAAATGTCAAAAAAAATCATACGGCATCGACAAACAAGGATCACCTCCAATTCATCCAATACCGTCGAATCTTCTCTCAATTGGCATTGCTCTTCTTAGGGCCTTATATACCTACCTTTGAAAAAAATTAACATTCTTTTTATTGGCTTAAATTATGTGTAAACACCCAAAAATGATATAGTCCGAAGAAAAAAGGTTTTACATTTTTAACGCGTTTTTCTGGACTTCATGTATCCAAAATCGGGCGGACTCGTAGTTCCTACAATTTCCAATCGATTGACTTTTAATTTCAACTGTAGCTTCTTAGATATATTTTCTAGCAAAGTACAGACGATTTTTACGATCTATTAACAATTACGATTTTTATAAACAAATTAAGGCCATTTTGTAGTAAAAAATACGATTTTTTTTCGAAATTTTGCAAAAATCAATTTGTTGTAATAATCCTGTGTACTTCGCTAGCAAAGAGCGAGACCGTCCATCGAGGGTCTCAAAAAACAGGCGTTCTCTTTGTCCACCGGGCTGCCATTTTGTATTTTACGTTTATGAAAATAAAAAATTGATTTGAGCACCTACAGATATGCAAAATGAACCCTCCAACTCTCATTTTGATTGTTTCATTAGGATTTTTGAAAAAAACGTCTTGTTTTTCGATCGTCCAAAGGTATATAAGCCCTTAACTCCCCATTCTATCGACGTATTATTCACGTGTTATTACGTATTATTACGTGTACTTATATCGCTAAAACATTCCCACTTGCGTATACACGGCAAGTTTGCGTCACAATTTATGCGGCTCGCCTCCATTTCAATAATTGAAAACACGTACACAAAAGAAAACAGTCTCACTGGCATATCTCGTATACGACGCACATTGGAATATATATATATATATACACACACGTTATAAATATGTTTTGCAGTCTGTTGATTACACGAGCAACGTGATTATAAATATTCTTGATTAGTATCTCACGCTATATCGTCGCGGAAGGCGCCGGCGTCACTGTTTCGTGTGCGATACCTAGAAGAGAAAAAACAAACAACTTAAGAACCGAATATTTGTTTAACATATAAAATGGAACGGAAATTTTATTTTTTGATAAATAAAATTGCGGAAAAATCGTAATTTTTTGGCATACATTGCATTGTTACGTATCACACTCGCTATATTTATATTGCTATCTACGTAGTCGTGTACCAATGACGTTGAATTACAATGAAAAACCGTTCTTTTTTTTTAACGACCGGAATAAAGCTTCGCGGGAAACATTCGTCCGTGACGATATCAAATGGGTTCGAATAAAAATAGATTACTCAATTAAAATATACGATTCGATAAAGTTATAGTTACGAGTACGCAGTAAGCCGGTAAACCTACAAAGATCTCAGATACTTCATTTCCTTTCGTTTCGGCAAAATGAGTGCCGAAAAATTTGGCTAAACCTTCACGATTTATCAATCGGTAATAATGACACTTTTTTCCGACTCGATAAAACATAAAACGATAAAACATTCATGGTGATATTTGAAGAAGTCTTCCCACAATTTGACGCTTTTTTTTCTCGAGGTTACGCAACTCGGTTTGAGATGAGTGGTCACAGTTCGTTGAAAAAATATTCGTCTTACACCAAGATGAAATTTTTGAAAATATTCGTCTTACACCAAGATGAAAGTTTGAAAATATTCGTCATACACCAAGATGAAGTTTTTGAAAATTTCGTGTTACAGCAAGATGATTTTTTTTTAAATATTCGTCTTATACCGAGATGAAAATTTTGAAAATATTCGTCTTAAATCTAGATGTAAATTTTTGCAAATATTAATTTTTCGTTTTCTACGGGTTCTCAAAATATCACATATCGAGTCATCCGTTCAAAACTGAGAGTTATGATAGGTAGGTTCCGTAGAACTTTAAACGCATTTTTCTCAAAAAGTCTTTTTCAAAATCGGAGACCACCATATCGCGAAAATCACTACACCGATCAGCTTCAAATTTTACAAGCTTCTTTTACATATCGAAAAGCAGTGCTTGAAGGAAGGATTTTTTTTCATCCATATTTTTTATTATCAACGAAAATAGGGCGTTTTTCACTGAAAATCAATACTCTCACTTTGGACGGCGGCCATTTATTCAAAAATCAATATTCTATTAAATCATCCGTCCAAGCACTAGATAATTTCATGTGAAAATTAAATGCGTTTGATTTTTTGATTTCGGATGGTTTATTTCCCAGCAGTAGTGACCGCCGCAAAAGACGTTTTGCAAACGGCGGTTTGCACAAACCATTGTATCTACCACATTTATAATTCCTTTTCAATACAAAAATTGCAACAGATGCTTAAAGCCATACTCTTCGAGTAAAAAAAATTGAAACCCTGCACAAGTTTGCTCAGAAACAATCACGATAAATCCTCCTTTTTCGTCCACGAGCTAGGTGTAACCTCTTAAGGAGAGAGCCTGAATTAAAGTTCCAAAAACTTTTTGAGAAGGGAAAAAAACAAGTGAGCCCAGTAAACATTGAGATATCTTTTCATGTATAAAAAAAAATGTCAACATGAAACAATAAATGACTGCATATTTATCAGCATATTCCATGTGCGACTTGCCACTGCAGTCCCCAATCGGCGGGAAAGATGCAGCCTGTAATTCTTGACTAAACCAAATAAACCAATCAAATTTTCAATTATCATATATTTTTTCTGGGTGAATTCAAAAAAAGCTGGAAAAATCGTGAACCTATAACTTTTCTCAGGTTTGAAAAAAAAGTGTTAAACAAAAAACACTTTAACGTTCTATAAAAATTACTTATAAATACTTTTTTAATTCACTTAGAAGAGATTTTCATACTGAAGAAAATAAACTTTGGTTTGATTCAATAGGTCGTTTAGTTTTTTTGCTATCATGCCCGCCAAATGGAAAAATCGTGAAAATAGAAATGCACTTCAAAGTTTTCAATAGGATGAAATATCGATATCGAATATCAATCGCTTCTCTGCTTTTGGCCTTGTATTTTCGAAAATATTTACAATTGGCCGCTGTAACTTTTTAAATATATTCTTGGATAGTTTATCTATAGATTTGAGCAATTAAAAAAAACGATTTTTCGGATCTTCTAATTTAGGCGCCCGCCTTAACGAGACTTTGTGTTGACGAGAATAAATTCTATACCTTTGAGTGGCCTGCGTAAAGAATCGGAACTCGCTGCGCCGTGTCGTTTGAATTCGAAGCGTATTTTTCGTGTTCCATGATACCCCAGAGCGGCACAGTCGCGGGTCCGGTTGAAGCCAGAACAAGATTGTTAACGGCTTGAGGTAAGACTTGATAGGCTCTCTCTATCGATTCGAAATGATCCGAGTCTGTCTCCATCGTGGCCACTTTCGTCGTCTCGTTTGTCACGGGTTTGTCGTAACTCTTGTTGCGTCTCGTCGTAGGTAACGTCGTTACTGACTGAGGCGTGACTACATAAACGCGTTCCATGTTTAACGGAGATATCGAGACCGGAAGTTGTTTCCAGCTATCTTGCTGGGCCATCGACGTCACGGGGCTCGCCAACGTTGTTGTTTCCACAATTTTGGGAAATACGGATGATACTTCGTTCAGGTCGGGCGACACCTTTATTCATCGAGGGAAAAGTAAATGAAAGTAAATTGAACGTGCCCAAATGTGCAACAAGAAAAAAGTGCATAGGTTGTTGCAGATCAATGGAGAAGGTTGCACCGTGCACTTGCATCAGGTGCCGAAGGTTACACCTGATGCAAGCTTCGGATACGGTTCCAAAAACTCCCAACCTCCGATAGAGCTGACATTTTGCACAAACCTTCCTTTTAATATTTTAAGACAGCCCCTAAGCGATTTTTGGCGACTTTCGAGATAGTTTTCGAGTTATTGAATTTTTGAGTTTTTTTTTAACGCGCGCCGACTATATCTATATTTGCTACGTCTCCATTCATACCTATATATGTTATCGCGCTCTCCGTTTTGTCCAAATAAAATACTCAAACAAACCAAAACAAACCCAAAAACTATTGCGCGTCGCCAAAAATCGCTTTAGGGGATGTCTTAAGGGGTAAGGGCACAGTGGAATTTTCAAAAAATCGATATTTTTTCGCTGAAACGCTGCTTTATCATCATAAGAATAAGTTACCATTCGATTTATAGCAAGACATTTTTTTTCACCGTCTTTGAGCGTATAACGTGAGCCCACCTCTCGCACGGCCAGAGGCATATGTAAAACTTTAAACGCGTTTTTCTCGAAACAGCTTTTTTCCAATTGGCGTGACAAATAACTTCAACAATTTTCAATCGATTTACTTCAAATTCAAAAGTTATGTTCCTAATTGCATTTCGCGGAGAAGTACGTACGGAATTTCTGATTGATCGAAAACTTTTCATTTTATGAGCAGTTTTATGCGAAATTTTTCACTGAAAATTCAAGTTCATATACCTACAACTTTTGAATAAAACAATATTTTTTAAAATTCCGTACATATTTTTCTAGATATTCTAATGTAGATTGACGAGAATTTATGTTTTTTATTCTAGGCCAAAAATTGTGGATGCTAAATGTCACGCCGCGGAGCGCCTAAAAAAAAGATAACAAAAGAAAATATTAGTAGTCGGCCATTTTGCACATCGAAAAAAATATATATATATTTTTTCTAGCAGCTTGATATTCATACTAAATGGATGTGTAACTAATTTTATGGGTGAATCACTTTATCATACGAAAAGAAAATTGTTAAATTCGCACATGATTTTCTACCCGTTACTGTGGCCTAACCCCTTGAAATATTAAAAAAAAATTTTTGTGCAAAATTTTAGCTCGATCGTAGGGCGGGGGGGGGGGGTTTGGAGCGGTACCCCCAGAACTTTTACGCTTCGCAAAAAATCCCTTTAGGAGTTGTCTTAAAATATTAAAAAGGTGGTCTGCGCAAAATTTGAGTGCACTCCAAGCTTCAAAGGACTTTAATCAACTATTACCAACAACCCTGAACAATTTTTTTTCGTCGAAACGTCAGAACAGATCGGGATCAAAGGCAACACATTTTTCTTTTATTTCCAATAATACAGTAGCCCGTCATTTAGTACTTTTCGTTTTCCTTTTTTTTTAACTCGTCAAATTGTCCGTGCTTTCTTGTCCACTTGATTTTTACATCAATGGCCAAGCACCTAAGGATTCCTTACCTGAACGTGTGAAACGTCAACTTGATCGCTCGCCGAGGCCTCATGCTCGAGATCGTTGAAGCTGAAGCCAGCGAGTACATGACTGATTTCTTTTTCCGTTTCCTCTATCGTATTTTTGGTCGAAGCAACCGGTTCCGTCGTCGTCAGGTATTCGTTCGGAATTTTCTTCGATGGTAACAAATACGGGCGTGAAAACTTTGGTACTTCGGTACTCGCAGTTGTACCTCTGGAATATTCCTACGACAAGAGTAAACATTGACATTCATTGGCTGTCGAGTACACGGAGGAGGTGAGAATACGTTGACGCGCGCGAATTTTTCTTTTCTTTTGTGCCGGCGAAATTTCGCAGTGCATACGAGTCAGTAAAATGCGCATAAAAAAACCAACGTTTGTCGTCCCACATGCCTCGTTTGCGCTTGTACGTGCCTCTTTTGCCCGTTTCACCGCGCTTCACACTCTCTTTTCTCCTGTCTTTTCTATATATGTATATATACAAGGTGTCCTGTTATGAATGGATAATCCTGCAACTGTCGATAGGTCAGATCATGTCCTACTATGTGCTGGAATTGCAGTTTAGTAAAAGTGCCACGGTTTTCGAGACTTTGGGCTTTATGTTCATTTTTTAAAACAAATCATCGGCTTTTGTTTTTTCGCGTGCCATTTCTACAAATGATATGAATCGACAATAGCTGAGCAACTTTTTTAAGTTATTGGCACGATTTGTGTTGTACATTTTTTTTACACCGCAGGCTTTCAAAGTCAGATGTTCGAATTGGTTTGTATGAAAATTCTGCATAAGATCGTTTTTCATAAAGTTTCCTTAACATTTAAGGGTAAAAAAAGACTTTTCTCGATAAAACAAATAACCGAGAGTATTTAAAAAAAAACGGGGTAAGACAAATTATCATTTGTAAAAATGGCATGCGAAAGACCAAAAGCAGATGATTTTTATCTCGAAAACCGTGAGACTTTAACTAAACTGAAATTCCAGTATATAGTAGGACATGATCTGACCTATCTACAGTTGCAGGATTATCCATTCATAACAAGACACCCTGTCTGTGTATATATATACACACACACACACACACACATATATATATATATATATATATACACATATACATACACATATATTTAATGTTCTCGTATTCTTGCTGTTTTATTAACATTTTCCTTGCCTCCACTTCGAAGTACAATACGATTATTCACAGCACCTTCACTCACGATTATTTCCGCGTCTAGCCATTCATTAATCAGCGAGAAGGCCCACGGAGAATCGGCGGTGTGATCCGAACGCAAACAATTCTGTTAATTCTCCCTCTTACCGAGTCTATTATTTTATTCTCTTCGCTAGACTTAAATAATCCATTATTAGCTATGAACTACTTTGCTCTGCATCAAGTTTCCCATACCACTCTGCTCTTGCCAGACTACGCTATGCAGTGAAAAAAACATCGTACCACACTCGCGGCAGTAATTTTATCAAATTTATTTCCGCTGTGAGACTTTCCTGTTTCTCAGGTCGTTAATTCGTTGATTGTTAATTTTGCGTTGATCGATACATGCTAGACGCGCATCTTGTTGAAGCATCATTGTTTGATGATCAACCTAGTCATTTATCTCGGTACGATTAGGATACTACAATGGAGATGAAAAAAAACTCACCTGTATCGTCCAATTGTCGATGTTTTTCTGCAGCCTCAGAACATCGATAGATGTATTCATTTTTGGCCAATTTTGTGTCCTCGTCGCTTCCTCCATTGTTGCGAAATTTCTAAATGGCTGTAATATCCGCGTAACTTCACTCTCGACGTTTTGAGATTCCTGGGCCAGGTAATCTCGACTCCCGTCGTAAATTGGTACTTTCCGCGCCTGCGTTTGGATCGGTAAGGTTTTCGTGCTCCAGTCCTCCGGCAAGGGACGGAACGGTTTTGGAGTATATTGCGAAGTATAGGGGATGATAATTTGTACCTGGAATGATTTTAATTTGAATATCTTCATTTCGGAAAATTCCATTGCATTCGGGCTTCGATAAAAACGACATACCTGCTTATTCTTTTTGACTCCTTGCTGTCGATTGCCGGACTTCAATTTGGCATCTTCTACGTTGTGATTCGACAGATCGCGGGAAGGTTTAAATCCTACACCGGACAAATACTGTCGAGGATCGAACCAGCTTTCCCTGCTTCCCGGCCGAGGTAGCCTCGGGTCATTGCTCTGTGGGGCATCTTTTTTGAAATTATTGTACGACTTCATTAGAGCTTTCAGGAATGGTTCCTCGCTCGCGTGTCCGGCTGAAGGCTCCGGAAGTTTGAAACCGTAACTTTCAGCGTTCTCAAACTTTATCAGGCCGGGATAAAGTTTCAGCAAATCCTGACCCTTTTGTCTCAACGCTTCAGGAATTACCAATTGCCCTTGAAGGGCTTGTCGCGATCGCTCGGTGTTTCCAATTTGCTCAGGCTCGTAGCTTCGCTGATCCGTCTGCTTGTCATTTTCCGAATCCTGGGAACGTTCGTTCTGGCGAAAGGAATCGTTTCGCTGCGATTGCTGTACCAGTTCAGTGAAGTCTGGTAGGTTTTCTCGAACATTCGACGATGCCGATGGAGGCACGGTGCTGAATGTTTCAAACTCGTCAAATGGCACACTTTGACTGCTTCCACTTGAAAATGCCTTCGGCGATGTGGTCGTAGGAATCGCTCTGCTGCTTGTTTCGTCTTCGAACCCCGAAGGTTTCGTTGAATCGTCAACAGGCCATGTAGCATTTATGCCATAAGTACCGTCCGAATTTTGCAGTATCACAGGAGGATCCTCGATCGCTCCGGTTGACGTTGATGAAGAGCTGCTCGAATCATTGGAATTTTTCCGTCTCTCATCGTCGCCGATCGAACTCAAATCAATAATCGGAGATTGTTCGAAATGAATAACGTGATGGCCATCGGATGACAACTGAGATCCGTAACTCGTCGGTTGTTGAACATTTCTCAAAGTCGTCTGGATACCGTGAAAATCTCTTTGTCCAACTGATTCCGTCTTTCCCGAGCCATAGCTGACGGATGATGTGCTTGACTGTGTTTCGTGATCGGTGGATGGATACAGGCTATGCTGATTGTCCGAATCAGCGGCACCCGTATAACCGGCCTGGTTCTCATTGAACGAAGCAGGCGGAACATGGTCGTTGGAATCGAAAGGGATAGTTTCAGCGCCTGGTGGCGGTTCATCCACGTAGCCTTCGCCCAGCAAAGCCTCAGAATGATGAGACGAACTTTTCTGCGGATCGGTTTGAGCTTCCAAGGCGGAAGGCGATTCGATATTCTGATGTGGCTGCTGCACGGATTGAAGATCGGCGGAGGGATTGAATGCACCATTCCGAGACGGTTGCTTGCTCGATTGATAGTCCTGTGACCCAGGGAGCGAGGCACGTATGTGCGAAGATGTTTCAAAAGAATGTTCTCCTGGATTCACTCCACCTAAATTAGCATCCTCAATGCCACCTCTGGAGAACGATGTGTCCGGTTGACTGTAATCGACAAATGCCTTTGGAGGATCCAAAGACGTCGCGGTATCTTTCGGTTTCGCGCGGAAGGGCGTAGCTTTGAACAACGGTGGTATCGCACCGGGATACAGATGAGGATTGGGAATGGGACCCCTGAATGTCAACGGCAATTTATTTTCTATTGGAGCGTAATTAAAGTTTTCATTGTGATGTTTATCGTGGTTATTATTGATATTTAATTGTGCCGAATGTGAGGATACCCGATTGTTGGCGTCAGGGACAGGCAACGATGGTGGCGGACCGTAACTAAAATCCGGTACCTTCACTTCTTGTGAAAACGAGGGTACGTGGTAAACGTTCGTTTCACTGTTATCTTGCTGATGTTTTAACGTGGGTTCTAACGATTTGGATGGTACGACGTTCGTGGAGCTAGCCGCATAACGCGCGTCTTCCGTCTTAACCCCGTGATATAGAGGTATCCATGGTACTTGGTTGCAGGGATTGCAATTTCTCGATTTCGCAGGTGGAAGGTAAACTTGACCGCCTTTGGGCGCTGGAGGACGTGGAAGCTTTTCTCCTGATACGTGTCTAAAAAATGTCAGTATCCATTTTTTAATTGTGTATGTTATAATCGTGGCTGAACCACGTTTGTTCTAATAAAATTGAGACAGGGGTATTTAAATAACATGAAATGGATTTGTTTCGTTAACTAGTGCAATAAATTTGACACGTCGATGAATTTTCTTGATTGGCGAGAAAATAAGTTATCGCTAATCTTTTCCCGAGCTTGTAATCTTGACGGGCTACATCTACCGAGATGGGTCAAAAAGTGGCATTTTCCAAAAATATTTTTATTCGATAGTATCACCTTTTAGCTATATTCCCTGATAATTTCGTTGAGATGTTCTCAAAATTGAATAAGCTACGCTTCTAACAGTCAGTCGGCCGGGCGATCGGTAACGGCCTAATACTTCAAGCTTTAAACGCGTATTTCTCGAATCACGGTTATCAAAATCGGTGGACATGATATCTCGAGAACGACTTGATGGATTGTTTCCAAATCTACAGGAGGTACGATGAGAAATATTCAAAGGTCGTTGACGATCTCACTTTTTCAAATCGATCTCCATTTTTAAATATTTATACAAAAATGACGACTTTTTTCATAGAATTCGTGTGCTTGAGATTCAATTCATCGCCACAATGTTAAAAAAAAATTATTTAAAAAATCAACAATCGTCAACGACTCGTATTTATTGTTAACTTGAATAACCCGTTTGTTTTGTAGATTTCAGATGGATCGTTTAAGCTGGAGAGTGTCCACCGCCAAACGTCACAAAAAATGTCATCATCTGTCGTTGGCCATGTTTTTGTTGTTTTTCTGTATTTGTTGGTGATTTTTTTAGAGGCACTAAATATATGTACCTTTGTTTTTTTAGTGCGTTTCTTTTTTACCAGCCGTTTTCGAGAAGAAAAAAATCCGAATTTGGCCATTTTTTTGGACCTCTAGGTAGATGTAGCCTCTTAACGTTAATCCCTTCCCTTCGACCCATTGTCAACAACAATCACCGCGTTAACACACTTCTGGCCATTCGCTCGATGTATGTCACGGCAAATTCAAATCGCTTCGTTTACAAGTGCTAACTAAGGCACCACAAGTCTTCCCGATAAGCACGAGACCGGGTGATGTGATTCAATTGAACCGGCGAAGCGAAAACTGCCGGTTAGCTTATAAAACCCGAGGCTTTAGTGCCGGCGTTTCTTATATATATACAGAATCGCGTTTACGATTGACTCCGGAGACCTCGCGAGTTCGCCCTCTCGGCAAACGACATTGTGTGCAGTACTCTAATCAAATATCCGGCCTCATATCAGGTGCGAATGAAAAAAAAAGCAAAAAAGCAACACAATGGACTATTACCCTTCGTAAGAATTGGTCGGCGGACCATAAGCAGGCGCTGGTGGTCCATACCCGTTTGCTGGTGACGATGACTGCTGATGTCCCGAATTGAATGTTTGTTGGTGACTGTTGGACTGCTGAGGTTGCGCCGACCATTGGCTCGTCGGACCTCCAAATGGGTTCAGCCACCCCATCAACCTTGCAAAATAACCGGGTGCCTCGGTGGGCGGTGGAGCCAGTATTTTTCCGTGTCTAAATGACGAAGAGGGACGTCCCTTTGGTCCTTGAAGAGGCTGTGGACCTCCGTGATGTTGATTGTGTGGGTTGCGAGAGAATTCGGAACCTCGTGGAGCGTGCGCGTTTGGCGGTGCCGGAGGTGTTAGGAACTCGTTCAACGTTGCTGTTCGACTTTGACGACGTGGCCGGACTCCATTGCTTGCTGCTGATGCTGATAGCGCGGTGCACCAGCAGCTTATTAGCAGACTCAAGCACGCCAAGCCCTAAAAAAATTATCATTATTTTCTTTCGGTCACCAAAACGATAGTACGAAACTTCTATATTATATGTTTATATATATCCACTAAAATCTATAGAACATTTTATTTGCAATTCGGAAAAGACAGTTCCACACTGCTTTGCTCTTTTCTTAAACTGTTGAATCACAGCATCATTGGCTCAAATTTTCCGAAGTACAACCATCATGAGACACATGTGATAACGAGCGATAAGCATCACCGGGATATACAATGAGCCCGATTTCTCTTCTTCGTGATTGTAGTACCACGGTATGGATATAGTTATGTTACGAGGCTGCAAGCCATACACTTTATACGGAATCACGCATGCCGAGTGCAAACTTCGTAACCGATGGAAATATGTATGCTACGTCAGGTAGTGCGAACGGAAAGACATTTTCTCTTATTTAATTAAATAACCAACCAAACACTCTACCCATATATCTAGGTAAAGAAAAATGTTAAAGCCGTTAGATCTATGCAATGTTGGCTATGAGCACATCTGGCTGCTTCGAGAACAGACTTTAAAGTATCTTCCAACGAATCGCTAATTTTGCGAACAGGACGATCGGTGAAATTAGTTTTATATTAAAATACTAACATTAATCTACAGGTTTTCAAAGGCGATGTGGTTCAGATACAATGGTGAGTATAGAAACTACTATGAAGACAGTCCTCAAAGTTGGATGTCTACGAAATCACCGTTCCTTTCATTAAGCGAGTGGAAGGACCGGGACCACTGCGTAGTTGCACAAGTCGAGAAAACGCTGCGCTTTAAGGGGTTATGCCCTGTTAAAAGTTAAAAAATCACTTTTTTCACAACCAATATATATTGACAGTATATAATCTAATAGATGTTTCCTGAAAATTTTAAGGTGATCGAATCAAAATTGACAGATTTATAGGCTGTCATGTTAACGCCCGTTGGAACACTCAAGGCGTCGTTCGAAACTTTAAAGGCTTTTTTCTCGAAAATTCGTTGTCAAAATCGGTGAGCAAAATATCTCAAAAACTACTGCGTCGATCTTTCTGAAATTTTCAGGGCTTTTTCTAGATGTCAAAATATAGTATTTGATCGAAGAATTTTTTTCCGTTGAATGCTTTCGACTTGATGAACGAAGAATGCCCATTTTTTCGCAAAAATCAAGTCTCAGTTTAAACACGCGCATTTTGTTTTCATTTGACATTCCGGAAATTCCTTCGACTAATCATAGGGTAAGCTAATATACAATCGAAATCTGTTTGATTTTTTCCAGAGGTGCTTCCCGGACATCGGCGGTAAATCGATTATAAGTAGATATTTTTTCACAAAAAAATACAGTGTTCTTCAGATGATATTTTTTCAAATACCTAATCTTTGTAGAAATTTTTCATCGTCATTTTCTATTTTTTTAAATCCTAAAAAGGAGCTTTTTTCGCCTGTTACAACTAGGCGAAACCCGTTAATTGTTGACTCTGCGCAGCTGACGTCGTGCGTAGTAATGCTGTGATAGGCTCAGCACTTCTCCCACCACGTACATATCGACCCAGGCCGTATGGTGGGGACTCGACCATAAAGTTCTCGAAATCGAGGTCCTGGCGCACGCATGTGTATGTATATTTGCGCTGACATATTTTTCCGTGAGGTATAGTCTTCAATATTTGCGATGACGTATCTGGCCTAGCCATTCGACTATCCGACAATAAATTGAACTCGGCATGGCGCAAAAAGTCTCCTACGCGGGATTCAACTGTATGGTAAAGCAACCTGAGCAGTCACAACGGTTACGGCAAGTTTGTATACCTATACAACGAAGGAGACCGGCTGGCCTTACAAAAAAAGACAGCGGACCAGCGGTATTAGAGTTCAGCTGCAGTCAATGCGCGAGAAGGAGACCGTACATAGGTAGTTTCCTATATAACACTGCACACGGACCAAAAGTGGGTCAACTCGTGAGAATCATTTCGTATCTCATCGCCTTGGCTCCACGAATCAGACAACACACGCCGTTCGTCTTGCCGCAAATATACGGAACTTAATGCACGGCACTTTCGTCATTATTATAAAATTCTACCAAGACTGTGGTGCGATCAATTAGAGAAGAGAAGAATTACAGACTCGAGTTTAATAAACATCGTTTTCTTTTCTACCGTGCTATGATCATTCATTCCTGGTAGTATTGCTACGAAGATATTTTTAGGTTCAACGTCAACTTACGAAAAATTAGGTGACCTGAATTTGTTAATGAGTATGATATAAAAGTAATATTGGAATGCATAAGGGAAACACAATTTGCGGAATCAAAATTTCCACCCTGCTCGATCGGAAAGGGAGACGATTGCAGCCCAGACGAAGACATTTTAAGGGGCAAGGTACCTTCAGGAGGTAAAAAATTTGCTGATTTCCTTGATTTTTTTCTAAAGGAAAGATTTATTACCGTTTTTGAGACTTAAGGTATGTTTTATTACTGCTTTTAATTGTTACATGGTTTCTAAAAATAATTGATCTTTAAAAACGGCACAGTCTTCTAAAATGCATTTTCAAAATTGGTGTGACGCATAGCTAAAAAATTAATCGATCGATTCTGACGAAATTCGGTATGAATATTTCTAACCTTATTGTCGAAAACATGACCTTGAATGTCCTTGAAAATTGAAAAAAAGAAATATTTTTTACTGCAAAATGTAGCCATTTTTTCGGAAAATTCAATCTTTTTATTTCAATGAGTACCATTTCATCGATTTTCAACATTTCTCACTTTTTCTTGGTTCATATTCTGCGTATGAGTATTAAGAAAAGAAAAATCGCCGTTGGTTTTTTGTTCGGAATAATGTCGCCGGTGCTACGTGTCACACTGTTTGACAACATCCGCCGCAAGCCATTTAGAAGACTGTGCTATATCTTCGCCATTTTTAGATGTTTTTTTAGAGAATAATTTTTTAGAGAGTATTTTTTTACAGATTAGTTTTAAAAATACCATGTAACAGCCAAAAGTAGTAATAAAACATACCCTGAGTTCAAAAATGGTGAAGAAATATTTCCTTTTAGAAAAAAAACACGAAAATCAGTCATTCTGCCCCCCCCCCCTAATACACAACATCGCAACGTGTCAATCTGCTGCTGATGGATTCTATACATAAAATCACAAGCCGTATTTTATGCAATCTGGAACCTGCTCGACTAGTTTGTGTGGTTGACCATGACGATGAAAGTCTCGAGGGATAGTGTTGCAGCCCACAATGCGCGTGAGGGTTCTAGAGGTACGACTGGACGTTCTGTTCATAATAAATCTTATCTCAACAATTAAAATAATCATTTAACGTACGTTCGAAAGGCATGGTACATGAACATTTTATCTGATGCCGATATAGAATATTTCTATATCGGCATATCTAGATATAGAATATTTCTAGATTGAATCAATATTAACATCGCGTTGTGCACAGCTGTCTCTACGGTCCATTTCCACTGTTATGGAAATAATCGTAGGGTGCTGGATCAAGACAGATCGTTGCTCCAGTTCGAGCGAAAGAATAATCCGAGTGAGTTGGTTTGAAAAAGGGGATACCTTGAGAACTTCACGCTTAAGGCACGACACCACTGTGACTGGTAGGAAAATCGTTTTTTTTTTGCATTTTCTGAAAATATACATATTGAAAAATATGCAAAAAAAATGTCAAGTTAAAATATCGAAAGTTGACCTAAGTACAGACGAATTTGTTAGAGCAGGTAGCGCGGCGATTTACGTATACTAAAACTTTCAATTTCGTTTTTCTCGAAAAGACTTTTCTCGACCTGCCCGGAATCACAACTCTAGATATAGTTAACCGATTTTCAATTTTCTTTCAATTATGAGTAAAAATTTCGCCAAAATTACACTTTTTTTTAACATTCGCGATTTTGTGAAATTCTCTTTTCGAAAAACGACTACGTACAACGAGAATTACATTTTAATAAATTACAAACCTTTTTTATTTTTATCTTTCGTACCAACCATTGTCGAGTTATCAATCCGGCCGTTGGACCACATTTTTTATACAGAGGCTTTATTATTTGTTTATACCTCGATAACGTTGCCAATTAAAATTTTCTTAAACAAAACATTCCACAAAATAAGTTTAATGTGTGCTTAATAACATACCTTTTTTCCAAATCGCAAAAACATAATCGAGTAGACAAAAAACATCGAAAAAACGACCTTTTTTGGCCTGTCACAGAGGTGTCCTCCCTCAACCGGAAGAGTTGGCCTGCTGGCCTCTTCTCTCTACCAAAAAAGATAGGTCCCTCATTTACATCCGGCGACGCAACGGATGTCTCAGCGCTCAATTTCTAAATCCTCGTCACGCCATACTTTTCGACCATTCGTTGTGAAATCTTTTTAAGAATAATGTTAAGGAAGTATGAGCAATGTACTTGATGCACTTGAAAGTCTTGCTCGTCATCTTAAGAACGTTGGGGCGGCAAAATTCAGATAAGAATGGTAAGAAATCGTGTCTGTCGCATCTTGCAGTCTCATCGTACGGATGTGGGCGACACTTGGCCTTGAAACGAATAAAACGCTACCAGTTTTATTACCAGAAGCTATCAACGTTTATCCGGATCGCATCATCCTCATTTTCGAAGTTTTAAGGGGACTTTAATAGGTCATACGGCATCGCGATTTCTTTTTCGTAATTTCCGATAACTCGGATCCCTTTACATGGCAACGGGAAAAAATGGTGCAGCCGTGGATGATTAACGTTGTCAACTTTCACGACGCACGTCGCAGCTAATGCTTGTATGAATTACAAACACGAGAGCTTATTGACGCAGTCAGATATCAAGAGATAAAGAAAGGAATACGGTACAAAAAAGTCGCGTCAAACCAGCAAGTATCTCATTAATGGCGTCGATCTTCACTCGTGAACGCCGAAGACGTGCCTGCCTCTACACTGCCTTTGGGTAGCATCATATTAGGTTCATCCGCCATTTATGAGTAGGCTCGCAGCGAGAGCGATCGGTAAATACCACTCTAGACCAATTCACGTATGTGAAAAAGAATAAGAGTTCTTCCAGATGATCATTATTATAACGACGACTCCCAGTGTACCACAAGCAAACAAAGGCATGTTGAATAGATGTTGAAGGCAGTATCAAAGTGTGAAGAGGAACCGCAAGCGCCCGTTACCTCGCGATCGTAAGAAAGTAAAGAAACATTTTTCTCTGGTCCCCGCTAGGTTTTTCATTCGCGACACGTATACTAAAATGTACTCACGAGTCTCCATTTTCCATACAGTCTACTATTGCGGACTTCAGGTATCCAGCTCTCTGGCATAATTCTCCGGCACTTTAGCACTGACTCGCGCAACTCGACTTTGTTATTCTTGCTAAACTTAGACCACTCTGAGATTTTCCGAAAATCGATTGTTTTTGCCAAAAAGGTACCTTGGTACCTATAAAATTATTTTCCAATAGGTTATGGGTGTGAAAAATCTCTAAGTACTCAATTTTCGAAGATTGTTGAAGATTAAAGGTATTGAAACATTATTCATGTCGTGACTTTCTACTAACTTTAAACGCGTTTATCTCAAAACTTCATTTTTCAAGTTGGCCGGACTCATAACAAACAAATTTTAACCGATTCACGTGAAATTGTAACTGTATATTTAAAATTTCAGTTTCTAAGGCACTGCGTAGGATTTTTTATTATATTGCATAGTTCGTTTTTATCAATAATTTTTTGACGATTTTCTCATGGCATTTTATACTTTTTATTTTAGACATGCGCCATTTTGACAAAAAACAATATACCAAAAAGATCCTACGTACTTGTATAGCTATTCTTATATATAATCGAAAAAACTTTAGTTTCTCATCATAAGACGGCCGGACTGTCGGTCCGGCCGTTGACCTTCCAGAAATAAAGGCGTCATCGTAAAAATGCTGCACAGTCGCCATTCTGACATGTATCGCTGTGAAAAAAAAAATTGTGTAGTCAATTACGTGTATAATACAACCCCTATTTTGTAATTTCGATCTATTTTATGGTTTCGCTGGAAAAAAAACAACAAAATATGCCCTTTTTGGCCTTTAGAGTGGCCTAAGGCCTCGAGGGATCGGATCCCTTTGTAACGTAGAATAGAGCTTATGGCCGGAAATGAACTCCACGAGGATGCTGGAGGACTTTATGGCTCCAGAATCGTAGATTAATCGGTAGATCTTTTAGTCACCAATTTTTTTAGCCTCGAAATTTTAAACGAGTTTTCCTGAAAACAACTTTTTGCAAACCTTATGACTCGAAAACTATCTGGTCGATTATTTTGAAATTTTTCACACTTTTAGATAACATAATTACTGACCATGTGAACCAAAAGTTCTTTGAAAATCATTTTAAGAACCTTCTTCTTCATTAGGATATATTGGAGTAAAAATTTCATGAAAAATAGAACATGGTTTCAAACACGTAACATTTTTCGCATTTTACGTTTGCTTTGGATTTTTTAGGTTCACATAGAGCGTGTACGTCTTAGAAATCTGAAACTTCTTGACTTTGATGTTTCAGGTCAATGAACCGGATGCTAGGTTGAACGCCTTGGAACAACTCAGGTGGCAACTAAAGCAACTGCCGTACAGCCGCTATTTTTTAATAATAAAAGAAAAACATTTTTTCGAAAATTTAAAGATGTAACATTATGTACATATAATTTTAATTATGTAGAATAAATAGTTCTGATACGATAACATCTTGAAAATACGCTTATTTTTGGCTGCCTCAAGGGATCTTCCCTGTTAATATGCAGAATACAAGGAAAAACGAGGCTGCATCCTCGATTTTGTGAGTTTTCAACAAAAAGTCAACGTTTTAAAAAAATTTCACTAAAATGGCTTGCAAAATAATTTCTTTGCTCCCGGCTACTTTGCAAAATCTCTTTAAAATGACTTTCAAAAAATATATATAAATTCATTTAACACGAAAAGGGTCAGGGTCGCACGATTTTTTAAATGTGGAGGAATTCCTCGTATATATTATGATAAAGAACTTCCGTGAATCCGTCGCACGATATAATATTTTCAACACCGTACATTGTGAAATACCACTTGAAGCCAAAGTTTGCCCACCCACGTGTACTTCCGTTCCTTTGTATTCATATATTGCCATACAGCTTGGTGAATGTACCGTGTATATCGTATCACTACACGGTATTCCCGCAGAATATCTCTACCACGCTTTTCTCTTTCGCGTCTCGCTTTTCTAATGAATCCTGCATCTCAGCTTATTACGGAAAAAGAAGCAAGATCATCACTATATAGATCCGGACTATAACCACGTGTGTAACCTTTATAAATAACTTCACGGATAATTTGTAGGTCTCGGAAAAAAGGTTAATCTTTTTCTTCCGATGCACAATCGCGAATACGAAAATTCATTCAGTTTTCATGTATTCATCCAGATCTTAAACATCACGATCAATTAATGATATTAGGGGGTTATGCCTAATTGTGAAAGTAGAAAAAATCCCTTTTTTTTAAATCAATATATTTTGACAGTACATCGACTTATAAATGGTATCGGAAAATTTCAAGGTGATAGGATTAAAATTGACAGATCTATAGGGTGTTATGCTGACGTCCGTCGGAACGCTCGGAGCGTCGTTCGAAACTTTAAACGCTCTTTTCTCGAAACTACATTTTCAACGTTGGTGAACAAAATACCTTAAAAAAACTACTGCTTCGATATTTTTAAATTCTTTGGGGCTTTTTGTAGATGTCAAAATATAGCATTTGTTCGAAGGATTTTTTTCCGATATATACTTTCGATTTGATGAACGAAAAGACTCAAATTGAACACGCACAGTTTTTTTCAAATTCAATATTTCGGAAATTCCTTCGATGAATCATATACAGGGTAATTCCCAAAATAAGCTGTTTTCGACTGTTACTAAGCATAACCCGTTAATAAACCACTCATAATCGTCCTTAAGGATGGAGAGAAATTGTGCTATGAATAAGTTTTGTAAAACTTCTTTTTATAATTTAAAAAAAATCGAAAGTAATTGAAAATTTCAATGACTTTCAATTGAAAGATTCAATTAACTGATTTTTATTGAGAATTAATTCGTACTCGCGAAAATAAGTGATCGTTGTTATCAGTCACAAGAAAAAAAAGGTTGGTATTAACTTACATTTGCTTGAAAAAAAAAAAACAAAAATATGAATGTACACGTTTTACACGAATTCGTTGCAGTTGGAAGCCCGCTGCAACGATACATTTCTCATCATTATCGATGATTTGAATCCCAGAAGGGTGAAGATAATGTTTTTAAATTTAGATATGCGCTATCAATGTTCGTGTTCCATAAGAACCACTAAATTATTTCAAAAGAATTACACCAGCAAATCACAATTTTTTATAAATAAAAGATCCTCAATTGTCCCAAAATTTTTACGTCAATGGCCGCAGTTAGTATGTCCGCAAGAGATACGAATTGTGCCTAATCCACGGTCTTTCATGAGAAGCGATGCTAAAGGGCTACATTTGCAATATTTTTTCATCTCGAAAACAATCTAACGAAACTTATCGAATCTTTGAAGTTCACCACTGAAATTCAACTTCGAACTGAAGTTTGAAACTTTGAATTGAAGTTCAACTTTGGACTGAAGTTCATTTTTGAACTGAAGTTTGATACTTTGAAGTGGCGTTCAACTTTGAACTGAAGTTTAAAGCTTTGGGCGGAAGTTCAACTTTAAAGTGAAGTTCAACTTTGAACTGAACTTCAACTTTAAACTCAACTTCAACTTTGAACTGAAGTTTAATATTTATCACTAAAGGTGTGTAGCCTGCTTAAAGCCATTCATTCATTTCATTTGTTCAATTCATTGGAACACGCTATTTTTAATCAAATTTGTTATCCAGCTCCGACAAGTTCCAACGGTTCATCCAATCAAACATTTCGAGTAATTACTCGAAATGTTTGATTATTGAAAAGTAATTCGGCATCCTCTGGCTTCAATGACAAAGTTCTCGGCACGAATATTTCCCACAATCAAAAAATAAACAACACGAGTCGATATTGTTTGAATCAACGCATTCAATTGAGCCATCAGAGATTCGAAAAAAAATAGACGAGAGGTTCGTCTCGATGACGTGAAAACGACGTTTATGCCTGCTGCAAACATCGGGGAAGCGCATTTGAGCTCACGAGTTCGCGGTACAGCATCGAAAGTCGCGAGAAGCAAAGTAACTGGGATAATGTAGGTAAGTGGGCTGTGGGGATTACGAGAGTCGACCCGTGAGCTCGAGCAAACGCTCCTCAATGCATGCTGCTGATGCTGTATGCCCGCGTGGGTACTTGGATGTGTGCGACCGAGTACATGAAAGCACGTACAGCGATGGCACGTGTATAGTCGTCTCAAGGAGTGCATCGCTTCAATGCACTTCGACGCGTTGCATCGCAGTGGAAACGCACATGTTGCACGTTTCGCTCGATTGAATTGAACGTGAAACTGCGATTTGCTGATCGACTTAAACTCGGATTATTTTATCATTAACCCCGTAATACAATCGATAAAGAAACTCTCTAATGTCGCCTGATCGCTGTGATAGAACATTTTAAGCAGAAAGATATTTAAAGAATCTTTTTTTTTATTTACCGAGTTCCTATCACCCTTCCGGTTAATGCCTTTCATATCACTCCCTAGCCGGAGTTCGCCAGTTGAACCTTACGTTCCGTTGCGTTCACGGCCGGCTTAACGGGTTATGCCTGGTTGTGACAGGCGAAAATAGCTCATCTTTCGGATTTTTTTTGAGAAATTCGTGATGATAAATTTCTACTAAAATTGGGTATTTGAAAAAGTATCGTCTGAAGAACACTCTGTCATTTTTTGGGTAACAATATTTAATTATGTCGATTTTTTTGCGGTGTGCAATGCCCTTCTGAGCCAGGTTATATAATGGCAAACAATCAATTAGATTTGGGTAGTATATTAGCTTAACCTACGATTAATCGAAGGAATTTCCGAAATATCAAATTTAAAAAAATGGCGCGTGCTCAAAGTGAGTCTTGATTTTTGCGAAAAATGGGCATTTTTCGTTCATTCAATCGAAAGTATTCATCGAAAAAAAATCCCTTGAACGGATACTATATTTTTACATCTGGAAAAAACTCTAACATTTTCAGAACGCTCGATGCAATAGCTTTTGCGATATTTTGCTCACCGATTTTGAAAACGCATTTTCGAGAAAAAAACGTTTGAAGTTTCGAACGGAGCTCCGATCGTTCCGACGGACGTCAACATAACAGCCTATAAATCCGTCAATTTTGATCCGGTCACCTTGAAATTATCAGGGAACAATTATAACATGATGTGCTGTCAAAATAAATTGGTTTTGAAAGAAGTAATTTTTCGACATTCACGACTAGGTATAGCCCCTTAAGCTACAGTCTGCCGCATTTACTATGGTTACGAGGAAACGGTGGAAAACCTATAATGTTTATACCGGTATAGACGACCCCATAATTTTTTGATTCTCTGGTGAATAGACGTGTTACTCATCTACACCAAGGTCTCAGAAGTATTGGTCTTCCGCTGACTGGTTGATGCGCCAGCCGGTGCACGGCTGAGCGGTCACCGCTCCGAGTATCGGCCATGCGTAACGCTGCTTAAGGCGGGAAACCAGTTTAGGTGACTCAAAAAATTGATTTGTTTTGAATCCCATAAACTTTTAGTAAAAGTGTTCGCTAATTAACCGGTAAGCCCGGTTCCGTAATTTTTTTAACGCCTTTTTCTTGAAACTACTTTTTTTCAATTTGTGTACATTCGAGCTCAAAAAGTTTCTAACCTTTAATTTTATAAAGTGATAGTTATATTTAAATATGATTACGCTCTCTATGAACCTAAGTTTGGGGTAATATCATTGTTTAAATTATATTTTTTATAGCAAAAAACGTTGTATAATAATGGCAAAAATTACACCCTTTTGTTTAAACACTTCGAAAAAATACAATTTTCAATTCTTGGTCAGAGTTAGGTTTATATAGAAGAAAAAAAATGTTCTTAAAATAACCTTCAAACCGTATTGATTTCCGAAGAAAACTGTGGTCTCCAGACTGTACATAAACAGCAAAGTCTGATAGCGACCTTTCATGGGCGGTAGGGTATATGTTCAATATTTTCAGAGGAAATGCTTTGAAAAAATGTAAATATTTATTTGGAAATATGTATAAAATATTCATAAAGTTTGAATAAATTCTATTCATTCATTCCTTGTGAAAAAAATCATGAAAATCACTAAGAAAAACGTACTCCTAAACTAGTTCCCCGCCTTGAGGTGGGGGCCTGAATTAGAAGGTCCAGGAAACCCGTTTTTTCGGTATTTTTTTTTAGAAGGGAAAAAACAAGTGAGCCCAGTAAACGTTGAGGTATCTTTTCATGTATACTTGAAGTGTATAAAAAAAAATTTCAACATGAAACAATAAATGACTGCAGATTTATCAGCCTATTCCATGTGTGTGCTGCCCCTGCAGTCTCTAATCGGCGGAAAGATGCAGCTCGTAATTCTTGACTGAACCAAATAAACCAATAAAATGTTCTATATTTAAAATGTCATACATTTTTCTGCTGGGTGAATTAAGAAAAAGTTGAAAACATCGAGAAATTATAACTCTTCTCAGGATTGAAAAAAAAATGTGTTTAAAAAAACACTTTAACGTGCTAAAAAAATTATTTGAAATACTTTTTCCGCGACTTTTTTAATTCGCTTTGAAGAGATTTTCATACTGAAGAAAATAAACATTGGTTTGATTCAATGGGTCGTTTAGTTTTTTTCCTATCACGCTCGCCGATTTGGAAAAAGTGTGAAAATGAAAACTGGAGAAAACGCGCTTCAAAGTTTTCAATAGGAGGAAATATCAATACCAAATATCAATCGCTTCTCTGCTTTTGGGCTTGTATCTTCGAAACTATTTACGATTGGCCTCTGTAACTTTGTAAATATATTCTTGGATAGTTTATCTATCGATTTAAGGAATAAAAAACGATTTTTCGGACCTTCTAATTCAGGCTCCCGCCTTAACTCGAAATACCGCCGGATCCGAAGCCCGACTCCATTCCCACGTGTCGGTTCGATAAATAAAAAAATGTAATATAATTCTAAACAAAATAAGAATCCGACTAGACGTTGTATACGCGATCTGTGCGTCATAAATCTCGAGTTTCTATCGATTACTTATAAGAAAGTTCCCCGATGAATTCGTAAATGTGCAACGATCAATCTACAAATGATCTTGCGATATTAACCGCGAGTGTATATTGTGGTGAGCTCACACAGAAGCCCGTAAACGTAAAATCAGTGATTTTTTTCACAACTGCAGGATTTATCCATGCGTATTGACGGTTTTTTTTTCTTCTTGTCATCTAATTTCATTCCATTGGGAGAAACGGAGCAATAATGATCGTGAAATCCGGATTGACTCGATCACGAGATACGATGTTCCAGATGTGTACGTTGAGAGTGAAAAAACAATCACTACCAATACGCATCACCGTTTTTAGAAGTGGCGCTTTTCCGGTCGTTGCCAACCTCACTCCGGCTCTTTCTCCTCCTTTCTCTCTTTTCCTCGGTATTATTCGTGTTCCAATGTACTGCCCGCGATAAGACTGTCGTGGGAACGGAGATAATGAGGGCGGAAGATGCTCGCCGCATCACTTTACCGTCGTTTTCGTTGTCTTCGTCGAGAGATCGCCTAACTGCCCGCCCGAAACGATTATGAAGATCGCGACGTCTGGTAAGCGAGTCAAAAGACAATAGAGGGCGAGGAAACCTAGCGAGTGACATAGGTATATGTACCCACGAATATATTATTATACAGTAGGTGAATATATTATTTCGCCCGAGTGAGAGCGAAATGCAGGTATGAAAGTTTGGGACGAAGAAATTGTCTGGTCTTAGGAAAGCGCGTGCTTTACTGACAATACCGTTGTCGGAGGACGTTTCGGAGCTCTAAATCATGATTAATGAAATTTGAATGAAGAAATTCGGGTCATCTCTGATCGAGAAGTTAGGGGACTACCCCAACTTTCTTATTTTATTTTTGGTAGAATTTTTTTTTTCAGCTCAAATACCTTATCGAGATTTTCTCCCCAAAATCGAGTGCAGATCTAATTTTTTATTGTCTACGAATAATTTCAGCTCACGTTTCCCAACTGCCGAATTTTAATTCGAATTTTCATGCGGGGATCTGCAGCAAATTTCCCGTCAAATTTGCACTGATTTTGCATGAACTGTTTGTTGTTGTTTGTTAAACTTGCACTGGTTTAGCATTAACATTTGCATGTTTAAACTTTAAACTTTAATTTTTTAAGCTGTAAATCGTGATAAATAAAATTTGAATAAGGAAATTCTTGTCATCTCTGAACGAGAGGTTAAGGGGATACCCCAAGTTTCTTATTTTATTTGTGTTAGACATCTTCTCAGCTCAAATGGGATATCAAACCGCAGAATCGAGGGCGGATCTATTTTTTTACTGTCTTCGAATAATTTCAGCTGACTCTTTCCATCTGCACAATTTTAATTGGAATCTTCATTCAGAGATCTGCAGCAAATTTCACGTCAAATTTGCACTGATTTTGTATGAACAATAGTTTTTTAAACTACTTCTTAACAACAGGCGTCGTAAAAAGATTTTGAAAAATGTACCACCTGTATTCCACATCGAGATAGTAAAACGAGGTCATGATTTTTGTAGTATATTGAAAACAGGCTTATTCAGGTCATGCATGTGCATGCGAATGCAGGTAAGTCGTACGAATTTCACTTGGAGGGTTGTTAAATTATTTTTTACGAGTTGACGTTGTTTTTTAGAACGAGTTGAATCAGCCTCGGACCCGCCATACGATTCGGAGAAGCGATCTCGAATTTGATTTACGATTCGTATTAAAAGAAGTATTCGAAAACCATTCCAAAGCGATCACGAATTTGATATACGATTTATATAGGAAGGAGTATGCGAGTACCATATTACAATTGATACTAACAAATTATTGCAAATGAAAATTAGAACTTTTGGTGGAATACCTAACGGTACAATTGTCCGATTATTTTCATCAGGTCGACTCAAACATTTTCGGTGTACACATTTTTAATCACTAGCTTAGGGCTCCGAGGGACGTAAATCGATTTTTTAAAAGCTTTTTTGACACGTCCCATGTAAAAACTCAAGAAGTCAGCGATATCTGAAATAATTATTGTATAATTTAAGTAACGACTGAATAATGTACACTTACAAATAAATAAGCAGTTTCCCTATATAATTATTACTGATAATTTTTTAGCCTAACTTAAAAACTTTTTAAACTTTTTAAACTTGAGCTCTTTTACTAACGCAGTTAGTGAGACAACACCAAATAATTTTCGGTTATCTTCTCGAAGTAGGCATTTCGATTTTGCCATTTGTCACCCTGTTACTTCTCCGCAGCTACAGAACCCTGAACAACCCGCGTCCACTGACAAGGAACATCACTTAAGTGTCCGCCTTCGAATTTCCTAAAACTCATATATGTGATAAAGCATTGAAAACTATACTCACGTATTTTTTTTTATAGGTGGAAAAACGTTTTTAACCCTTCCTTGACACACTCATATTTGGCCACGATTTTGACACACTGGGTCAATTTGACCCAGATAGTGCTTGATCCATCTGCCCTTCACTAGCCTTCGGTCGGTTTTTATTGAAAAAAATCCGGGATATACATAAACCTTTCTAAATATGTCTGCTTAATTAAAATTCTGAAAGTATAAAATTGAATTGTAAAAAATTATTGAAATCTTTCAATTTTGGAAACGTGAGCATTTTATTTCAAATTCGTCCAGGTCAAGATGAGTCAAGGACGTGTGTCAAGGAAGTGTTGCGGGCGAAACCACCCCTCAAAGAAAGGCGTGTCACCCCTTAATATTTTTAAAAATACTTCTATAGTGGACTTTCCATCCTTTTACATTAGAAGAATTTTGGTTTTTGTTCCATTCAGCTCAGCTGGACTGCTTGTGGGTGAAACTGCAAAATCACCCCTCGACCCGCCTTTCTTTGAGACATGCTTTTCTCCCTTAAAACCGTTTTTTCGCCGATAAAAAAAAATACGTGTCTAATACTTTTCAATGCTTTACCACGTACGTGAGTTTCAACAAAATCGAAGGCGAACGCTTAAGGGTTCACAGTGTAAAATTTAAAAAATATCTAATTTTTGCATTACCTGATAGTATAGACGGTTATAAACATGTACCTGGCATCGCCGAGTGATCGCAAGTAGACAATTTATATGAACATTTCGCACTCGAAACATCAAAAGCGTTTTTCTCGAAATGTCGTTTTTCAAAATGGATGTACACTCTCAAATGAAGAGTTTTCAGGCTATCCGTCTCAAATTTTGACACAACAATCTTCACGCCATTATCTATCTTACTATGGAAGCTTTTTTTTAATCTTCATATTTTTTTAACGAAAAACTGTCAAAAAAATACGCTAGATTCCATACTTTTTTCAAACCGCCGCCATTTTGTCAATTTTAATTAAAAAAAAAAGAAAAAAAACTCCATAGCAAAAAAGCGACTTTCATACTGATTAAGGACCTATACCATTGTGACACCTTCAAAAAATCGATTTTTTTGCCTTTTTCGACAGGTTATACTTTCAAGAATATTATTATCATGTATATCATTTATATCAATATCATTTTATCTTTCAAAAATCGCTAGTTAAATCTTTAAACGAGTTTTTCTCGAAATAAGATTTTTTAAATTTACTGACATTGTAACTCAAAGAGCAATTATCCGACTGACTTGAAATTAGAACTGAATACTCTTGAATATATTTACTCTACAATGACATAGGATATTTTTGATTGGGTGAAAATTGACGATTTGGCATTGAAAAAAACGACCATTTTATAGGCAAGAAAACAGATTTTTTTCATAACTACGCCATTTTGTTAGATTTTGATATTTTTCGAAAATCCTACGTCATTGTAAAAGAAATACCTTCTAGTTTAACGACATTTTTTTCTTTTTCGGTTTCAGCTACTCAATCGGCCGGAATCATGTCAGCAGTGGAGCAACCTTTTTTTTGGCGCTTCCGAAGGCAGCGCATAAGTCGCTTGGATCTCAATATTTATCTATGAAAAAAATTATGTAATCAAGGTCAAATATAGCCAAATACATTCTTAATTTTCCGAAACATTTAATTGAGCACTTTTCTTCCAAAAAATTCCCGAAAATCCCCCAAATGTTCAGCGTTCACACTGGTATAGCCCCTTAATAATCCTTTTACAAATTTTGTTTCAGATAATATTTACGGCCACAACCGTGTACACCGTGAGTACGCCTTATTTCGAAGACACGTTCAACCGTTAAAAAAAGTGTAAAAAAAATAAACATTAAAAACTGTATTTTCCGTTTCTTCATGAGTGCTTTGATTTGACATTAAAAAATCAGACTGCTTAGCGTATTTTAACGATTAAAAAAATCGCTAAAATCAGCTACTTTTCGACCCGTTACACTGTGATGATCCCTCAAGTGATGTTCCCCGTGAGTAACATTTCTACCGGCAGTCGAGTGATGGCAATACTTGCACGCACGCGATGCGACCAGCTGACCGCACACTCTCGCGTCTCTTCCGTCTATCAATTAACCGATCCTATTCCTCGACACTTTCGCTTCCCTCTAATGAAATTCACCACGGGACCAACACGCAAGAGGACAACGTTGACCGCGTTCTACCTTCGCTCTGAATTCATTTCGTTCGATCAACCTACTCTTCGACGCTCTTGATATACATGAATATTTAATCCAAGATATTTGGACAATGTACTCACGAATCGAACATTCATGTCTCAGTCCTTTAGCCTCTGTAGCATCACACTCGATGGCACACTCGACGGGGGCGAGTTGCGGCAGCACACACCCGATTTAAAAAACGGGAACAAAAACAACGAACTAAGGATAACGAGCAGCGGAATTTAGCCACCACATTGACGACGTTTTTCCCGAGGAAAGCGATGCAACAATGACGATAAAAAACGCTCGCGTATCAGGATTAATCGTCATTAAAAGTCGACTTAATGCCGCATGGCAATTCGCGGTCCGCACTTGTCTTTTTCGTTTTAATTCTGGCTTTCGTAACACCCGCGTTTTCGAGGGACCGGAAATAGTGAGAACGTAGATGCGCACTTGTCCAATGTCAAAGAGAGAGTCCATCGGTGTACCGTGCGCCCGGGTTTCTTATATTCGAGAGGCCTTCTTCTGTACTCCCTGTGGCCTTACCACCATTCACCACCTCCAATGGCCCCGTCTCTCTCGGTTCCTTTACTCTCGCACGCTTAACCTAACCTTCTCTTTTTTTGTACCCTCTCGCTCTGGCCTATTGTGCGCGGGATGCGCACCATTCGTCCGAAATGCAAGGATGACGCGAGTGCATTTTTTCGAAGGATACGCACTTAGGCTTCCAACAAATGAAAGGACTTTGGGCCACACCGCACTGGATGTACGGACGTATGAGATACGACCTTGCGTCTCCTAGCTGTCCATCGGCGGGCACTTACCTGCTCTCAACGGAGCCGACTACCTGCTAAGGATGATTATTATTTTTTGCCCTTACACGTCATCCCCGCCTGCTCGAGTCAATTTTCCGGTCCTGCAACATCTATGGCATCAATCCTCGAATCCCCGAAGGTGGATGCTGCTTGAAGACGTGGAGAAGTCCGAGGAGATGAGAGTGAATTTTGAAAATGCTTCACGCGAAGGTGAGTCGAATGTTTCTATAAGCGTTAGACACAGGGGTGAAAAATGTGGACGGAAATTATAAGTATAAGTTAAATAAATAGCTATTTTATAATCCAGTTGGTAGGTTATGCCTAGTTGTAAATGTCGAAAAATCACTTTTTTCAAAATCAATATATTTTGACAGCTGTTTTATAATCCAGTTAATGGGTTATGCCTAGTTGTAAAAGTCGAAAAACCACTTTTTTCAAAATCTATGCAGTATTTTGACTTACAATGTATTTTGACTATAAAGTCAATATCTTGTGAATGTTCCCTGAAAATTTCACGGTCATCGGATCTAAATTGACAGATTTATGGGCTGTTATGTTGACGCCCGTCGGAACACTCGGAGCTTCGGGCGAAACTTTAAACGCCTTTTTTCTCGAAAGTACGTTTTCAAAGTCGGCGAGGAAATTATCTCAGAAACTACTCCATCGATGATTCTGACATTTTTTGGTATTTTTTTAGATAGGAAAGTATAGTATTTGGTCGAAGGTTTTTTTTTCCGATGTACACTTTCAATTTGAGAAACGAAAAACGCATTTTTTTGCAAAAATCAAGACTTACTTGGGACGTGCGCAATTATTTTTAATTTGATATTTCGGAAATTCCTTCGACTAATCACAGGATAAACTAATATGCAAACGAAATCTGTTTGATTTTTTTATATTAGATAACCTGGTTCAGAAGGGCATTGCTGACCGCAAAAGACGTTTTCGAGAGGTGCTTTCCGGACGTCGGGTGTAAATCGATTATAATTAAATGTTTTTACACAAACAAATTACAGAGTGTTCTTCAGATGACACTCTTTCAAATACCTCACTTTTATAGAAATTTATCATCACGATTTGCTATTTTTTTTTAATCCTGGAGATGAGCTATTTTCGAATGTAACAACTAGGCATAACCCGTTAAGACACCACTGTCACCGGCCAAAAGAGGTCGTTTTCTCCGATTTTTTTTTGTCTACTAGATTATTTATTTGGTATCGGGGGAAAAAAGTATGTTATTAAGCATACGTTGAACTTATTTCGTGTAAATTTAATTTTATTTATTATTTAATTTATTTAGAAAAAAATAATTATTAATAACGTTATTAAGGTATAATACATGCCTCTGCATGTATAAAGGATGTGGTCTAACGGCCGGATCGATAACTCGACAATGGTTGGTCTGGAAAATTTAAATAAAAAAGTTTTATAATCTATGTAAATGCAGTTCTTGTTGTACGTAGCCGTTTTTTTCGAGAAAAAATCACTAATTGACGGGTGTTAAAAAAACTATAGTTTGAGCGAAATCTTAATGTATATTCGAGGGCTTAAAAAATATTAATTTAAAAAAACGGCAACGTACAACAATAGCTACTGCAATCGCAGATTTTTTAAATTGAAAATCGAACAATTATAGCTAGAGTTATGATTCCAGCCAGGTCGAGAAAAGTCACTTCAAGAAAAACGCGATTAGAAGTTTCAGTTAGGCACGTAACTCGTTGCACTACCTGCTCTCACTAAATCGTCCGTAACTTGGTCAATTTTCAATATTTAAACTTACACATTTTTTTACATGTCCTTGAATACGTATACTCCGAGAAAATGCAAAACAATCGATTTTTCTACCCGTCACAGTAGTGTCCCGCCTTAGAACCATGTCATCTTTATTTTCAATATTAATAACAACAACGTTATTATTATTAAAAACAACGTGCGTACTCGGGTGAAAGACGAACTATCATTGTAGCCATTTATCATTATTATTATTATTAAATTCTAATTCTAACTTCCCAATTTGCACAAAGCCTGTTTTATACGCGAGCGTTATGCGTTTTTTTAAACAATATTAATGGTATTACAAATTTCTTGAAACGATTGATACATTGATTGCCGCGAGTCATTCTCCCGACATCCTGTGAAAGACATTACATGCACTTTTCTCTTCCATTCCAAATGAATCTTCCACACTTTGGGTGCCTCAAGCTCATCGAAAAATAAACTTTCACACATAATCTCGATACATACCTGCGTCAAATGTGTTACGACTACAGTGCTGTTACAAAAGAATTCCGCCGCTCTGAATGGGGTGGAGCCAGGACCTCATCAGGAGCCCTTCGAATCATTAAGCTTCTCTAACATCCATCTTCCCCGACTACAGAGACATTTTTCTTCATAACCCCGAGGATTGTTCGTTCGTCAACGATCAGCCGGGATCTACCACTATAATCGAATATCCCAAGAACCCGAATGACTCGTCGCTCGAAAGAACGCATTGCACCGCGCAAACGGCCATTAAGATTTTCATTGCTCAAAAGCCTCCGAGATTGAGAAGTTTTGGCGCTTCACGAACCGTTTGTTGTCCATACGCATCGTAAAAATAAATTGCACAGGCTATTAATTCCAAATCCGAACGTGGCATGTCAATTGCAAACATTGCGCGTTTCGCAACGAGCGACGAGGGACATTTTACGACGAGGAGCATACCGAGATACACACCTTGGACTGCTGTTGTACTAGTTCGCGGGAGGTTCGATAAACGCGTGTGGCTTCACATACATTCGCAACGTGAAACGTGCAGACTTCGCCCAGCGCGTTGTGTAGACTCCATTCGACGTATATGTATGTACAAATGGTATACGGTATGTCTCTGCCGTATACAGCGCTGAATGTAACGCAATGTGTTCGCTCTTACAACGAGGAAATCGAGGGTGAATCTCCGGAATACAAAATGACCTTGCAGAAAGCGACGAGAAAGTCGCTATGACCGTGTTTAACGTCCGTGCGTGCGTCTCCGTCTTTGTACCGTTTGAATATAATATACATATACGTATATGCATGTGCCAACAGCATCGCTGCTTTGAGCAAAATACGGCCTGTTCTATGTTGGGTGGCCGTTCGTTGGGCACTTCGCGATCTTGCCCTTTTACTCTTTACCAGCACTTTTTAGCGTAGAATATGAATTTTCGTCTGAAGGTAGATGGTTGCATACTGAAAGTAACCCCAATTAAATGTTGCCCTTCAATTCGCCCCCACCCTAAGAAATAGGGGTTGAAAACTTAAAAATTGTCGTATCTCGATAATTAATAGCCCGATCAAAAAAAGTTTCAAACAAAAGTTGTTTGTAATAATAAAATTCGTATAAAGTTATGTGACGTCCAACCCCCTATCATTGAAAATAACGACACAAAAACGATTCGAACATTCGGGGTTGTCTGGGTCAGTGGTGCTCTCGTGTTTTTAAGCCACTATTTTCAACGATAAGGGTTTGGACGTCAGATAACTTTATACGTATTTTATTATTCCAAACAACTTTTGTTTAAAACACTTTTTGATCGGGCTATTAATTATCGAGATACGGCGATTTTTAAGTTTTCAACCCCTATTTCTTAGGGTTCGGGCCAGTTGAAAGGCAAAATTTTATTGGGGTTCCTTTCAGTATGCAACCATCTACCTTCAGTCAAAAATTCATATTCTACGCTAAAAAGTGCTGGGTTTTCGCCTCTTTTACTGGACTACAATGCGGAGAGGACCGATTAGTTATCTCTCAAGAACACTTTGTCGACTTCCCCTTGAAAGTAAACGTCTAGGAGAATGAACAAACCATTTTTATGGATTCGCGAATAAACTCTATTGTGCGCGATCATGTGATGTGACTGAGATTGGGTTTTAATCCGAAGATCCACGTTTCTTATCTTTCGCGCGTTAATCTCAATGTTGAAAGACTCTGAAGAGAATCTACCGCGTATCATCGCGATTTGCCCTGTTTTCGATGCTACTCATCGCTATTCATTTCGAGAAGAATAAAATGGCTGGAAAATTTCACGTGAGCTTCAGTAACGCTCGTCCCTCGCAAGGTCTATAGTCACGTCACGATACGAACATTAGGATTTGCTTGGCTCCAACGAAGGTGTACGACAAACCGAAGTGAAGGAAGAACCTTCTTGCACAATGCTGTCATCCCGTTCTCACCTGACAACGACTAGTCGTTTGGCTTTTCTGATGGTTCTTCTGATGTGTTCGCGGCTGACGATTTCTCCAATCTTGGCTCAAATGTCTACAACGCCCAGGACTTCACCCTGCATAACGAGCGGCCGTTTTGCTGACCCTTCCGATACTATATGTCTTCAAAAATACGTCATCTGCATTTGGAACTCCGCTTCCCAAACGTTTAGAGAGATACCTGCCAAGTGCCCTGGTCAAACCATCTTTAATCAACCAACGGCGAAATGCGAGAAACGGCTGTGCACGCCTTTTCCTGCCGATTGCTGAGGGCGAGATTGATTTGTTTCCAAATGTAGTGAAGTTATGAAATATTCTTCAGACAACCGAGAACGAGCACAAACTCTGTGTATTGTGAATGGTCTTTAACGAACAAAAGATTCACCATTGGATTACAGAGAATAAATGGTGCTTATTCGACATAAGGCTTATTTGGTTTAATTTATTATTTCACATGGTGCCTTAACATTGTTCGTTGCGACGGACTACAATATGTAATGCAATAACCAGAGCCTGCCTACGAACCTAACGAATTCCTTCGAGAGTCATCGCTGGGGTCTCTCATTATCTTAAGCTCCAATAGACTTCGAACTTGGCCTCCATCAGCTGCCCTCGCAAACCTCTCGTTCGACCATCGGTGTATCTCGTCGCCATTTATGGGAAATCGGAGCTCCTGAACCGACACTAAGTCCTGCGGTTTGATTGCCCTTTTTCGCCTTCGGGGATGAACCTTAGCGTCGTTGGGTTTGGCCAAAATATTTAGGATCGTTGACGATGATGGTTCCACGGGTTTGCCGGTAGCAACTTTTGCCGGACCACCCAGCTCGTGGGATATTCGATCAAGAATGTGACCTAGACCCTTGTCAAGATCTTCCTTAAATTCTGAGCCGCTCTTTTTGATGGCTTGCACGTTCGTTGGGTCCGTAATGTTTTTGCCACTCTTTTCGTGACTTTTTGGAATCGAAATCTCTCGTTTTTTACGGAACAAAGTCTTTTTCGACCCTTCCTCTTTGTTATCTCCACTTTCGGTATTGGGCTTCAATGGTGATTTCTCAAAAAAAGGACCTACGGTTTTCGTATTCTTCAAATGCATCGTGTCCTCAGTTTTTTCCTTAAATTCAGTTAAGCGGCTAAACTCCTCTGTCACATTATCTAGATCCGAACAATTAAATATTCTTTTCAAGGTTTCTATGTTCATAGAGTTATTCAAAGATTTGATCTTCCAAACCAAGCTGTGATTTTTTTCCGATCTTTCATTTAAAAGCAGATGCTTTTCGAGCTGAACCAATTTTTCCCTTTCTTTTTTCTCATTGATGTGTTCTAGCAAAACCTTTATTTTTAATGCCAATTTATGCTGTCCTTTGTTCGGTCTAGATACCTGGGATACTGTAGTCGTCGTGCTGCGGCGAGTTTCGGCGGTAGTCGAGACATTGTCTATAGTCGTTGAAAAATGTTCCACTTCTCTTGCCGTCGGTTCCGTTGTTGTCGTTCTGTTTGTGAGCACCATTGAACTATCTGACTCTAACGAGCAAGACCCCCCAGTCGACTCACAGGGTTCAGGATCCGAGCTATTGCTCCTACAATCGTCGCCTGCTGATGAATCGTCGCAATTTTCGGAACTGATATCTAATGACGTGCCGCAGGTACTATCGCTGCAGTTGGAAGGCCTTGCACTCTTGATGGTAATGGTAGAAGTTGTTGTTTGCAAGCTCGATACCGTAGAACTCAAGGTCGACACCGAATCCGTACGTAATGATGAACCTTTGCTTGGCAGAGTTGTATTTCGAATCACTGGAGGCAGTTCCGTTGTCACTGCGGTCGATGGAGTTTCCACATCTGTAGTCACGATCGGTGTTGAGGTCACTGCGTCAGGAATTGAATTTGTGCTGTTTTCATACTTTTTGGGTGCTGGTGGAAGCGTTGTATCGATCAATCCAGAAGTAACGACAGTCGTGGCATCACCGTAATCTAATTCCGAACCATCGTCGGATCCTGTAGATTGACAATTCTCACTGGACGAATCTTCTCCACACGACGACGATTGCTCAGAATCACTAGGCTCCGTCCCATTGACTTTTGAGACTTTTTGTTCAGCAACCAAAGGCATAGTTGTTTGCGTGGTTGAAGGGTATTCCGTTTTCAACGATGACTGGTCGATAAGTTCTGAACGTGGTGGGATCACGGTTTCACAGTCTCCTGATTTTGAAGCTATGCACGGTGGAGGAATTGGCGTTGAAGAAATCTCATTTGGCATAAGAATGCTCGTAGTAGCAGTTAGCTGAGTAGGGGTCATCGTAGATTCAACGAAAGAACTTTTCGGTGTGATTTGTTTTTTATAATTCGTTGAATATTCACTAATTTCTGTAGCACTTGGGGCAGATGACGCCGTACTGGTTTCATTCGGTTCGCGCAATGTTTCCAGAAAACCTACGCATTTCGACGACATGTTGGCGCATCCAGAATCATTCAGAATCCTTTCAGTGGTTACATCTATAGATGGTATGGTTGTATTTTCTGTCACTACATTCTCAGTTTCCGGAGTGCTTAAATTTTTAGTACTATTAGAACATAAAGATCCAATGCACGTACAAGGTTCAGAACCATCCTTACATATTTCATTTTTCTGTGTGGCCGGTCTGAGTCCAACAGTGACAGCGGGTTCCTCTTTACAATCGTCTCCAGAACATAGTTCGGCGTTGTTAGGGGAAGTCTTATTGGTAGGCCCATCAAAAGGCTTCGCGGTTTTCAAGTTGTAAGGACTTGCTGTAAAGTTTGCAGTTTTATTAGGTTCTTTTGTAGCAGTTGGTTTTGTTGTTTTATCCCACGTATCTTCCGGAACTTTTGGTTTATACGTCGTTGGAGAAGTTTCTTCGGATGAGATACAATCGTCATCTTCACAGGATCCTAGTGTGTTCGGTTGATTGCATTCTTTGCTATCCGTACACGCTGCTGATATTTCACATTGCTCTTCAGGCGCGCAACCAGGTGGAGTGGTTGAAGGAAGTTCCTGATTCTTTGAGACATCAGTTTTGGATGTACATACTGCAGGTTCTGATTCCGATCCAGTACGAACATTACGCATCGACGGTCCTACTTTTATTTCCACTCTCTTCTTCGGATTATCAATATTATCGGGCCATTCATAAATATCTTTGGCAACCACACCACCCGTTGCACACTTGACCGTCCTTTGCCGACGAACATTTATCGAACCATCACGGCTATCTTTCGTGAAGCTGACCACTCGGCTTCGCGTCGTATCTTCATCGATGACTTCGTTTAGAGACGTATTACATACGGTTTTGTGATCGCCCGGAGATATTTCTCCCTCCAGCTTTGGACACTCGATATTACCTTCGGGTATCGTTGCCGAATTCTCAAATGATATGGTGAATTCCCTTATGACGAGTCGCTTAGGAGGATCAAATGAAGAATCTTCCTTGATAGTTGTTGTCTCGATCCAGCAAAGAGTTATGTCCTCGCCGATGTGAACGGTGCTCGTTCTCTTAGCTTCCGCCTCGCCTGCAACTTTAAACGCATCTACGACATCGATGGATGATTCATTGCGAGGAAAACTTCGACTATCAATTTGACTACTTCGACGTCTGCTGATTTCGCACTTTTCAGGTACTGTTTTGTTGCTTTCTGTATTTGTCACATTTTTAGGAATTTCGAGCTTTTGATGCTCTAAAACTTTCGAAATGTTATCGCTTGCTTTGAATTTTTCGGCACTTTCTTTTGAGTAAGCGTTGTTATCGCCGGCATCATCGGTTATGAATTCATTCAGGTCAGAGCCCGGCATGTCCAATATGGGCCCAATGTCGTTAAGGTTTATTTCGTTCACATTGACATTACTGTTGACATTGTAGTTCAATTCTTCGTTTTCGGGCGTTACCAGAATAGAGTCTGCATCGCCCCGCTGCTCGGTGACAGGCGTTGAACTTTTTCTCGGTTTAGGAGATTCTGATTGGCGAAGTGCGGATGGGCGTGCCTGTTTAAATTAGGACAATGCTTCGTGAGAAAAGACAATTTGATACTACGTCATATACCGAAGAGGTTAGATGTAGTTCTCGGAGAAAAATAAGGGCTTTTTGGGGCCGCAACGGATGAAGCAACAGATGCATTTCGATGGACCACCATTTAGAAAAATTGAGATTATATTTACAAACATATTAGTTTTCAGAAAGACCCACCATGCACATGACGACCTTTTTCGGAAGATTATTCCGCTAGGTTCGTTTTGATTGATAGAGGGATGAGATATCTGGAAGACTAGGGACTTCCAGATATATCATCCTTCTAGCGGTAAACCAGAAAAGGATTTTTCACGGTGAACGATTATTGTAAAACATTGACTAAGGACAAAACGAATACAAGGAAAAACTGTGACTTTTACATGGTTTCGTACCTTCTCAGCAGCGTAGGGTCCGTGTGGGGTTGCATCATTGACGCCGAACCAGTGGATCTGTTGACGACAATAAAAATGCGATCAAGATTTCACATCTTGAAAGATGTGCACACAATATTCGATAAAAATATCGTGACGTTGTAATAATTTCAAATTTGTTTAACATTATTCAAGATATGGCAGATATACCCGTGACAAATTAGAAACATTTTTTCTCATTCTTTTCCGACAGTAATGACTTGACAGCAACTAAAATGATTTTACTATAAATCACTTAATAAATACTGTTCACATTTATTATTCTGGACTCGTAAACCAAAGCCTTACACGAACGTAGCGTTGGAGGCTCACTACGCGCGGTTGGAGCGGCGTAAAACATTTTTCTAAATAGCGTTACGTAGGATTTTGAATGTCCTATCTAACGATACCCTACGCAATGAGTTATGCCAATTTTATTTTTCATCAAAATTTTGAATTGAGGAAAAAAAATATTTATCTATTTGTCGGCAAACATAGCATCGCATCTATCTAAAGGGTCCGCCTTTTACATTTGAGCACGATAGGTGGTAACCTACTAGTAAGAGTAAGATCTACGATAGGATAGACGCCGAGGGATACGAAATTATAGTGATAGTTCGGAGCCCCAAAAAAGAAAAAAGATAACAATAATAACAAATTTGTGAAGTCGTCTGCACATGTTTCTCGATATGCGGCATCAAATAATCTCGAATACGGTCCAATATATATTTTCCAATAGGATCAAGAAAAGCCGCTAGACGTGGGCTTCATATATTTGCACCCGCATAAAAGTCGTTTATACCTCGCCAGGATGGTCAAGTAATCGTCGCAATCCTGATAACGCGTTTCAATTAAATTTTACAATGATAAGAAACGCGAGATGCTTAAAATGCTTTGCGCGAACGACTCTCGCCTCGACCTACGAAATCGACTCTGCCACCTATAGCGTTTATGGATTTCGCGTATTTTTTTTATTGGCTCCATTCAGCCAGCCTGAACAAACGAATATCGTCAATTGAACTTGATCGCCTATTTTCTAAATCGATCATTAAAGCGATGAGAACACATCGAGAATGCAATGAAAACGCGTTACGCGGGGGGATTAAAAATCTATTTAAAAAACTTTATTATGTTTTAATCAAGTGTTCGTACGTAGTAGAAGGACACTTTCGTGGTACATCAAACGTTTAGTATCACTTGTGAAAAAAAACGTTGGAAACGTTGGCTCATTTCCAAGCGTCGAGGAATAACGGCCGGAATAAAATATATACTGGGGCAAGAGAGAGAGTTAAAACGCGATAAGAAGAACAATGGTGATCGTGTCAAGCAAGAATCCATCCGCTTTTGAATGTCTTGCGGTTCTCTTTGCTTGAGAGCCATGTAGGTGTGTTGGTGTACGGACCTTCGCACAACACCTGAAATTACCCATATATACGTATAGTGTACAAATATAAATAAATACTATGACGTCAACTTATCGTACCGAGGTGCACGTGGGGATGTTCGACATTTTTTTTTATTACGTAGCATCATGACGTAGCCTTGTCAGTTTATTTTGTAACCCAAAAAAATCAAATCGACTAGATTTTATCGCACATTTACGATCTTCAGATCGAGCACCCCTAGCAATTATTGCTACGATAGAAGTCTCGTGTTCTTCGTCCGGGAAGAGGCCCCCAAATGATACGCTATGCTTCTCATGCGCAATGTACAAGATACAATCAGCTTTCGTCGTTGACCGAGAATCAGGGCCACGTTCGATGGTCTGTCTCCGACTTCGCGGACAATTAATTCTCTCCTGGCACAATAACCAAGAGAGGAAAGAAGAGTGAAAGAGAAAGAGAGAGAGAGAGAGAGGAAGAGAGTAATCGTCTCGTACGCCAGGCATTATTGACTTAACGACCGACAGCCGATGGGACTCGTGTCTCCGACACGGTCACCGAGACCGAACAACGGAAAAAAAGACCAAGCCGTGATGACAATGAACAGACCAACATTATATAAATGCTTCTGGATTGCAATGAAATAAAACAAATCAACCGATAATGTTGATTTTTCTACCCGACTTGATGATTTGTGACATTTTGTATTTCAACTTACCAAGATTAGTGAGAAAAGTCCCCAGGATACAAATCTCGCTGGAGGCATCATTTTTTACCACCAGCGATTACTTTCGGTTTAATCCCGCTCAGGTCTTCACTAATAACAAAATTTGTATTCACTTTGCTTCTTCAGCTCTGCTCTAGCGGCAATTTTTATTTAAACTCGCGTTACTACGTTTCTTTTCCAATTTGCAACTGCATCTACCACTCACTACGTCCTCGAATCGGATCGCAAAGTATGGATAAAGGTGTCGTGGAAAATATGCGCTCTGTTAGGACCTCGCGTAGTTTCTCCCACGATGGAATCACGACGCTGCACAATCACGATCGAAACCCCCAAGTTTATCGTTTATTCGGCGGGCTCCCTCCCACCACATTGACCGGTTCGCCAAAGACGAAACCCCACCGCGGAAGCTGCTTGGACCTCTTCTCGTTATTTTCTTACACCGTACTTCTATTGCCTCGAAACCATTCGACATAGATAAGAGTCACCGTACGCGAATGTTTTTAAGTGCTATTCGACCAACTCCGGAGCACATCAAACCCCTCCCGTCAGCAAGACCACCCATCTTGTGAAATATGTGTGCGCGATTCTTACAGGACCGAATTCTATCGTCATCATGAGAAAATATTCGATCCGAGCTATTCCGCATTATACCGCATTGCACGCCAAAATAATGCACGACGTCAACCAACGGGGAAAGGATCACGGATGGATCAAATGAACATCGAAACACATCTGTTTCGCCATCTGTTATCGCAAGATTCGATTATAACAAAACGGTTCTGTTTTTATTTTGTTTCGTCAATCTTCTTTATCAGCTTATGCGTTGGAAAAATTGGCGTTGATATAATTCGTTTTTCGTCCGTGAACATAGATCGTTAACCGTACTACCTACTGGTCTGAATTTCTGGCTCCCTTGGCAATAATCATGCCCTTTTGTTTTAAAGAAAATGAAAATGTATATTGAAAGTACAAAGAATCTCAGGTCACATAACGGCGGAGGATCCGTAAACGGATGCATGAAGGAGGCTTTGATAATCCTAGGAACTTGACGTCATTCGAACCGCTTGTTGCGAAGCTCGGATGACGGGTAAGCCCTTGAACGGTTTCCAGTGCCGAAATGGAAAAGGGCCATTACGTTGGAAAAATTGGTACGATACAAATGCGTAATTGCGAGTCTTTACACGGAAACTATAGGTGCTTATAGGTTTCAGTTTACTGGCTAAGGTAACGTGCGTCGGGAAGGTTGGGGTCAATTGGAACGTTTTTGAGGAAATCGGCTAGTGTGACTTCATTTTATACCTTATCTGCTTGGTAATGGACTTGAATTATAGCTAGATTATCTGGCTATATGATAGCATTATTGATTTTGCTTCTAATGTGGCCTGAACTTAGGGAGAAGCTATTAAAAAAAAACTCTTGGAAAACGTTTCATTTGACCCTGTGTCGGGGTCAATCGAAACGGTGCCTGGGGTTAGTTGAAACCGGTGTTTTCAGCTGATTGAACTGATGTTTCTACGAAACCCAGGTACTGTTAATAATGTGTATGAAGTGATAAAGTATGTTTGTTGTGAATAAAATAGACTTTTAATTAGAATAATCGGTTTTATTGCTTTTCATTCCAGCTTTGGTATCACCGAAAGCATATTGAGGTGCTTCAATATTATTTTACGTATCTAGTTTTAATTTACTAAAGATAATCAGTGAGAGAATAGTTTTTGTTACTAGCGAGGTACTCAATGAAACCGGCTGATTTAGTCTTCGAGGTTCTTCTTTACTCTCTTAGCCTGTTTTCTGCGGTCTTTCTCTTCAGTCTCTTTCCTTGTCTCTTCTTTTTCTGGGGTATTGGTGTATGTTGTTGACTTTCTTCTTTTCCTACTCATATGTAGCGTTTTAATGTTTATTTTTATATGTATTTTTGGCATCTTCGTATGCCTTTTTATAATTTTCGAGATCGCAGCTTCCGCGGTTCGTAGTTTTGGTCGGTTTCTTGGCATCTGAACAAAAACAAGATTTGGAAAACTTGCTCTCGTATAGAATGTTTGTTCGGGGTCAATAGAGACACGTTTCAATTGATCCCGAACCGTTTGTTTCATCTGCCCCCATACCCTCGCTTTCAATAATTTATCAAATAACAAAGAACCTAAATGTTGTAGGTAGGTGCTGACCACAATAAACTCACTAGGATATTCACAGTAATGATGATTGTAAACAACGCTGAAGAAGGAACAATAGTTTTGGAGCAATACGCGAAATAATAGTAATAAAAAATCTTACTTTTTGTGTCGAAAAAGTGATGCGCCCACATAAAATGTTCGACGCTCTCGGAGCGGCAGCGTGAACTAAGCGATTGGTTCCGATATGCAAAGCAGTTCCTTCCCCCCTTGGGCCCCCACCGCTATCAATAACCATCTTCGAGTTATTCAACTTGCTTCATTTGACCCGTGTTTCTATCGACACCAGTCTCCCCTACAACTTGATCGTTTTTCTATAGCTTGATGGTCAGTAGCACGCGTGATAACGACGATTTGCTGCGGTTCACTATTGGGCGGCGAGAACACACGCAATTTGTCTCTGCAATCGCTGTCAACGATGCGGCAACGATCATCATATAAAAGAGTACTACAGCCACGGCGACAATGGCGCGAACGCTTCATAGTCACCGACTACAACCGCTAATGTCAAAAAAACTAAAATAATTACGCAATGAACTGGACTTGACTACCTTACAATTAGCGTAATTATCTAACCTGTAAGATGCAGCCTTTGCATTATAATCGGCATTTTAGCACCCAATGATCGACATTAGGCAATACCAAAAATTAATTACTATGAATCATAGTACGCTAAGCTCGTATAAAATAATCATACCGTAGAAAGAAAACTGGTTAGACCGGCATATAAATCTCCACTCTATTAGTGATTAGCTTTTCTGATTAAAAAAAATACTCTGCATGTACATCAAATTTGATCACTGTCTCGTTGCAGGTTATAGGCACGTAAGACCAACTCCGAGATCGCAAAAAGGTCAAGGTCTTGATCCGTCGAATAAGGAGCATTACACAATTTCGCGGAGGAATACCAAAACTGCAGTTACTCGGTAGCAAGTATTGGAATCTGCGATTACGCCATAGAACATTGCACCGGCTATTCAACGATATAAACTTAGCGAACGGCGGAATTCTCGTGTGTTTGTAAACGATGCATTCGCCGATAAAACGTTCAGGCGAGAATCACGTTGCGAACTCGTTTTTGAGGCACTGGTAACCCCTCTCCGTGCGCTGCTTCGAATAAAGTTGCGCCGATGCGTACAGTGACTCCGTGCCAATATACCGCTATCGACAGAGGTGAAAGGCGTTTCACTTTTCGGCTTCGAGCCATTACCATGGTCGAAAACTTCGAACAGTTTGCACTTGTCTCTCGACACGGCAGTGCTTCATTTCGTACAACGGATGATACCATTGAAGATCCGTGAATGAAATTAACAGCGGAAAACTGGTAGTTTTTTTTCTCGCCTACCGGCAAAGAGGAACAAATTTTCGTCATTCGAAATGATGTGGTTTCTCGTTATCTGTTTCGTAATATTGCTGCTAATCAAGATTACAGCTGATGTCTATCGACCGAAGAAGTTTCCTCCTGGTAAAGTTTCTGGCTTTGACACACTGAGACTAATTGTTGATCGCACTTTTGACGTTATAATCGAATCGCGAGAGTATATGTAGAGCGTTGACATCGGGAGTTGAAATACATGTCCTGACGTTTGTTCTCCAAGGACCACGCGGATTGCCGTTTGTGGGAAATATATTCGATCTGAAGAGGATCGTTAAGAAGACGGCGTCACACGGGAGAGCTTGGTGTCTTCTGGCGGAAAAGTTCGGACCCGTGGTGGGCCTTCGGTTGGGATTTGCGGATCCATTGTTGATCATTTCAGGACGCGATGCCGTTCTCGAATTGCTCGGACGACAGGAATTTGACGGTAGACCGAATGGTTTCGTGTTTACTCACCGAACTATGGGGAAAAAGCGCGGCGTCATGTTTTCCGATGGAAAAGTTTGGTTCGAACAGAGAAGGTGCGAAATAGGTGAAAAAAAACTACCGAAATGAAAAAAACCTCAGAGCCCCCGTCAATTAATTTTTTTGTCGACTGAGAAGGTTTTCGATTCGTAATCTGAAAGTCCTTGGTTGGGGCGGTCAAACGATGGAGGAAATGATCCTCGAAGATGCCGTCAATTTCACCAAAATCATCGGACGAGAGTGCAAAAGTGGAGTCATCAAGAACATGAACAGCTTCACGTCACTCGCAGTTCTAAATAGTTTGTGGTCCATAATCAGAGGATCGAGGTAAAAATATCAATGATACACGAGCTTTAAAAATCCAAAAACTTTTTTTTCTGTCAGCTACTACTGACGCTGAAGTGGATTTTTTAAAGTTTAATCCAAACAACTTTTTGTGAGATCGGCTATCAGTAGGGCTGTAAAAAATCAACGAAAAATCTCGAACCAAACAGGGGGCTTTTTTCATTATTAGCCACAAAATGTGAAAATCAAATATAAAATAACGCACCATTTTTTATTTTTGAGCTCAATGTTGCCCAAGGAATGAATTGCTCCAGTTTGACAATCTTTTTCCGGATTAAGAGGTTAATTTGGCTTGTAGATACGATTTAGAAAACGGCGATCCAGAAATAATGGAAACGTTGCAAATGATGAATCAAGCGGTCAAAGGATCGAACGTGACCGGCGGAATTCTCAATCATCTGCCGTTTCTCAGACACGTTGCTCCGAAATTTTCGGGCTACACCGCATTAACCGAGATGCTCAATCGAACTTGGAGCTTTTTTGCTGACGAGGTGAGGAGGCACAAAGACTCTTGGCAACCGGGAGTATATCGCGATCTCATTGATGTTTATCTCGAAGAGATTGAAGCTCGGAAAAACGATGCATCCTCGACTTTCAATGGTAACTACATTTCCTCAGCTTGGCATTTAATTGACGACTGGAATCATTGACATCTGAGGCAAAACCTATTCGGTCATTTTTACGTGTAGAAATGCAACTAGTCGCTCTGCTCAAAGATTTTTTCGCCGCCGGTATCGACACGACATCTAACAGCATCGAATTTACGATCGGTTACATAACCGTACGACCAGATGTTCAGGACAAAGTCCAGGCCGAATTGGACCGAGTTATAGGGAGAGAAAACCTAGCCTCTCTGGCGTCCAGAAATTCGTAAGTTTTTCAATTTCAGCCATACCTCATGCTATCGTTATTAATTATTTTTAAATGTACAGGTCCATTTTAAATTTCAAAATATAATCCGTCAATAAAATAATGGATTAAAAAAATTAGACGTCTTGGTACCTGACATAAACTGAATTTTTGACGTATCCATCCAAATACACTTCTGTTGTCATTGTATGGAATATTAATTTATATGTTTAATTACCTGAAACGAATGCATAGGAACGTTTCTATGATTTTAGCATTAATTGAGCTCTATCGAGTCGCAGTAGTTACATCTTCGTATATTTTAAACATCAATGGCGATGTTCACCGCAGTTTGCTTGTATTGATTTGCGCAGACTACCATATTTGAATGCTACTCTCAAAGAAGTCTTAAGGATCAGTAATATCGGGCCTACGACCATACCTCATCGCGCAGTTGTTGATGCAACTTTTATGGGTTACGAGATCAAGAAGGATTATACTCTTCTGCCGAATCTGATGAGCGTTCACATGGACAAGGAACACTGGGGTGATCCCGATGTGTTCAGGCCGGAGAGATTTATCGATGAGAATGGAGAATTCGTGAACGATCCATGGGTCATCCCTTTTGGAGCAGGTCAATTTGATAAAATTGCGCTTCATTGCATCTACAATTCGAACATCCGATTCTGATATAATTTAGAAAAAATTATATTGCAGGCCGAAGAAAGTGCTTGGGTGAAACTCTTGCCAAAAATACCCACTTTCTCTTTGTCGTGTGTCTACTGCAGAAATTTCGATTCGAACTACCGGAAGGTCAAGAGCCACCGTCGATGCTGGGAAAAGATGGTTTTACCCAATCATCGCCTCAATTCGATATCGTCGTAAGGCTCCGATGACTCTGACGAAAATTGTTCATTCGAAGAAACACCTGCCCCTTCCACCTCACGGAAAGTACTTTCGTGAGGAAGTATTTTGAAAATATTCCCGTCTACAAGTTATTTATAATTTACATTTTATATAAGTTACATATGTGCAAAGTTTATTTAGATCGTTAATATATTATAGATTTGAAAAGTGTATAAAGACATATTTTTTTCAACCATCCAATCTTAAAATATATCTCTGTAGATGACATTGATCGTGTTCTCTCCCAACGCCAGCACAAGATTTGATTTGCCGAACATCTCGTTCGCCACAGGACCCTCTGGCTCTCTGTGCTGCATGTCCCTATAACGAGACAATCAAGATTCTGTCTCTTGGTCTGTTTCATTAGCACGCGATAAACGTAACCTTTTAGCGTGCCATATTTCTTGTACGTCAGGGCATTTTCGCGGTTTAATAAAAGAGTATTTAAGAAATAATGTAAAAAATGTATATTTACATAAGCGGATAAAATTTAAAAAACGTAAAAAAAATTGTTAAAAACAAGTATTTATTTAAAAGGTACTGTACTAAAAAGTAAAAAATAATGTTCAGTAAAATTAAACATTATTGTAAAATAATACAACTACACAAAGTCCCTTCCTTGGTCACTCATCATAGGTGCAAGTACTTAAAAGGTACCACATATAAAAGGTACAAACGTAGATATTTTTAAAGTATGAAATATAAATTTTAAAAGCTTAAGACATTTTTCAGAATCTTTAAAGTAGTAGCAGAACCTATGACGTTTGACGCCTCAAGCTTTTAAAAATTATATTTTATCCTTGAAAAATATCTACGTTTATGTACCTTTTAAGTACTTGCACCTGTGATGAGTGACCAAGGAAAGGACTTTTTTGTAGTTTCACCGTTTTGTTTTTCAATGTTACTGATCATTATTTTTTACTTTTTAGCATTAGAATTTATTTATTTATGTGCCATGCCAGACAAACATCGGCGTAGTGAAAAACCTTGCTTTCGCTTATAAAGGTTTTCCGAGAAACTTTATAATAGTATAATTATAAATAGTGCTCAAGTCGACAAAGTTAATGAGCCCAAACTCGATTATCCTACCGTTTGCCAGTAGGAAATTTCAGTTCCCACCTTCCACTACGATTATCAGATTCTCGTTATCATGTGCAATGAAAAGTGCTCGTGACAACAAAAGAAATGAGCACAAACTGGACTGTCCTAGTATTTGCTATTATGGAGTTGCATTGCCCACCTCCAGCCTCCATCATCAGACCAGCTCCATGATACTATATTATTGCATTGTCACCGAAGTTACATAGGTATACCAAATTTCAGCTCATTTCGGAGAGACGGATGTCTCTTTCATTTATTCTACGACTACGTTGACACAATTGGCTGTATCTAATTAAGGGGTTACGTGGGTTTGGAAGTTTCAAAAAATCCATTACAACAAAATGTTATCTCATAGTACAATATATCTAGAATATTCTCCCAAAGTTGTAAGTCAATCGGAGTAAAAGTCTAGGAGAGAGAGCCTTTGGAAATTCCCCCCGCTGGGAAAGACCGACCGGGAGCGACGCAGGCATGTCGCATTTTTTTTAAAACACTATTTTTGAAGCCGGTGAACACGATTTCTTAAAAACTAATGCACCGATCTTATGGAAATTTTGCACACTTCTTCAAAATAGCATTGGCTAGTGATTGAATGAAGGTTTTTTTCGATTACAACTAATTTTTCAAGGCTACCCGTAGTGTAAATTGTACCAAAAATTGAACTATTTTGCATACAACTCTGCAAAAAATTCAAATTAAATTTTTTTTAACAATACTTCGTTCAATCACAATCTATACTTATCGACTAACAGAAAAAATTGGTTTTTTAATTTCAGATAAAGCTATCATGAGTTATCCTGACCACAACGTGGACACTTTTTTTAGGGGTCTCCGGCTGAATCAGGTCCCACCGGCTGAATTTCCTAAATTTTTTGATGAAATATTTTAAAAATATTGTTGAAATGTTGCTCTTTTATGTGCTTAAGGGGCCAGTCCACTTCGAAAATTTCAAAAAATAGATTTTTTTTACTGTTTTCGAAAGTACATACATTCAGAAATATTTTGTCAAGATTTTATGAAAATCCGAGCGCTCTAAGTATTTTTTTTTTCCTGAACGTCAGGATCTCATTTCGTCTACCTGAGCGTATAGCGCGCTCGGCCGATCATAGTATAAACTTCAAACGCGTTATTCTCGAAACAACGTTTTCAAAATCTAACTCCATCGTATCTTTGAAACTAATAAACCGATTCTTTTGAAATTTGAACCACATATGGTAAACATGATTCGCAACAAGATGACCCTCGATGGTTTTAAAATTTTGATTTTTACTCTTTTTTTTGCTAAAAACTGCGAAAAAACGCGTTTTTAAAATACTTTTTTCGTTTTTCATCTGCCATTTTTTTATTTTTTGATAAAACTTTATATCCGACGGTCATTTTGTAGCTGGTGTCATACTGAATCTAATGGACTTTGATTTTTTTTGTTTCAGACGAACCGTTGACAAGTTGTGATTGAGCTACCTAGCCTACCTATTTTTGAGACGTTACGTTAAACTGTAGTTTTTGTCCTTAAAAATGAATAAAAATGAATAACATTTTTTTAAATATATTTCAAGAATTTATTTATCAAGCCCAACAACTTTTATATTCATATCTTTTGTAAAATCCTAACAAAAAAATCGCGAAAATAGCCTTTTTTCGTGGCTACAAAGTGGACTGGCCCCTTAACATTTTGAATAAAATAATTTATATATTATTTTTTTTAATAGAGAAAATATGCTTTTTTGGATTTGAAACGCACGTAACCCCTTAGTACATGTGATTAAAACATATGTTATATCCCTAAACCTTCATGGAGAACTACACTACGCAATGGCGAAAGCCCCGTATAAATCCGTTTGCTAGTTATCGAGATTAGGCCTCTCAAACCGATCTCTCGAGGCACTTTCGTTTAGACCACCTACTGATAACTTTTTGCCACCATATTATATCGTAAATGAGAAAACATTTTTGTTTAAATATCTTTATTATTCCGTAAGGAACAGGGCCCATGTAAACAAGTACAAGAATAAGTATTTGCGGGTACATCTTTGATAAATCTTCCAAAATTGGTTCGCCCGCAAAATCGATCGGAGAATGCGTGAAAAAACGGTAACAAAATGTTTTTTTTCTTCCCTTGAAAATACACCATATAAGAAACGCCAATTATACATTCATATTTACAATGAATAAACGTCTTTGTTACATATATTTATCAATGGTAAATACATATTATTATGTATACAATCCCAAATATCCTTTTAAGCTTGAAGCTTTTGAACCAAGACTTTTTCGAGCTTTCGCATATCAACGGCGAATTTTCGAATCCCATCGCTGAGCTTGTCCGTTGCCATTTGGTCCTCGTTCAGTAACCACCTGAACTTCGCCTCGTCGAGGTGCATTTTTTGAAGATCCGCCGTTTTGGCTGCTTCCACGCTCAGAACTTTCTTCACGGGCTCGTTACTTTTCTCGAGTTCTTCCAAGAGTTTCGGACTTATCGTTAAGTAATCGCAGCCACCGAGCTCTCTGATTTCACCTGATGGTTAAACACACACCAAATATATATATAAACTATGTATCGACGAACGTCAGTAGTAGATGCGCGATTTGTGTGTGGCTGCGACGATCACCCATCTCGAAGCATTGACTTGGGCCAATGCTTTAGGTGACTCCGTAACCGAACACTGACATGAGTGTCAACTACCGAGCGGGATGGGGCAGTTTTACTGACAAGAAACATCAATTTGGTATCCGTTTTCGATTTTGTTGAAACTCATGTATATGACAGAGCGTCAAAGACTATTAGATAGATATTTTTATCGGCATAAATACGGTTATAAGGGTGGAACCACTCTTTAAAGTAAAGCATGTCAAGGGCTGATTTTGGGCTTTCACCCGCAAGCAATGAGTCGGAAACGAAAATTCTTCTCATGCAAAACATTCAGAAATCTACTGTCGGTACATTGAAAAAAAATTAAAAATTAAGGGGGGCAAATACATTTAGGCTAAGAAAAAATATGCTGATTTTCATAATTTTTTTTTAAGAAAATATTTCTTCACTATTCATAAGACTGAGGATATGTTTTATTATTACTTTTGGCTGCTACATGGTATTTTTTATTAATCTTTAAAAATGACGAAGGTATGGCACGGACTTGTAAACTGCATTTTTAAAACTGATATATCTAAAAAACTAATCGACCGATTCTGAAGAAATTTGGTATAAATCTGGCTTAAATTATTGTCTAAAACATAATCCCAAATGTTTTTGAAAATAATCAAAAAAGGTATTTTTTATTGCAAAATGTAGCGTTTCTCGGAAAATTTGATCTTTTTGTTTCAAAGCGTATTATTTCATTGAGTTTCAATATTTCTCACTTTTTCTTGGTTCATATTCTGCGCATGAGTGTTAACGAAAGAAAAATCTTTGTTGGTTTTTTAAAATGAATCCCGCCGACGCTACGTGTCACGGCGTGTGACAACATCCACCGCAACCGGTTTAGAAGATCGGGCCATACCTCCGCCATTATTGAAGATTAATTTGAAAAAAATAATTACCATCTAACAGCCAAAACTAGTAATAAAACATACCTGGAGGGATAACACCACTCTAGGATTTTGGAAAAATCATTTTTCTTGACTTCGAAAATACTTTGGGCTCATAAAAACAATTTGCAATTGGTCCTGTAGCGATTTTTTTAAAGGTTCAATTATCGATTCTGCGGCAGCGCCTCGGACTTCTTTCAGGCGCCTCGTACAACTTTAGACGCGTTTTTCTCGAAACCACTTTTTTTCAAACTGGGAGGACGGATTACTCGAATTGCATGGATCGATTCGCAATTTTGATAGTAGCTTCACAATTACATTCTCTATGGGATTACGTAGCCGTTTTTTTTAATTAAATGTAAACGTTTTTTTTAAACAATTTACGGCTTATTTTTTGGGCAAAAAATCGATTTATTTCTTTCAAAGCGCGCAATTTTTTCAAAATTTGATTTAAAAAATCCCTACGTAGTCCCATAGCTGATAATATATAGATTATAATTTTTTTTTGGGTTTTGTTCCAGGTCTTATACTTTATGAGAAAACCGTCCTTCCGTGAAGCTATTTTTAAAAAACACGTTTTTCAAGATGGGCTCTGTCGACGCCATTTTGTATGATAAGTATAATAAATTTGTTCTTTTTTTAAATACTTTAATACATGTTAAGGAGGTTGAAGCGTTAGCCACCATTGAAGGTTAAATTTAATTTTAAAAAATACATGTTATTGTTTAGACTATACTGAGTCTTTACGAATTTTTTGAAAGTTTTTCACCACCAAACACTACAGATAAAAAATAGTTTAATGTGTGTAAATTAACGTGCGGTTAGATGAGCAAGACTTTCGGACTAAAGGTGATGTAATGTTTTTGGTTATTGAGTACCTAGATAAACCATTTCTAACAACGGATTAACGCAACTAAGCCTTTGTAAACATTTAGAAAAAAAATCCTCATCTTGCCCATCGTAACCCATAGGCCGATAATCCCATAACGTAAATATGAATCGGCATAATTATAAATTACTCAAAATTTCATTGTGAATTGTATAAAACATTCGTTATCGTAGTTTTTTAAAAATAATAATCATCGTTAATGTCATACTTTTTCAAGTTGGTAGTAACACAAAAGTTTTTCTAATTTGCGTAATAAAAATATTAAAATGCATAATTGTGCTCTTCAATTATATATTTAAAAAACATTAGCATTTACAGAATAAATCTGTACCTCGTATGCATTTTTTTGAGGTTCATTGAAAAAAAAATGAACAAACCGTCATTTGACTCAACTGAATCGCTCCAACCTCCTTAAATAAGCCCTCTCAAAAGAAATCCTATTCCTTTAAAATCTTTTTAAAATCGAAGCCGATTCCTCAACATCACGTATTATCAACACGGCCGCACACTACTCATACTAATTGAAATCCTATTCCTTTTTTCATACTCCCAAAATAAATTGTCAGTTAGGCCTTATTTTCTGCCGCTAGAGTGATGTTATCCCTCAAGTCTCAAAAATGGTGAAAAAATCCTTCTGTCTAAAAAGATCATGAAAATCAGCTACTTTTTCCTCGCCTAAAGGTATCTGCCCCCTTAAAGCATGAACCACCCCTTCATTTTTTTTATTACATTTATAATATTAAATATCCAAAAATCGTCACACTTTGGCAAAAAACGATTATTTGATGTTGACATGATAGCAGAAAGCGTCCGACTCACTATATAAAAAGTGAGCACCAACTTTGGCAGTTTAGAAACGTTCTTTTTAATTACTCTGCGTGTAGGCGCAACGCCGCTTACCACCGTACAAGCAACATTCGAATGTAAACTAAACTTACCAACATTACGGAACGATGCACCCATAACGACGGTTTTATAGTCGAACTTTTTATAATAATTGTATATCTTCGTGACAGAAATAACGCCGGGATCTTCCTTTGGTTCATAGCTCTTCTGATCCGTGTTGGCGACGTACCTGCATAAAAATATTTCCGTCAGTGAAAATATTGTAATATTTTGATTGTTACGCGAGTCATATAGACGTGAAAAACTCACCAGTCGAGGATTCTCCCGACGAATGGCGAAATGAGAGTGACGCCCGCCTCGGCGCAGGCAACGGCTTGCGCGAAAGAAAAGAGAAGCGTCAAGTTGCAGTGAATTCCATGCTGTTCCTCCAGTTCCCTGTTGGAATTCATGATTGTGATTTCCGAAATGTTTTCCTCAAGCATAAGCCAAGCGATCGCTTATCTGCGTTTGCGGAACATTCTTCGAAAACAATTGCCCGAATGACAATTTCTCTAATACAATTTCCCGAAAAAATTATTTCCCGAATGAACAATTCTCGAATACAATTTGCCGAATGAACAATTCCTTTGATACAATTTGCCGAATGAACAATTTCTCGAATGCAATATCCAGAATGGACAGTTCCCCAAATGGACAATTTCACGAATAGACCCGAATGTGTTTGCTTTTTATTTGGGTTGTTCATTCGGCAAAGTGATTTCCGAAATGTTTTCCTCAAGCATAAGCCAAGCGATCGCTTATCTGCGTTTGCGGAAAATTCTTCGAAAACAATTGCCCGAATGACAACTTCTCTAATACAATTTCCCGAAAAAATTATTTCCCGAATGAACAATTCTCGAATACAATTTGCCGAATGAACAATTCCTTTGATACAATTTGCCGAATGAACAATTTCTCGAATGCAATATCCAGAATGGACAGTTCCCCAAATGGACAATTTCACGAATAGACCCGAATGTGTTTGCTTTTTATTTGGGTTGTTCATTCGGCAAAGTATCCATTCGGGAAATTGTCAGCAATAAACGGGTTGAAGAATTTCTTTGCATACTTGGCAGCCTGAATGCCTTCCCACGTAGACGCAAGTTTGATGAGAATTCGATCCTTGCTGATGCCTGCCTCCTCGTAAAGATCGATGAGTTTTTTGGCTTTCTCGACGCTCGCCTCTTTATCGAAGGACAGTCTAGCGTCAACCTCGGTCGAAACGCGACCGGGAATTATGTTCAGGATCTCCTGGCCGAACAGCACGCAGGTCATATCAATGGCCGCTGCAGTTTGCTCGGTGAGATTACTGCAAGTTAAAGGTTCTTTATTCGAGAGAGGGTCACCATGAGAAATAAAAAATTTCAGGCTAGCCCCAACGATGGCAGTGTTGTATTAATATGACCTGGCGTAAAACATCGGGGGGTGAGGGGGGGAGGCATTCGTACAGTTTATGGTCGCAAATAAAAAAACTCAGAACATTCATAAATTTAAAACATCCTACGGGAATAGAATAGTGTTCCACGCCGAGACGTAACAATCGTTGATGATCCAAGTACTCACGAGCCAACTTTTTTCGCGTGATGGACAGCTTTTTCCAGCAAATGGGCATACTTCTTCTGATTAGCAGCAGCCAAAATCAGCGACGGATTAGTCGTTGCGTCGGTTGGTTTAAATTGCTCTATCGCTGCAAATGAAAGGAATGCATGGAATATATTGTTGTAGTAAGCATGCAAGGTTTATTTAAAAAGTAGCATGGATAAACTTCCGAAAAGCGGAAACCGAATTTCGATCTGAAATTTGGCATACACTTTCCTTTTAATATGTTAAGGGGTCTTCTCACTTTAGACGTTAAAAAAAGGCTATTTCCATGATTTTTTTGATAGGTTAATATTATAGATATTGATATAAAAGTTGTTACACTTAATAAATACACTTTAGAAGTACATTTTAAAAGAATTTAATTTATTTATGTAACCCAAAGAAACTTTAAACGCGTTTTTCTCGAAACAACGTTTTTCGACGGGTTGTTGATAAAATCTTCGAAACTACTGAACCGATATTTATGACATTTTAACCACATATTCTTTACCACTATAGCTATAGCGCATAACAAGGATTTTTTTAAATGTTGATATTTACTATTTTTTTGCCAAAAACGGTGAAAAAAACACCTTTATTTGTTTTTTTCGAATAATGTCGGCCATTTTTTTATTTTTGCATACATCGAAAATCGTATGATACGCGCTATAGCCATGAACATACTGAATCTACAACCGTTCGATTTTTTGTTCCGGATGACCCATCTTCTTAAATACTTAAGAAGACTTAAATAAATAAATAAAACAATTTCAATGTATTCCGAAAGTGTATTTATTAAGTGTAACAACTTTTATATCAATATCTATAATATAGAACTGTCAAAAAAATCCATGAAAATAGCCTTTTTAAGCGTCTAAAGTGAGAAGACCCCATATGAGATCCCCTGAAAGGATTTTTGGCGACGCGCCATGGTTTTGAAGATATCGATTTATGAAAGTTATTTTTTTTTACCGCGCTCCTACTATATCTGCAGCTGACGGGCTCAGCTCTGGCTATACCTATATATGTTATCTCGCTTTCCGTTTTGTGCGAATGGTGGAGTCCGTAGTACACTGGTATGGGCCCGGGTCTCCTCGGATGTGCGTGGAATATTGAGATAGACACAGAGCATTGTAGATTCATTTTTTTGTTTTTCCACAGTTCATTTTTTTGCAGGTGTAATAGATTTATAGGATTTAAATCTTTTTGGGATTTTTGTATTTTTTTTGCTTCCCTATCTTCTGATTTTTAAAATTTTTGACATCTTGTATGGTTTAAACATTTTTTTGTTTGTTTGGAATTTGTATAGTTTTCATTTTTTTTTTAATTTTACGTGGTAACTTCTTGTAATGCTTGGTAACCGGCCGCTGCAGCGATGGAATGAGGGTTCTTACCGCCCGAACTTGAGGAAGATCCACACAAAGCGGAGAGCGCGATAACATATATATGTATAGCCACAGCTGAGCCCGTCAGCTATATATATTAGGGTGGCACAAATTTGAGCTCCTTTATCTCACCATCCTATTAATGACTTTGAAGAAAAAATTGTCGCGAAAGCTGCGAGCGGTCATAAAATATTTAGAGTTCTCTCAAGCATTCCAAAAATTCAAAGTTTCATTTAACAATCGATTTTTTTGAGTTCACTTCTCAACCATGAGTTTTACGCTTTATAATTTTTAAATTAAGCTCACTCGAGCCCTAGCCGGCCAATGAACATTTAAGAGCTTCGAAATTTCCAATTGTCGCGAATATTTTTTCTCTTCTCACTCATAAAAATTTTCGCTTTGTTAATTGCATTCGCAATTAACAAAGTTCGCATTAATTGTTTTCAAAACAATTAATCCTTTTGTTCTTTAGAAACGGATTTTTTTATTTACCTCACTCTTCTAACCCGATAGAACGGGGGACCTATAATTTTGTTTACGGACAAGAGCTTTAGAGAATTATTTTATGAGAACAAAGATTATAATTCCTGTGTTACTAGTATGAAGAAAGTTTGAAAAATCTGTTTCTAAATAAAAACGATATAAACTGCCAACGCGTGTGAAAAAATCTAAAGATTCCGCGACGACAATAAAAACAGGGGGTCACCGAGTGTTTAAAGAAAATATTAATGATAAAACTTAGAAAAATGTGACGAGCAGAAAAACAATCGTAGCCGCAACTTTTTAGAGAAAATGTAAGAATGTCCAAACCTACTAAATTAGCACGAATTTTTTCATTCTAGTCTATCATTAGGTATAATAATTAATTGTGACTCATTTTTATTAAGCGCCACTGTAATTTGCCGATTATTCAGAAGGGCCCTCCGTATGCCCCCACAATATACGGCCCTCCGCGACAGGAATACCTTAAGTTGTAAGTAAAAATATGGTAAACGACGTGAAGTAGGATAAGGACGCAAAGGCCCAAAAATGTAACGTGTGTGAAACGAAAATTAGGAAGGTGTGCATGACATAAAGCCGTTTAAATTTCGCGCTATCGCAATGTAAATTGCGTTGGAATCGAATTTTATCCGAACTGCGCACACGCCGGCCGGCTTCAGGAGCATTTGAGTGGAAAAAAACACATGGCACTGAAACTCGTATTTAAGTTTCTCGAAAAAAAAAAGTATCAAAAAACCGACGAATCGTCAAAATATAGAAACGCTCGCATGATAAATGAACATATCTCGTAATGTCTGGCGTTCGATGTACCCCCACCAAAAATCATCCGACCCGTTGGCGGTCGAACGTTGATAAATCACCTTCGCCTCTGACCCGATTCCCCACTATCGTCCAATGGTTCGAATAACAACATAAAAAACAAGAAAATTCGGGCTCAACTTACCGTGAAAGTCACCCGTATCGGCTACTACGGTTGTCATCGATTTCAACTGGTCCAGTGAATTCGTCATTTTAGTTTTCTTGTTTTGTGGTGCACTCATTTTGATATTCACGCAGAGACTTCTCGAATTCAGGACTGACGAAGCACGACTCACGATAGTCAGGCAAGCTAACGACGAACCGTTCGAGGTCGAGAAACGTGCGTTCTATCTGCCTCTCCTCGTTTCCAGGCTTGCCAAACTCGCGCCGACAAACTTTTCGCGACAACGCGGCTTCCGGATATTTGAAATAGCATCGCGCTTCGAAGGAATCCAAAGATCAGAACACTTTGTTCGGATACGAGAAGAATGAAATAAAAATATCACAAACAACCACAAGTCTTTCATGAGATATCGATTTTCGACCGGAATTTATATAGATTTGTGATCAATTTTGCAATATTTCGTTGTTTTTTTATCAGTTTGATGTTTCTTCTCACGTCGCTTGACGAGCCTGCAAAAAACTTGTTACGGAATAGGTGTCACGCGAAACAACTAGTGGTAACGTTATGGCTGCAAAATGTTTTGTATTAACACGGTATCTCAGCTGATACGCATACACATACTCTTGACATTAATTATCGGTGTTAAGGAAGATACGGTCAAATAGGAATCGATTGAAGACAGCAGCTCTGTTAGCTTCTAACATTCCCTGTAGCATTCATTTTATATCATTAATCAATCATATATCTCTAGATCACACATATACCGCGTCTTCCGTTATCAAATAGTCGCTCTTCAGGAGGCTCGAGCGTTTTACTGATGAATACTAGCGAATACTGATTTTGTTTGAACGTACGTATGTGCAAGAGCCGCTCTCCGACGTTTCAAAAAGTACCACTGCGTCGATTTCACCCTCGAAAAATCTTAAAATATAGGCTATCATTTATCAATGTTTATTGCGAAAAACTGTAAACTTATGACGCAGTTGATGTCTCTTGTAGATACGTCAATTTACGATCTTTAAAAGAACAGCACGATTGATTGACATTTTTTCCGTCACAACGTTATAGTAAAAGTTACGGGAACTACTATCGGACTTTTGAGTCTTAAAAAAATCAGTATCCTTTAGGATTTACCGGTGTAACGCTCGTTACACCGAGCTCCTCGAACGAATATACAGTCAATGAACGTCGTACAAAAATAATCTCTTTATCGATCATTCTGGAGATTCCAAATGAAAATCGTTTTGATCTCGTAGCTTATTATCCTCTCTAATGAAAAAAGCACTCACGTTTTATAATCGAATTAACAATAATTCTACAAGATCAAACAAGAGTATTGTTTGCAATGTAGATAATTGCGTTTCCTTTCTCTATCAACTTCTAACTTATCGTTACAAATACCATAGGCCATTTCTGTAACACAATTAGAAGCAAACAACAGATGGGGGTACGCTTTATTCGAAGTAAGGAGCAGTGCTATATTAGCATTTTCCAATGAAAAAGCTGATGCTTCCAGATCACTGATCTTTCCTGTATACGGCTCTACAACCGAGTCAATCAAAGGATACAGCTAAGCCCTAACTTAGCTCAGACAAAAGTTGACGTGTTTAGAGTATGTCTTTGTGTTTAGATTTTTTCCGTTGGCAACTTATCAGTCACCAGTGCCTTCGGCTGGTAACTATACATGAAAATTGAACAAATAACGAGCCCGGCACCTGACACAAATCGCAGTGTAAGCTGAAAGTCAAACAAATACATTGACGCAACGCAAGAAATGACTATCGCGAGAGACGTCGCAAAACCTTTGAGAATGTTATCGGCATACTTCACTACCATAGCTACAACTAGACCTCCACCTGCTTGCAGTGCAACCAAGTACCAAACGAACGCGTCGTAACCAATGAAAAATCCACTACTCCTGATAGTATCACCGTCATTTACGAAAGACGTGACCAAACCAAATGGTAGCGACAGCAGACTCAACTGGACGTTTCTCATCCAGACCGACACGTCCGAGCCTTTTAGTATTTTCTCGAAATATATGCCGGCAAAGCCAGACAAGAAACAAGCGCCAATCGCAGCGCTGACACCGAGTAATTGATTCTGCACGAGCCCCGAAGGGACCTTGGTCGGTCCGGACCCAGCCAATTGCACGAGTACGATACCCAACAAGAGCAGGCAGAGGGCACCCCATTGAATCTTCCGTAGTGATCTTCTAAGTATCGTTACCGCAAAAAATGCGGTCGTCAAAATTTTCAGTTGATACGTCACCTGCAAAGTGAAATTTCGATTATTTACGTACGAAATTGTTGCGACGAAGCTCCCCGCCATAAATTCCCTATCGCGTCTCACGGTAGATCTTGAAAATCCTTTTAAAAAAGCAATGTATAAACAACGCTTCCAGCGATAAGCGCAAACGGTCGTAATGCCACGAGATTATTATCAGTGATAAGAAAAAAGTTTGTTATTCAGATTCCCGGAGCAAGCTTCTTCCATGACATTTTTGTACCCGCCCATTTCTTGTAAAAATCGTAAACTACGAGTCGCAGACTTACTTGATGAGTAGCGGCATCCAGATTCGATGCGGATACGTATAGTAAATTATTCTGTATTATGTACAGAAAAGATGGCACACAGACTTTCACTGTATCAAGAGGCTGTTTAATTATAGTACATTTCAATGCATGTAGGAATTGTGCAAAACTCTTTTCGTTAACGTATACCAAAACCAGGCAAGTCAGCAGCTTCACCACCTCCGACATAACAACCGCTGTAACAATTTTACAAATAAATATAGTTGAAAAGTCTCATATTGTTTGATACTAATGCATAAGTTTGATGAAAACGAATACATGAATGGAATTTTTCTGACGAGTACAAAATCCAGAGCTACTTTACGAGACATTTACCTGAAGACGATAGGAACATGTCTCCAGCCCTTGTGCGTGCGTAACGCATGCTGAGTCCCACCAAGGCATTCTGCACTGTGAGCGTGACCAGACTGATATATTTGAGCATCTGAGCATCGTCTGAAATAATATTCCACGTTAAAGATCAACCTGCCAGAACCCAACATTGTACAATAATTAAAACTTACTGTTCTTGTGTTGAAGCATATCGCAGCAGTTAGTTACAGCTATGCAGGTGATGAATATATGAACAATGGGACTATTTCATTCGCATATTTGCTAAAAAAAGAATTATTGTAAGAAAAAAGACTCGAAGGTACTATATTAATTGACATATTGATCCTATGAAAATTCGTAAACTTACCTCTCAAGTAGTGTAAATGAAAAGCGTAAGTTTATTTTGGCAAATATTGAGGTAGTACTCGCTCATGTATGCGGTATGTACTTTATTAGATAGCTGCCTAATGTTTTACGCCCTGCAGGTAATGTGCATAGATGGCTTTATGGACTCAAGCAAGGTCATCCAATATTCAGACCAAATATATGAAACCGATATGGGAAATTTTGCGTCATATGGAACAAGCGTCATTACCATTCCCTGGTACCGTTTCATCCCTATTTCGCTACAAGGTGAATTGTCATCACAGTGGTTTCTTCATGATCTATTCTTAGAAGAAAGCTGCCACTCCTGGCAGTCTTGTGCCCGGCACATCCAATTGTGTAATCTACCCAGCGCTGCGGCGGCTGGTCTTGCGCTCTTGTGTCGACCCTCTGTCTCCACTGTCGGAACCATCCTATCCAGTGGCTTTCGTCCATTCTAGCAAACTGCTGGACAGGATGAATCCTTGAGTGGAGTCCCAGGTCCAACAGCTGGGCCGAGACCGACCGCCACAGCGCCGGGTGGATGACATCGGACAACACGGAGGCCGTGACTCGATGAGCCAGGCACAAGACTGCCAAGAGTGAAAGAGGCCTGTATCCAAGAATGGATCATAAAGAGGCGACCCTGATGATGATGATTTGCCTAATTGTGCAATGTGGATATTTGGGATTAGGAGCATGTATTAGGCAAATATACGAGCGAAAAAGGTAACGCTTCAATTTAAACAATTTAAAGTTTAACGATTTAAATTATCTTAAAAAAATAGACACTCAGTCAATCTGAGCCGAAATAGCAATGCTATGAATTCAAGACTACTGCTTTGATAGTTATCTTCATTAGTCGAGTAAGAACTCGACTTTACGTGAAATAGTCAGGTAACGAGACGCTAAAATTCGTACAAGAATGAATCATTCAAAAATTTATAGTCGGACGTGAAACGATAGCAACAAATTTGCTATGTTCGAGTACATTTTACAGTTTACATACACGTGGCAAATATTTCTCCCATTCCTGCATCAATAATGAAAGCAGGTAGTAGCGGGACACATACAGAAAAACAGCGAGAAAAGCAATAGAAGGAAAAATAATTAGCGGCTTATTTATTTTTTAAATGTGTATATATGTACATATATTCGTCTAGGTGTATACAGAACATGGTTAAAACTAGTGTATGTATAAGAATAATACTGCAATGTCAATTCTGTGTAGAACTTTCACAATTTAATACCTTCGTATATGATGATGGGTCACTAATGAATGGACATGCAACGTTGACAAAAACGTGTTTAGTCTGTCACTTTCACGTAAGCAAGCGGAGCCGACGTACGCCTATGTAAATATCACATTTCGCCACGGAGTCTAGAGAGAACGGGTGAACGACTCGAATAGAAAAACTCACGCGCGAGCGGGTAGAACTTCCCGCTTTGACCACGAGCGTCGCTTTTGTCACTAGCTTTTGATACGGCAGTAACACAAGTTATCAATATGAAACAAAAATCAAGAAAAAGGCGGTTCAGAGTGGAGTAGACTGAAAAAGTAGATTTTTAGTTGGCTGGGTTTACTTTTTGAGTTTCTTTTTGTAACCTGCAAGGTAACATGGATCGCACGCCCGGTCGGTAAAAATCCTACAGCTAAGCTTCCTTCTAGGCGGATCATATTTCGGGCAAACGAAGAAGACGTTGTTCGTCGTTTAACCAGAGCGAAAGGTGTTTCGTTTCTTTTTTTCCGAAGCAGCTTATAGAACACCAGGAATCTGCAAATCAGCTATCTCACTCACACTCTCTGCGCCTTAAGGGGATAGGCTACTATAACGACCCAAAAATCAGGGTGATTAAAGAAAAAATTGTATGAATAAGTGAGATAATTGAAAAATCATTTGCATATTAATTTGTATGTGAATTAACAAAGTTGTGTACCACATTTTATTCAATGATATTAATAATGAAAGAAGTTATGAACAATCTCGTGAAAGACCTTTGAACGTGAGGGCCTCAACGGTGTACTTGATTTTGGCCACCCGATCGATTTGAAACAAAAAGTTATTTCTTAGAATAGATAATATTGGGTAAGACTTTACTGGGTTGTTTTGGTTATCGTGTTCCATTCAACAAAAAAAATTGATTCATTCCATTTTTTGAGAAAAAAATGACACCATTATTGTTAATAATTAATGAAAAAAATGCTGAGAAGAGAAACATCGTTCAAGACCAAACAGCTATTACATCGAATAAGTATACCAAATTTATAATTCAACTACCAGTTCTATCATTGTAATCGTAAGTTTACACACTTCAATTCAAGTTGCCTCAAGCGACAAACGATTCTTTGACATTTTCACAGTAGCCTAACCACTGAATATCGGGTTTAAAAATCTTGAATGAAATATGTCAGGAGTGTATAAGATGCTAGTAGATGGAAATCTTTTACACAGCTACGTGAGTGAAAAAGTAAACCATATACAATTTTTAAACTTTTCAAAACATATTTCACTCTTGTATAAAAATTGAATTTTGCGAGGAAGCATATTTTTGTCAATTGCTATGCATCGATCATATCTCGAAATCTAACAGTTGAGGTGCAGAAAGAAAATCGTAAGACATGTAAGGTAGCGAACATTTCGTAAAATATTGCCGGACTTGCTTGTTACTCAGCAATAAATATGTTCCGATTTTGCTGGATTGAGAAAATTATTTCGAGTGGATCTCAAGTAAAATGATTCCAGCGGCACCTTAAGTAAAATCTTAGGATAACAAGTGCATATACAGAATTTTACAAAGGTTTTAATTTCAATCACCTTATACATACACACAGTTTTGTATCAATTCTTTATTTTTCCATACAAATTATAAACATGTTTTTTTTTTCAAATACTGTACATATACTGAATTCTATTATATTTTTAAACCTCTAATTTAATGATATATCATTTCATTTATTTTCATTTACTCATTTTAATCAACTACTTTGATCCTCGTTTCGTTTTATTTATAATATAATATACAGGTAGGATTTTCGTGCTTTTCTTTTTTTTTGCTCTTCTCATTCGTGTTTGTGATCAAGCTCAATTCTTTGATATGGCAGTTCCAGGATATGGAAGAATACAAAGTGAATTTGCTCAAACCAATTGTCATTGCGTTGTCAACCATGGGTAAAAAAGTCGATTAAGAGGTTCATTGCTTTATGATTTAATAAAAATTATTTTCATCGTTCCCACCAAGATAGTCGCATCGAAGATTCCAAAACGTTTTCGTCATTTTTCCAATCGCGTGAAAACAATCGGAATGGCATGTGAATAAAATTGTGATGAAAAAATCTATATTTAATAGAAAGTTCCTCCACTTTTTGGTCTCGCGTATAAATTTTGCGCACGGTAAGCATTGAAATATTTGCAACAATAATTTGTTTGTTATTTTCGATGCGACTTTTGTCAATGGACTGAATTTCTTCCTAAAAAACGAAACTCCGAATAGATTTTTAATCTGAGACGACGATGTTCATTTGTCGAAATTAACTGTAAATTGACCATGCGCGAAAAGAAACTACGAAGCCGACTCAACTTTTCTATCCGTATTCTCAGCTTGCGTCAAAATTGGCTCTTCCTCAATGGAAACAAATTGATTTGAGTAAAATACCTCTTGCGAGTAAAAAAAAAGAAAACCTGAGCATCCGCCTTATAAAGAGTTTACCAATCGGATGATTTTGCGACGAATTTCCGAAACTCGAACATTTTTCGAAATGGTCATTGGGTGTAAGTTATTTACAAAGATATTTAACAAACGTGAATGCGTAGTTGATTTAATCATATGTGTACAATTCGAACTGCCCATTTTTTCAATATTTAACCATTTTTTTTCTCTTCTTCGACTTAACCTACTCCTGCCGTTTGTATCTTTGCCGGTTTGCCGAATTTCGATATCATCAATATAGAGTGAGAGAGTACTATTTTCTATCTTCACAGAAGACATAGATAAATATATATTTTCATAATCTTTTTCCTTATAAATGTAATTCGCTTACGATAAATTCATTAGTTATTACTGTTCATAATCTTAGTATCGGTGCTCCTTTTTTTCTTCAATTTCGTGTACTTTTTTCGGTACTAAAAAATTCCGCAGCTGTGTGTTGAGATAAATTAATGTAACGAGCTTTCATCAACGTTCCCAAACATTTTCTTCTTCAGAGTGTGCGGACTTTTGTCATATCGAATGCACAACCAGAGAGACGCTAGTTTTTTTTTTTTCATTTAAACAAAATTCCGCACGTCATTGACGTTTAGAACGTAATGAAAATTTGCCGATGACATCTCAATACTTATGACAACACATTGGAAACCAAAATGAGTCGATTATATATTCGATTGGATTTGTGATAAGCTCGGTCCAATTTCCTTATTGCGCGATTTATATATATTGCCGTTACAAAATTAAGATTAACTGAGAAGTACAAAAGCTGCCCATTTTCGTTCATTCTTGATTCAACCGAAATTCCATTGTCGATCAAATAAAATTCCTTCCTTATCCAAAGCAAAACTAGCAAATTTTCTTTTCCTTCTCACCCTTTGAATAAAAAAGGACATATTTCTGACTAAAGAGAGATCAAAATACATTGCCACTTGGTTTCGTAAAAGTTAGTTACAGTAACAATACGGTAATTAATATTAAATGTATTCTTAAAGTAATGCGTATTCCTTCAGTTATGTTAGTGTTTACTGCTCGGTAGGCAAGTTTTGTTTGCTTCACGGAAAACTAAAATGAACCCAAACAAAAGTTAGAAACAGATGCGTAACGCGAAATGATTAAAATGTAAAAAAATAATTAAAATAACGCGGCAATCTGTACGGTCGATTAAATTGAAAAACACCGGAGGATGAGATTGTTAAGAAGGATGCTTTGCGTATAAATTCCCAGCCAAAGGGTTGGTTTTATTAAATTCGTACTCCTTTGCCCATACGACTAAAATATTCAGAAAAAGAACGGATATCATCGAAAATACAAAGTATATTGATTTTTAAGAATGATATTAACTCTCCAATACATAAAACTGTTCGCTCCAATTTGGACAAAAGTGAATTTTTTTTATTAAGCCGAGTTTAAAAACATGGATGCGAATTTCGGTATCTTAAATTTCCACTGTGGTAGCTCGCTGGAGATTTTTACCATAAGTGTATTAGTATTGCTTATTGATAACAGTATGACAGAAAATCAAAATTCTTAGCATCTTCGATTTGATTCATAGTTCTCTTTCTTCATTTTTTCATTCCAAAGTTTCCAAAATTATCCCCGAATATCAGTTTTGGTTGGGAATGTATGCGTAAGGCCTGCTCAAGCTTTGACTGAACTTTTCTATCTGTGGTCTCGATCGGAATACATGGTCCCTCCGTTTAACGTTTAAAATCTTGTATATCATGTGGGGGGTCACTTTAAGTACGAACATTCGATCGAATGGAGACGCGATGATTATCTTGCCTCTAGTTTTCGAAGAAGGCATCCCCATAGGTGCCTCAGGAGGCCGTAATGAGACTTGGATGTGAGATAGGATTCGTTTTTTGTCGCTTTTTTCTCAAGTGATCGGTATCGTAGCGATAGATATTTTCATTGAAGCTCGTAAAAATAATTTCATATCGGATTCTAACATCTGCATGTAAACATTCGTAAATGATTACCAACGAAAGAACATTTACCGATTCGGCTTTGTGTCACGAGATTGTCGAAACATTGTATATAATATTGTCAACCGTAGAAAAAGTTAAAACCAACCGGAACGCTAAATATGAAATTCTTTGACGTAATATAACTATAGAAATGAAGGGTGAAAGCTTACAGTACAAAATAAGATTGATTATAAGAAATACAAACACATCTCAATAACCTACACTTTGCTGCTTGAAAAGATGGAAAAGCCCGAATTTGGTAGCAATCATCGCGCGCTCATGGTGTCAACGAGTATCAATCTGGACAATGGTTTTAGCTATTTACGTTTTTTATCACTCTACCCGTTAATTAAAAAAAAACTCGAGTTTCCGCAGTTAAAAGCTCCTCCCAATTTCATATGTAAATTTACAGAGAAACAATTTCGCTATCAATGAAAACGTGCACGAGTCAATAAAAAAACAGACAATAATTACTAAAAATCCAGGAAACTCGTGAATCTTAATGGCATCCTTTTTAACTTCCAATCTCCGGTTTGAAACTTAAAATCACTTAGATATCTTTATACACGATCAATTTTTAGTAACAATGTAAATCTTAATCATTGCGTTTAATATTTAACATATATACCTCTTATCCGTAATATATGTATAATCTGTGTGTGGATGTCTCGTCTGATATCTATTGCCTAGTTTAATCGATAAAAACTATAATACTAATAGTATGGTGTCCGGTACTTGCGCCAATCCAAGATCACAGTATTTGCCTCCGCGTCGTCGCGAGGATACATATTTTTTTTTCTTTAAACATACCTCCGGCTCCCAATATTATTGTCGTTAATTCGCACAGTCCTCTACGGGACAATTATTTTCTGGCGACATTTTTTTCTCTCCAACTCGGGGGTCACACGATCGAAAAACATTTCATGTCTTGGACCAATTTAGCTCGAAATATATCTTTCTCGTTATTGTTTTCATTACTTTTTAATATACGAGTGTCGTCAAATTTTTTAAAAAAGAAAACGATATTCCGCGAGACACAAGATCGCTACATATGACGAATACGTATCGAGTGTGCAAGAACATACAGGAGCTTGGACTGGCTGGTACGCTCGTGTGTGTCGTGTCCATCGGTGTGATCTCGATACAGGAAAGTCATTCGTACGTCCAAAATAAATGTTGCCAGGGATCTATACACGAATTCGATGAAATATCTTTCGCTAGCATATTCGTTAAAACGAATTTCAGATCACACCGGCGTAAGTTTTTGTGTCCTCGGTGTTTATAATCTCCGATTGCACGGATTTATACTGCTGTGTGTCTGTTGGTGTGTCACGTAGTGTCGAGTTTCGCTTACGTGTGTACTGTGTGTGTGTGTGTGTGCGTGTGCGTGTGTATGTATGTATATATACATATACATATACGGATGATTTTATGTGGTGGTAGGCACTGATGGGGGTGGATGGCTGCATGGCGAGCAGGTTTAAGCAGGCTAGTCCTTGACCAGTCTGTATATGTGATGCTGAGCACCGTGCTCGGACGTTGATACTTCAAAAACGTATGCCGTACATAGTAACGTCTCTTCCGTATCTCTGTTCGTAACAACCTGAAATTGGAGAAATTGATTATTGCATTTCTTACGTTTCGATCTTTCTTTTGCAAGTTATGCAATGAAAATTAAATGAAAGAATTACTTCGAAAATTGTCAAATAATCCAACGCGTTGGAAATATCTATTTTTATTCGTTTTGCACGGCATCGGGCAATTGTAACGAATTTTCCATTATACAGGCTTAATGTGTATTTTTCGAAATTGACGAAAGAATTCGAGTAAATATTGTCCTTTTTTCATAATTTTCCATTGTCGTTAAATACAGAAGAAAAATGCGTCATAAATACCTGGAGAATAGTGAAGTTCTCGAGAACGCTGTTCATCATGTATTTCTCAGGCAGGTGCTTGAGTTTGTGAATGAAGTTGATCATGTACTCGCACATTGGCGAACGACTGATGCGGTAAACGAACCTGCCGTTCTCAAACCTGGCATATTCAGTTTCCACCTTTTCCACCACGTGTTTACCAAACGAGCATACTTTCGTCGAACACGATATCGTCATGTTCTCGTTACTTTCGTATCTGCAAAAATTCGGACGATTAACGTTTTATTAAATTAATTTTTCTTCAAAAGGTAATTTAATTTTTTTTTCATTCAGAAAGAATAATAAACTTAGTTTATTCGATTGATTCAATAATATTTTTTATTTTACTTTAAAATTAAATGAAACGTGTAACAAAATTCGATATTAATTGAATTAAAAGTCTTAAATTTTAGTCCGGAAAGCAAAATTACATAAAATTATTCGTTCGAACTCACTGGCTCGTCACGCCGTAAAAAGCTCCGGCTTCGTCCTGGATGTTCGTATTGAGATCAGCCCAGAATTTGACGAGGAAGAAGGCCGCCTGTGGTCCCTTGTCATAGAGCTCTTTGAGGCCACCGTTCTTTTCCGGAAATTTGTCGTATATTTGCCTCACGTCTACAGCCTCGAGTAGGGGATCGGCGTACGTCGTTGAGCCGCCTATATGGACGAATAGGTGTTTGTGGTACTGCAAAAGAAAAAGAAAAAGCATCACTTGACAAGTCGACACGTTGAGTGAATATTATCTCGTTGATTCTTTGTTACCGCAAAGCTCACTCGTTCCAGGACTGTTCGAAGTAATACTCACAATGTCCTGATCTCTGTGCTGTTCCATGTAAGCCGAGAATTCGACCAGTCTGAGCTTGTGAGTGGCGATTGCTCGACCCTCCCAAGGTGGTGGTGGTTGTGCCTGTACTATATCACCGCTCGAAACCGCGGTCGCCGGTTTCCCGGTGTACGCCGGTTGTGGAAAAGGTTTCACATCTTGCGACGTTCCTGGCTGCAAGCCCGGTTGCCAAAAGTTCTGTCGGACCAAACAGAAATATTCAGGTTTTTAGTTGTTTCACGGCAACACAATCGATTAATCGTCGCACTGCTGGTACACGGCTTTTTAAAACAAAAACAGTTTAGAATAAACATAATTCAGTGACATGTATATACTTGCGTGAACATATTTATTTGGAATAAATATTATTAACTATGATTTAAGGCCTTAGGCATGATTTTATACCCGTTACTGTGGCCTAAGGCCTTAATCAAATAAACGTTAGATTCAGTATGAAAAAAATCGCCCCCCCCCCCCCCTGGATATAAAAATAACAGCTTGCGGAGCAAATTTAAAAAATCACAAACAGAGACAATAAGAATGGGGTTGAAGTTTGCAACGTTCATATGCAACGAAATAAATATTTACAGAAAAGGTTTAGGATGTAGAACTCTAATTTCAACTCTGGCATGGTCAAATTTGCGAAATTCGATGAGATGGTATGATATATTTTGCGAAGTTAGCATTTCATTTTGTCAAAATGCGGTATCGATAGTAAAATCGATGGAAGAATTATTAAAACTTATCAAGAATTGTAGAACTATACGGGACGCCATTTTATCTGGAGTTTATTTGTGAGATGCTAGCAATTGAGATGCTAACTTCACACACGTGAAAATTCTTTTCTTCGATTCCTTACTTTCATTATTATCAAAAATCATACTTGGCAGATTTAGATTGTAGATCGCTAAATGAGAATTCTAAAGAATATTTGCGTGATTTTTGTAGCTCGAATCTGCCAAAGGAAATTTGAGAAGTTGAAAAAAAAATCGTTGCACCCCAACTATGCAAACTTCAGCGTCATCAATGAGAGGAGAGTTAAACAGAATGAGAAAATACGTTTAAAAGAACAACTTTGAAAAATACATTGTAGCAATATAGAAGTTGTATATTTCTCCTATGGGAAGGAATTATCGATGTGTATTTCCTGATGCAATGGTATTCATTGTACAAGTCATTGTACCGAGTGTATATGCGTGTGCTGTACGAATCGAGGACAGTGAACGACTGAACAATACACAACAAGATCCCCGCGCGTATGCGAGCATTAGAGCGGAGGGAAATAAAATTTCACTAAGGCTGTTAGTTGTTTTTCTTCCGCGAAAGCCGTTCTTACTGCAGCAAAACAAAAATGCAATCATTCTCAATGTCGACGTGGAGAAGTCGTCCCGTTAATAAATCCATTTTGCCGTGCAACATATAAATATCGCATAATCTATTGTTTTTAGCAATGTTTTAACACGAGAACGATCGCTGGAAGTCCAGGCAGTATTTTCCGATACGGTTGCTGCCGTGTACGAGACACATAGCGAAACACGAAGCTTTTTTTGTCTTTCGAGAATTGGGACTTACCGCTCCCGAATAGGAGACGGGGGTGGAAGCGTGAAGGGCCAGAGAGCCCACGAGGGCATGGGGCAGCTTGTTGTGTATCGAACTTCCGGTTGATATTATCTGGGCACTCGACATGCTCGACATTGTCTGCAGTGCCTTCTCCTTGCTGACATGATCCTATCAATTTTGCAATTCAATTCGATTATTCATCGCTTGCATCGATCGATGTGTAAAACGAAATTTGATGGATCAACTATGCCCCTCGAAATAATCGAATTTTCGAGCAATGAAAAATAATATTGAAAAATCGCAAAAAGTCGGACACTGCTTTTTATCGGTGGATTCTCCAATCACTGCCTCGATAAAACTCACGGGCGATTGTGGAATAAGTTACGAGTGAGTTTTACGGGAATTAACAGGTCGCGGGATGAGTTTAAAAATCGAACGGAGAGACGAAAAAGATACAGAGAGATGTGGATACAAATTTGCATTAGTGAATCGATATCTCGTTGCGAACAAAAAAAAATCCCGTGGAACGGAGAACCGGGGCATCAATTTTCATTTAGATTGAAACTTCAATGTACATATTCGGGAAGAGTGGGGGTGGGAGCTACACTCGACGAAGGATAAAGTCGTGTGTGCGAATCGACCAAGCGTATGTATATGTGCTCGTCCGGAGATTCGAGCCTACGCTCATCGTAAACCCCGTTGGTCATCCGATATCGCTTCCGTTGATTTTTATCCGAACAGCAAAACGGGAAACCACAATTCTCTTCGTTTTTTTTTTTAAATCCCCAATCACTCGTATTCATACGCCAATGATTTTTTTTTCGCTTTTCCATACCTATGGACGAATATCAGCTATGGTTGACCGACGAACGAAAATTGTCTCGTTCAAATTCAATACTGATCATCTTTCTACCACTCTAGTTATTCAAACAAATAGAAGAAGAAAGTTATAATAGAGCGCGAAAAGTGAATGACCAGAGTAAATACATTAAGGCGGGACACCACTGTGATAGGTAAAAAAAATCAATTTTTTTGTTGGTTTGCATTTTGTCAAAGTATACATATTCAAGAATATGTGAAACAAAAATAAAAGTTAAAATGTTGAAATTTGACCAAGTTACAGACGATTTAGTGCGAGCAGGTAGCGCAACGATTTACGTATACTAAACATTTCAAGCGCGTTCTTCTCGACGTAGCAGGAATCATAACTCTAGCTATAATTTACCAATTTTCAATTTAAACTAATAGTGGAAATTTCGCTAAAATTACACTTCTTTTTTTAACACCCGACATTTTGTGATTTTTTTCTTTAAAAAACGACTACCTACAACGAGCACTACATTTATGTAGATTATAAAACTTCTTTATTTTTGTTTTTTCAGACCAACCGTCGTCAAGTTATCGATCCGGACGTTGGACCACATTTTTTATACGGGGCTCTAGTATATCGCAACAACATTGTTAATTTTTTATACAAAAATTTTTAAAATTACATGAAATAAGTTCAATACCATACCTTTTTTTTCAAATCCCGAATAAATAATCTAGTGGACAAAAAAATCGGATAAAAAACGATATTTTTGCGGCGCATCACAGTGGTGGCCTCCCTTTAAAAAACATAATTTTTTATGGAAGGATATACTTGAGCACATTTTTGGAGTATAAAATATCCAAAGATATTTAGCACTCGATACTAATTAACCTCAACAAATTCCAACACCAAACATTCCGCTTCCATAACTCCCTTTTGTCGCGAGTTTTCGATTATTAATGAAAATAAAATGTAAACCCTCTCCACGTGATTCATTTTACAGCCCTCATCCATTGTCCATCATTTTCTCGGGGACAATAAATACCGAAGGGTATGAGAGACATTTTTTATTTCAGTATATTAATAACGAGAGAAAGGCTGATTTGTTCTTTATTCGTCGGTGGCTTTGTCGCGCGAATATATGCTTGCATATGTATTCTCGACCCTTTTTCACCTCTGTCCCATTCATCCTGGATATTTCATATTCATGTATTTGGGGACATTCGTGATAAATTGCGATTATCCGAGGTTGTTCGGCGTTTTTTGCTTTTCTTTTATTCCAGTACAATGCGCTACGACGAGCATGTTCTGCCCACTGACATTTTTTTTGACATTTATTTTCGCTCTCATTAATGCGTGTATTGAATGACCAGTGCGTGCATAAGTGATAAATTTCTCTCGCGCTTTTACAATGGATTCTCGATGAACGGGAATAATCGGTAAAATCCTATTAAAAAAAAATGAATTCGATTTTGGTGTATATGGTGGTAAATATGTCAATATTTATCAACAAGCACAGCTAGACGAACAAATAATCTCGTGTATAAAACTGGCACGACTTTTAACGTACGATACGTTAGCCACAGATCGCGATTTTTATAAAAATGGAAATTTATGTGTGTAAATCATTTCTTTCGTGACCCACATATTTATTACCAACGGAAAAAAGTGGTGAAAATCCCATACGAAGTCATTTACACATCCATTTGTCCATCTGGGTGTAATTTTTCAAGAGGAGAGCGATAATCGCGTGGCGTGTGTTTAGGCAGGAGGATGTATATAAAAGTGCAGTACCGTCGTTGGATCTTCACGTATCCGTGTGACTTTGTCTTCATATGTGCAATCTAAAAAATTCACTACTGCCTCTATATATGGCTATATATATCTTTGTGTGTATCCGTGTGACTTTGTCTTCATATGTGCAATCTAAAAAATTCACTACAGCCTCTATATGTGGCTATTGATGTCTTTGTGTGCGTGCGTGTGGATTGGTCGAGTAAAATTCCGAACTGGGGATGAAAATTCCCATTGGGAGTTCGCGTGGCCGGTGGTGAATTTCATGGCACACGGTGCAAGAGCTGTATAACCACTTCCCATTCTCCCTTTCAGGTACATGCAACTGAGTGGCGTCTATATTTATTGGACGTACATTGCTAGCTCGATGACCACATGAACACAGAGAAATCGCCCATGGAGGGAGAGAGGGAGGGGGAAAAAGAGAACGAGAGAAAGAGGGAGAGAGAGAGAGAGAGATAGAATACAAAGTGTACTTGTACGTTTGGGGGTTGTGCTGTTGCTGACGCTAACGTGAATGCCATCCACCCTCTTCACCTCTCCCGCAGCTCCGAATCGATTCGTTTAATTGAGAGGGTTTCTACGCTCGTTGTATTCCATCGCCCACCCCTGCATTTCGCGTTCCCACTGTGTGTTGTCGATTTCATTCTTCAACCCTTTCCCAACGCTTTTCCCGCTTTTTTAATCCTCCCCACGAGCGTTTGTTTGTTTTTCAGTATCACGTGTTTTTTTTTCCTCTCTTTTTCGTGTTTTTTTTTCGCGGTAGCTCGCCCGGTATGTCGAATTTATTGTACACTGGCCCGCGGTGGTTATAGAGATAGGGGCTTTATTATTCGGCCACACGCTCCGTCGTTTATCGACATTCTGCCGGGAAAATAGGGTGTGCGGTATATGCATTGATGGGGTATATGCAAATATGAATGTTTCGAGAGACCGAGAGATCGTGAGTCCGACGAGAATGGACCACTCGTTTTCTCCCCCTAACTAGGAATTTTGCCATTCGCCTGTTACATCAAACGAGTTCGTTGGTATCGAAAACAAAGTCAGTACATGCTGCGAAAATGTAATGTATTTTATATTGAGTTTTCGTAGTTTGCGGAAAACGATTTAAAATTTGGACTCGTTTCTACATAAAAACTACGAATAAAAGTAGTAGTTATTCGATCTTTCGAATTTTTTACCAAGCCAAATTTTCGTCAGAAATTGTTTGAAACAAAAAATTAGTTTTCCATTCAAACTTTTCCACTCGCTGTATGGCCTAATTAAAAAAGTCACTACGTTCAATCTCCAAAGACAGCTTTGTATATTTCGCAATGCCAAATATGAGACACTTCCAGCGTTGGAACACGATGGCTTTTCCCTAGAGCAGAGAGAAGCGAAGAAAGTGCAACATATCAATCTTCGAGACGAGAACATAGTTGTCGCTCCGATAGAGCAGTATGACGTGTGGCGATATAGGAAACTGCTACCGTCAGTACTTAATTACTGCAAAGCATTGTGGTGAATCGATTGAACCGCGGTGAAGTGATTATTGTAGCGAGTAAACGAAGGTGGGTAGTATTCGGTTTGGCCGGGGGCTTTTGCCATGGGATCTAGCTGGGCACCATCGATATCGGCCGCTCTCGACGTTCACGCACACGAGGACAAAGAGAATTCAGCGCCATCTCCCGCCCCCGACCTGACTGCTCTCGCCTATAAGGCCCCACCGCTACCACCGGAAGCGGAAACCAGCAAATTACGTCACACACGCCCGTGCCAGGGTGAGCGAGGGGCAAGAGGGCTTTGGCCGGTTCTGGCATCGGTGAATAACGTCGGTGGCATGCGCCACTGCGGTAACAGAGGCGATTTCAACGCACACGAGTATACACAAAAGCTCTCTTCTAGTGACGTGTGTGCTTTGCTCTCTGATACCCCCCTCTCTCTCTCTCTCTCTCTGAAATTCACTCCTCCCTCGATCTCTTTCCCATTCACAGTCTCTTTCTCCCTCACGCATACACCTTGAACTTCCACTGTTCCCTTTGGGCGCCAAACACAGAGACGAAGAGAAACAGAGAAGTTATCCATTGCATTCGTGGTGCCAGAAATGCATGTTGGCCTAACACGTTACGTGCACCTACACTTGCACATTTGGCCTTACCGATTTCTAGTATCAGCCACTGTTCTTGTGACCCTTTCCCACACACTCGAAATCTTTCGTTCCCGCTTTGTCTGCTACGAGAGAGGTGGCTCGGGGTGGCTATTTGTACGCGCGAGGGATTATCGGCCTAATTCAAGTGTAATCCAGTTTTCACCACGGGGTTACCGATTTAATCTCGCTACTTGCAATCAGTGGAAAAACATTGATCAATTATTCACCACGGCGACGTGTTATCGCGCGATAATTGTTTCTAACTGAACGCATTCATCTGCAACCGAGCAATGACTCGTTTCGTTTCGTAATAAATGTATTGCGCGCACTGTCGCTACTGAAGACTAAAATCTGGCTGGTTACGCAAATCAATGTATCATTCAAATTGAATGACTGTTTTAACGTGTCAAATTTGGAGAATGTGAAAAATACGGCAGGTTAAAGTTCGTCAAGTCAAAAACTGTATTTGCTATTTTTTTTCATAATTGAATTATTCTACCTATAGTTTTTGAATCACGGGGTTGCGAAAATAGAGGGGTGTGGGGAATACCCTGCTGATAACTTCGGAGGATCACAGCTCTCGGCTGGAATATAAAAAAACAGCGCTATGGAGAATTTTATATAGATTGCCTAACGTACTCGGTGGGGTATGCAATTCTTTGTCACAGACATTCTCTGGGTGCGGGGGAATGATTTAAACATTTGATTGACTAGTTTATGAGTCAGTTTACATCAAGTTGATGTCGTGATGTGTCGAACGAGCAAGACGAAATTCTAAGGTGTAGGAATGGTTAAGGGCTCGTAGAAAAATGTAAAAAATATAATACTTTGTTTTCGAAACATTAGGATGTTATAGAAAGTAATAAATCGATTATTGGAAAAAGATAGCAAGAATCACCAGAAGGAATCTGGCGAATAATGAAAATTAGCTGTCCCCGTCTTTGTTCGAATATAGGCGGTTAGGCTCAACGAATAATTTGCATGTACCCTCGTGACAATACGGTCGCAGACGTCGTCGGCTATCTATCGAACCAGACAAAGGAAGGAGGGGGGCCGGGAAAATACCGAGGCTGATTTATTGACCACGCAGTTTCGTCCGCGCAATCCGCGTCCGCGTTCCTGCAATTGTTCGCAAACGTTTTAATAATTCAGCTGTTGATTAAACGGAGCGGAGTTCATTTTTACGCGTAATTTATTCGAGCGTATTGACCGCACCAACCTATCGCCGTTGCATTATTATAAGTGTCAGTGTTTTGTTATTATTGTTATTATTTATCGGGATACGCTGATAACGGTCGGCTACATCGAGGCAAATCGATCAAGCGTGACGCGAACAAGTTTTTCAGGGTTTCATGCAGACCGCGCGTTTTATTTGCGTTTAGGAAAGTCCCGCCGTGTCTCGGACAGTTCTACGCGGCAGATATTGAGAATACGAAAACTTATTCACACCAATCATCTCGTATATCTTCGAAATGGACTTTTGGTAGACATCAAAATAGCCCCTTTTCAAATGAGAAATTAGGTGGAAATGATTGGAAAACGTCTAGAGATATAGCTTGCAGTTTCTGGTGTTTTTTTTTTTTTCGTGTTAGAAGAAGTTGATACATTCTCGTATACTTGTAGAAAGGAAAGTGCCCTTTATTGAACTCACCACTTTGAGTTTCGCCTGGATTTCCCGGAGTTTTCGCCTCGCGAGGACTTGTATGTGCGAAGAGACCTGCTTTCTCGTTCTCGTCTTACCCGTCCTCAGTTTGATGTAGCGGGCGATCAGCTCGTTGCGTCCTGTAACAGGAAGGATGGGAAAAGAAGCATAAACAGTTGAGCGAGATACGAATTTTTCGAAAAATCTTTAACGCCCTCTCAAAGGATCGTACCGTCGACATTAAAAAATTCGATTTTTTTCAAAGTATGACATCGCAATGAACCCGCAATATTTTGCAGATTGTAAAGCATGGTCTAGAGTACTCTGATACCTCTGTAAGGTTACACTTCATCGTATTACTATTTATTTATAATTGAATTAGAGAAATTTCGGAATTTCCATACTGCACCTTTCGTTCGAATGGCTACCGTGTTGATACTATCAAGACCTGGTCTCAATCGCCTTTCCGTTTCCAACAATTTATGCGATACTGTTTTTTATGTAATAATTAATTGAGTAATTGTTCGAAATAAAAATATTGATGCCAAAAATAAGAAGGTCCTAAAGATATAAATTAAGGAGGTACACCAGCTTCAGCAAAATGGTGATAGATCAATAAAATTTGGTGAATATATTCTTTAGTATTATTCATGTAGATACAAATTTTTTCAGATTTTTTGGTTGTGCCGTTTTCTTACAAATAATTTACAAGCGTTTATTCTTATACCCGGAATATATACCTATATCTATAAAAACGCTATGCTTATACACGTGAACTTCAATGTTCAATTACTCGATAACGGCACAATGAAAAAATCTGAAAAAAATTGTATTGACATATATAATACTAAAGAATATATTCACCAAATTTTATTGATCTATCACCATTTTGAAATTTTACCATGGTTTAGCATGGCAACATTGTATGAAGCTGGTGTACCTCCTTAAGAGAGAACGAGAACAGAATTTTTATGATGTTGGAATGCAACGATTTTTTTCTTCATTTTTTATTTATTTATTTTTATCACATCCAAAGGCTTTTTTCCAATTAGGATCATAAATCTCTAATGAGAATACGTGAAAACGTTTGAAAGATTTTTCACAGACCGAATGCGGCAAAGAAACTTGAGCAATTAAAAAAATATCATTCTCGTTGCGTTCCGAACGATGCAAACTATGTCATGAATTTTTTTTCAACCCTCGGATGCGAAAAAAATAAATTTTTTTTTCCCCGTAATCAAACACGCGTAATTTTCTCGATTCAGAAATGTTTGTTCGTTCTGTGTACTCAAGTTGATCGCATAGTGCATCATTTTTCTGTAAGGGATTGAAAAATAGTGCTATGCGTAATTTGTAACGACCGACGGTTTTGTGATCGCAAATAATAACGACGAGACCGATCCTACGAGTATGTACGAGATTTCGGATGTATATATCACACCGCGCGTGCGATGAAGCCATTGCGATTGAAAATATCGCGGAGCGTGGCAAACGTATGAATACATGGATATATTACGGTAATTTTCTATCGCGACAGCTTACGTCTACGATTTAGCTGCTATTGCTGCCTGTTATCATCTAAATTTTACGATCTATGATGTTTTATCGGCGCATGGGGGATTCCGCGCCAGCGTTCCTCGGAGCCGTTTTATTTTATAGTTGTACTTTTGCAGTTGATACGGGACCGAGCGGGAACGTGTGCCAGTGGCACATTTATCGTATCCCCAATTCGGCGTTAATCAAATTTTAATGACTAACGAGGAGTGTACGGAAATCCTTGCAATATTTTTGCAGATGTAAAAAGAGGTTGGTGTCATTTGGTCGAGGCGAAAAATGCTTTCCTGGTAATAAACACATGATGGTAGAAAAATTACTAAAAGTACTGTTACTCGCGTTACTTTCCGGCAAAAAATGGTATGTCCACTATTTACGCATTTAGTAAACATATAACCTCCATAAAGCTAGCAGAGCAAAGTTCGCAAAGTGGATTTAATTGGTATCAAAATTTTGTGCTTTTTATGTGCTAATTTTGTGCTCCAATTAAAATTTTTGTGCTCTTGTCGTTTAACGGGAAATTGGAAAACAAAAGTGCTCTGTTGGTTTACCATCAAGCTAGCAGAGCACTTAATGATCTTTGCCATATCTAAGAATGAAACTACGTGATATTTATGTGCTTTGCGAATATCGAACAGCCAAACCCCTATTGTTTCGCCCAATATAGACCCTCAAAAAACCCTCCAATAAGAGCATATACCATTTTGTGGTTATTCTGAAATGAAAATAAATCATATTTATGTGCTTTTTATGTGCTCTGCGAATATCCAAGAGCCAAACCGCTAAAACAACATTTTCTCCCAAAACCACCTCTACAAGACCCAAACTACCCGCCAATACGAGTATTGGCTATTTCTTCGATATCGCAAAATCGAAGCAGTCCACATTTATGTGCTTTTTATGTGCTCTACGAATATCCATGAGCCAAACCGCTAAAACAAGAATTTGAACCACCTCTACAAAACCCAAACTACCCGCCAATACGAGTGCTGGCTATTTTTTCGATATCGCAAAATCAAAGTAGTCCACATTTATGTGCTTTTTATGTCCTCTATGAATATCCCAGAGCCAAACCGCTAAAACGAAAATTTCTTCCAAAACCACCTCTACAAGACCCAAACTACCCGCCAATACGAGAATTTGCTATTTTTTCGATATCGCTAAATCAAAGTAGTCCACATTTATGTGCTTTTTATGTGCTCTACGAATATCCCAGAGCCAAACCGCTAAAACGAAAATTTCTTCCAAAACCACCTCTACAAGACCCAAACTACCCGCCAATACTCGTATATTACGCCAATACCCGCCGATATTCATAGAGCACATAAAAAGCACATAAATGTGGACTATTTTGATTTAGCGATATCGAAAAAATAGCCAACACTCGTATTGGCGGGTAGTTTGGGTCTTGTAGAGGTGGTTTTGGGAGAAATTCTTGTTTTAGCGGTTTGGCTCTTGGATATTCGGAGAGCACATAAAAAGCACATTAATGTGGACTGCTTTGATTTTGCGATATCGAAAAAATAACGAATATTCGTATTGTGGGGAGCTTGGGTCTTGTAGGGGTGGTTTAGGGAGAAGTTTGCGTTTTAGCGGTTTAGCTCTTGGATATTCGGAGAGCACATAAAAAGCACATAAATGTGGACTACTTTGATTTTGCGATATCGAAAAAATAGCCTATACTCGTATTGGCGGGTAGCTTGGGTCTTGTAGGGGTGGTTTTGGGAGAAATTTACGTTTTAGTGGTTTGGCTCTTGGATATTCGTAGAGCACATAAAAAGCACATAAATGTGGACTGCTTTGATTTTGCGATATCGAAAAAATAACCAATACTCGTATTGGCGGGTAGCTTGGGTCTTGTGACGGTGGTTTTGGGAGAAATTTGCGTTTTAGCGGTTTGGCTCTTGGATATTCGTAGAGCACATAAAAAGCACATAAATATGATACACTTTCATTTCAGAATATCCAAAAAATGGTATATGCTCTTATTGGAGGGTTTTTTGAGGGTCTATATTGGGCGAAAAAAATAGGGGTTTGGCTGTTCGATATTCGCAAAGCACATAAATATCACGTAGTTTCATTCTTAGATATGGTAAAGATCATTAAGTGCTCTGCTAGCTTGATGGTAAGCCAACAGAGCACTTTTGTTTTCTAATTTCCCGCTAAACGACAAGAGCACAAAAATTTTAAATGAAGCACAAAATTAGCACATAAAAAGCACAAAATTTTTATACCAATTAAATCCACTTTAGGGACTTTGCTCTGCTAGCTTTATGGAGGTAAACATATAATGAATCGCCTGAGGTAACGGTATTTTTTCTTGTCAGCCAATGGTCGACGTATTTCCATTGACATTGTTTTTCCGTATAACAGTATGCGCCCAGAGTAGCTGCGCACAAAGTCATCGAATTCAAAATAGGTATCCAAATTTCGTAACAACCCACGTTTCCATATCTGCAATGCATTAAAGTGTTTACGCATACAGAGAGCACTATACCAATGGACAAAAAAAAAGTTCAAATGCACCTAGTTTCCCTATACGTCGAGGAATCCTGATTAAATTCGATCGGGAAACCGCATTCTGCATGCGCAACACTTATCGCGAAGCTTGAATTTCACAGGCGTTACATGAGATTTTATGGTCCAGAGATCGAGAATCGCCAACCTCCCGGACAGACCACCTCGAATCAAATCGGTCTCTCACTCCCGCTGTTCCCATTTCTCACACAATTGAAATAAAACGCATACCCGATTCAACGAGATTACGCGCTGAGTCTGATGTCAAAAATCGGCAATTATGCAATTTAACGACTTTTTCCGAAAACGACGGAATTTTTTATTTTTTTTTGCCACGAGCTGCTTCAATTGCTCACCATTATTGATATTCCATCCGGAAAGTCTGACATTTTCTATTCATTCCATAAGCTATGGGGTTTTGAAGTACCCGGAAACACGTAATAAAATAGGGCGTTTTTTAATATTTAGACGCCTATATTGGGGGTGGGAGGTGAGGGGATTTATGAAAGAAATCTTCCTGAATACGATGCCGAAGAGATATCGCGGCGGTCACTTTCCACTCTCCCCTTGCAGCTGTTTGGGTTTGTTTGGGTTGTTATTAGGGTCCCAAAAATTATCAACGTAGTACAATTGTAGTTCATTTAAATATATTTAAAAACTACGTATAGTGTCTTTAGGGGGGCACCGCCTCCTCCGCACCCGCAGGAGGCTCTGCCCCTTGATCTCGTCTGGGGGGACAATCCCCCGGACCCCCTGCGCGGCCACATAAGACACCTTCCGCATACAATACACAAAAACAGGAGGGGGGCAGGGGGTATTTACGAAGGCTTCGTTTATAATTCCCCCCATTCCCCACATCTCGCGAACCCCACATTTTCGTGAACTTCAAAACCCTATACCTTTTTATGGGAGGTAGACCACATCGATTTATTTTCGGCATTGCATTGAGAAAGGCTTTTTTTTATAAATGCCTCCACCCCATAGGTGTCGAAATATTTAAAAATGCCCTATTTTATCACGTGTTTTCGCGAAATTCAAAACCCCATAACTCATGGAATTAATGGAAAGTTTCAGCCTCCCCCGACGGAATATCACTCAATATAATGGAATAATCAAGTTCACGGTGAAAAAAATGTTCCCGTCGTTTTTCGAAAAAGTTCTGAAACTGCATAATTACCAAAAAAATAATTTTAATTGCAACCATCTTTAAAATGCAATATTCTTTCAAAAATCAAAGCAATTCTAGTGTAAGAATTTCTTGCCCACAAGTTCGATGATCGATCCACGTTCGGAAAGGCCAATACGAATTGATCGCTCACAAAAACAAGACCTCGAATGTCCAGCCATCCTCCGGTTCACCGTGAACTGCTTCAGAGTAAGCTATTATGAAAATATCGCGGGGTTTCTTAACCTTTTTGTCGTGTTGCACCTCCTATAAACGGGATAACAATTGTAACTGTACGTCCGTAGCTGGGAAAGATCCGACGCTCGTTTGATCATCAAACAAGAACTAAAATTAAGGCGTAAAACGGTGAAGCGAGAAAGGAGAAGTTTATGCTTTTCCGGAAATTTAATATTCATCCACAAGTTGACAAGAGCAAGAGGGATGTGCTTCTGCGAGATTCCCTGTGTAGTCCCGCCTCTCGCCGGGTTTTCCTTTGACAGCGTCGTGCCTTCTCTTCCTACAACAGTCGTCAACCTGCGAAGAAGTTTCGTTTTTTTTTCTTCTTTTTTTTCCACTTCCAGTCTCAAGGGTGTCTCTTTCCTGTTTCTCTTCGCTCTACCGTGGCGCTTCTTCTCGTCCATCTTTCGCCACCTCTGCCGTTCTCTTTTGTGCTCCCGGTCTCGGGGCGTCTCGTACGTTCTTCCGCCTCCTCTCCAGGAACCTCTTAATCAATTTCGAGAGGAGATTGCCCGAGTGAAGAACACCGAGAGGCAGGCCACCCTCTCTCGCGCATCTCGTAAAATTCATTAAAGTCTAATCGTGGCGCGGGAGCGGACCTACCCCTTCCTACCCCATCTTGTTTACCTCCGACCATCCCTTCTTCACCGTTGCGCTTTTCACATCAGACCTTCGGTCGATCTTCGTCCTCGATATACATCGGGGACGAAGATCGACCGCGGGCCTCCTCTCGCTTCTAAGGATTCAATTTCGCTCGGTTGCATCGCGACCGGCAAAGTTGCTACGAAACAGCCTGTGCCTAGCATCACGCGACCGTAAGGCAAGAGGAAAAGAGAGATACTCAACACTGTGGAAAATTGCGAGGGTCCCAGCTCGCGTGCAACTCAAGATTGAGCGCATAAATTATTTTCTCTTTACTGCTTTGCGCCTGTCGTCCAAGACTTATGTACGCATGGATGGCCAAGTTTTTTTTACGAACAAGTTTCAGCGAATAAATATGTACGGAATAAATGGCGTTTTTGTACAAAGGTATAGTGGAGGGCCAAACAATTATACAGGTGATGACGAATCGCTCCGAATGAGAGATCGATTTTTCTAGTGACAAACGGATGTACGGATAACCATTGAGGGAGAGTTTATGAGGTAAAGAGCTTATGGCCGGAAATGAACTCCAAGAGGAAGCTGAGGGACTAATTGGTCGCCCCAGAATCGCTCATAAATCTGTAGGTAATTCAGTCACAACTTTTTTCAGTGTTGAAACTTTAAACCCGTTCTCCTGAAAGCCATTTTTTCGTGAGCCTCGTACAGCCACTTTTGGATAACATAATTATCGTCTACGTGAACCTTAAAGTTTCGTGAAAACTATTCGAAAAAAAAACTACTTTTTTATTAACAAATACTATAGTAAAAATGCCTCAAAATAAATAGAACACGTTTTCAAACACCCATATAGGGTCGCCTGTCGTAACAAAAATGCCAGCATTCAGCCATTAAACGGTTTGCTGATAATCGGCCAATAATTCGTCGACCAGCATTGGGCTACTGTAGGCGGATGAACGGATTGCCAGATCTATGCCAGCCATTCGTGGGCCAATACTATCGCACCGATAATATGGCGATCAGCATTGGGGTATCGTAGGCGGATGAACGGCTTGCCAGTTCTATGCCAGCCATTGGTGGGCCAATACCATCGCACCGATAATATGGCGATCAGCATTGGGGTATCGTAGGCGGATGAACGGCTTGCCAGATCTATTCCAGCCATTGATGGTTTGTTTTTGGGCGTTTTGCAAACGCAGGTCGTTAAACTGTAACACGTAAAAACAAGGGACAAGGTTTCGAAAAGCATATCCTACTGATGAAGCTGAAATTTTGTACCGATCTTCTTTTCAATATTTTAAGAGAACCTTTAAAAGGATATTGGCTACTAGCAATAGTTTTCGATATATCGGATATTGAAAGTTATTTATTGTACTGCGCTTCTACTATATTAAATAAATCCAAACAAAGCCATCCCACATGGCAAGTGATATGCACATACGGGCGAGCACTGTTTGCCAGGAAGCAGCGCGGCCGGAGGAGTGGGGGGTATCTATGGGATATATAGATATACTCGTATGGCGTGAAATAATAAACTTTACAATGCGATGTATGGAAAACTATTGCTAGTCGTCAAAAATCCGTTAACGTTTCTCTTAGGATAATGAGAGGAAGTTCGGTGCAAAATTTCAGCTCGAACAGAGGAGTATGCTTTTCGGAAGTTCACCCAAAACGAGCGAGTTATTTTTACAGCCTAAATGGACCAAAAAAATTGTCGGTAAACTTTAATGTCACGAATAAAATTATCGGCATAAAAGTAAGGAACGAACAAACGATGGGTTCTGTAAGTGTTAAAATGGCTAAGTGGGTAGGGCGCTCGACACTAGAACGAAAGGCGCAGGTTCGATCCCGATGAGAGGTAAAAATTTGAACAATGCAGAAACTGTTTTTAATGCAATTATTCTATGTACATGGACATAAGTAAAGCATAAGAAAACAAAAAAGATACTACTAGAATTATTATATTCATAATTTGTCAATTTTTTGTTTTTCATTTCCGGCAGAAGATCCGGCAGCCGTTGCTGGGCCAATATGGGCGTATGATAGTTGGCCCAGTCTTAGCAGCCATTCATGGTTTACCATTACCAACCTTGCATGGTGCGGATCTGGCCCGTTTATATAGCCATTACCGCGCCATCGTTTGTTCTCTGGCAACCAGTCGTGGGCCATTACTGTGCCGATTGTAAAACCCTATTTGGGCAGGTATTATTTTTCGAATTGTCACTTTTCTTTGGATTTTCAGGTTCACATATAGCGCGTGGGTCTTAGAAATCTAAAACTTCTTGGCTCTGATGTTTCAGATCAAGGCGCCAGACGCTAGGCTGTACGCCGTAAAACAACTCGGGCGGCAAACCTCTCTGAAGCGAGTGTCCTACAACCGCCATTTTTAAATATCGAAAAAAAATTGCAAACCTAAAAATGTAATTCTATGTGCAGAAAAATTTAAATGATGTAGAATAAATAATTTGGTCCCAAAAAAACTTGAAAATGTTCTTATTTTCGGCGGTATAAAGGGATCTGCCTCCGTCGATAATCGAGTGAAGGATTTTTTTTCGGAATGATTATTCGCAGATGTATCGGTAGGCAAGACCGAGGAATGAGAATACTGGGACGCACGATTTATATATGAGAGAGCGCAGATTCTTGATGACCTAGCCGAATGAATTCGAGCCACTCGACTCTCCCAGGGTTAATTGAAGAATACGAGTCGAGCATCGTTTCAAATGGCCCAGTACTTGACCCTCTCACTTGGTGAGAGACTGGGCCAGGCTGGTGGACCCGTTACGAGCTGTACGTGGGATACGAGGAGAAGGTAGAATCACGGCGTGGCATGTGAAATATGGACATTTTTCCGCTTATCCATCGACAAAAAAGGATTTCGATTTTTGTTTTTTTCTTTGGCACGTGAAAATGAACCGTGACATATTAGCTGGGTTTCTTTTTGATATTACTCCCTGATAGCTTGATATATTTGGCGGGTTTAATTTCAACCATCGCTAAAGTGGTCTGGTCGCCGTCTCGCGAGAACATAGTCGAGATAAGCCACGAGGGTTGAGGATGTTCAGAGGGTACAGAGAAAACGTTGAAGGTGGATAGAAGGGGGAAGCGCTTTTCGGGAGGAAAATATTCGAAATTCCGGGTGAACCGCGTGATGACTCAATTCTCCGCAGGACCGTTAAACGGCTAGCGCCATGAACCTCACCGGAAGCTTTCATCCCCCGATCGTCGTTTTCTCTCGCTCGCTCGTTCCACCAACGTTGAAAGCTGCCCGAGCGTTCGTTCACTGTTTTTGAAGGCCGAACATTCTTGGGGTGGTTGGTTATAGACGCTACAGACCTCGTACGTCTAACCTCTCGAGTGAGCATACAAGAGTTCGCGTCTGGACGACTCGAAAGTACGCGCGATTCACATATATTGCATCTCACTGTCGTTCGTGCCGATTAGCTATGCCGTCGTTAGCTCTGCGTTTTGTCGAAACGGATTCTAGAGGCAACGATTCATTCTGCGTATATTCTCCGGGTCCTTCCAATCACAATGCAGCGTTCTTATTTAATTTGAAGTTCCCAAAAGATCGTCTCAGCGGTAATATTCGTTTATTTTAAGAATTATGAATTTCAACGACAATCAAATCGTTTGTTGTTCCATTCCAATACTTCGTATGCCACTTGCGAATGAAGAATTTCATTGACCCAAGTCGTTTTTTCTCTGTGCAGAGACTCGTCAATTTCCTGCTGCGTTCGCTGCGTTTATTCATACATCTCCATGTGTATCGTAGAGGAGAACAGTATAGCATGAGCGACGAGGTAAAAGGAGATATTGTAAACGGTCTGTTTTGCTCGGTCGTCCAGTTCGCAGTGTGTTCCGTCTGTTCACGAGAAAATCGATGCGGTGTAGTAGTTTCAAGATGTACATACGTATATCTTCATATATAGAAATGCATGTACAGGCGTGTATGTAAAGTCGCGACTTGACAGACCAACGTCGTGAAATAGCCCGTCGATCTAGACGATCGAACGACGTTGCCCTTTCTCTCCCTCTCGAGCTTGTTCAATCTCCTGGAAGAGCAGCAGAAACGTCAAGGATCCGCGCAACCAAGACAAGCGCGAGGCCCATCGAGGATGCGACGCGACGGGCAATCAACGTAAATCACTTGGCTGATGCTCAATTTAACAAGAAGGGCCATTATGATCGCGGGCTCGAGTAACGAGCGACGGGGAGCGCCAACTTCTCTACCCTCTATAGGTATCCGTTCTTCTCTCTTGCTCCCGTCGATGAGGGCTCGGGTGACAGCCACGTCAACCACCCGAACGCTTGTTTGTTCGATCCGCAAGATACACACACAGAGCTGGCTAGTCCGTAAAACGATCCTAGCGCCATTGTTGAGTCGAGAAAGTAAATAAATTGATGCAAAATGTAGCAAATAATCCAACGAGGGGAAACAAGCAGGGTCAAAGTGGGAACAGTGGCAACAGTGGGTACACTGAACCTTTTCTTTTTCTCGGAAGTGGACATGTACATATGTGCGTTTTTTTCACATTAGAACCGCCCTCGAAAGCCAATAGGTGTGAACCTGCCTGTGAGTCATTCCCGCGCAATTCGGTTGTGAGACGTAATTTTATATTATTTTTGGTGTCCAAAGATGAAAAACCAGCTGAGTTTATGTGTTTTTTTGCTTATTTACCTATCGCAGTTATGTTCGAAGTCATTGTTCTCCCGCAATGTACAGCTATATTGCGGTATTTGAGCATTGTGTTTGTTAATCTAACAAATTAGAAAGTTGCCAGTACCCACTTTAGAATAAAAGAGAGGGTCGGTACACAGTGGCTCAATTTTTCGAGGGACACAGAGGTAAGTCATAATATGAATATTCTCGCGTTGTCATTCAGATAGGTACTACCTCGTTAGGTAGATACTCATTGTTGATTAATATTCAATAAATGATTACGATTGATCTCATAATATGCTGTCTTTTTTAATTGATTTTTGAATAGTTTACTGTACAATACTCTCCATTGTACAGAGAAAAGCACTCCATTACCTACAAGTGTACAGTGGATCAGGGTTCTTCAAATTTTGCTTGATTTTGAATTTTTGTTTGCCTGTGAAAGTAGGCATGTTTCACTGTGTACACCGCCAAGTACACAGTGGATCAAATCCCATTTTTTAAAAATGGTTATTATCTCAATATCTATTGGGTTAGGCCGTTCAGTGTCTTTTAACAAAATGAAGCCATTGAACACATCTCACATTTAGTGAAGGTTTCATTGAGATTGTGTGAACAGTAAAGCAGCTATGGACCCCTGAAAAATGAACCACTGATCCCCCTCTGACCCTACAAGTTCCAACGCGGATATTTTTTATCTTACAATTTGAAATGCTCTTCAAACTGATACAACCTTTCGCTCTTCGTATCAGTTGGCAAGACACTGTGCGCAGTTGCAGTTCGACGATTAATCTTTCGTAAATGCTGTTTTTATCTGTTTGCAATGATAGAATGGTTGAAAAAAACGAAGTCCGATTCACGAGACTCGTTGAATGATGCAGACCACAAGAGGGACCATCAATTCATCTTCCCGATGAATTAATAACCGTACACGAGGAGTAAGAGATTTTTTGTTGAAAATGAAGCAGAGATGGGCCCCGCACGAGAAGCGGTAGTGGATGCCACAGTGTAATCGATTATCTTGCTCGGATCGTTGGCGCTATGTAACGCGTAACTTCACGACACGAGTGCACACAATCCGTTTTAACGGGTACATAGACACAGAGTACACATGGGTATTACCCACAAATGTGAGAGCGTGGGTTTTGCCCCCTCGTGGGAAAGATTTTTCTTTGAGGATCGTCGAGACGCGTGTGGAACCCTTCGTGAAGTTTATAGCGAACGTACGATACCGTACATGTATATTTGTTATGCTGGCGCGTTTCGCGATACATGTATACACATATATATCGGCAGAGATTCTTGCCGCTCGAACACGACCGTACGAATAGCTAGATTCTTATCCGAACCTGCTGCTGAGCGAGCCAGGATAACGGTCTTTCTTTGCGTTATAAGCGCTAAAGATCGTGGCAGAAATATATGTTTTTTCACCTCGAAGTTTCTACCGTTCGATCGAAAGCGCGAGAATGTCTCGTTTTCAGGATCTCCGAGTATTCGACCCTCCCGCAGGATCAACCATTCGCCGCCCGGGTCTTTTTGTTCTCAAAGCGAAAGGCTCGGTGAAAAGGAATAGGGAAGTTTTTTTCAGGAACTGTGGACTCCTCGAAGCCGACAGAGAAACGCAGAGTCCGAAGGTTCTCGCGATCAGGGACCGTTTAACACTAGGTTGAGTATCTTCGAGAACGACTCAAGGATATCCTCTGGGACACTGAATTTCGATCCGTTCGTGACGAATGGACGAACGAGAGTATTGACACAGACTTCTCGGGGATTTCCGTTTCAGTCCTTTTGGCCATCCAGTATCATATATGGCCGACACATATGTGCCATCCGCGTTGCAGGACATGTACGAGCGAACTTCTCGAAGCTGTACACCGTTCATGTGGCCGGTAACAACCACCTCGAGGATCGAGTCTCAACGTTCGAAGTTTCCGGTTAATCGATGATACACAAACGGAACGGCCAGGAGCTTTTTGAGAGCTCGCGGGAGGAAGGACGAGAGCTCTGGATGCTTCCTCGAGGATGATGCCTCTCCCCCCCCCCCCCCCGATCCCTGCAAGAGTTTGCACGAGAATGGACGCATTTGCCGTAGGCTAGGGGGCGGCCGAACGGTGAGTTCGGCTTTCTCGTTGGATCGACAGGGCCCGAAGTGCCTTCGAGGTCGTTTAGCCGATTAGCAACGACCAAGAGAGCGAGAATGGAGAACATCGGTATCAAGAGGAATAGAGATCGAGTGGGGGCATCTCTGCAGAATCCTCTCATACTCCTGGGGTGTTATTCTCGAGAGTATATAAGCGCTGCTAAGCCGAGTAGTCTCCTGGACTGTTGGTGTAAACCTACAAGCCCACTTGCAAGTACAGAGGTACATCAATCTAGCCATATTAGGGAACCAACCACAAATCCCTCTGACTAGGTAGACGAAGATGGTCAATAAAGAAGGTTCGATCTTGCCGAACAGTGATGAAAAAAGCCTTTGAATTGATAGTTTATATCCCCATTCGATTATGCAAACTAACTGGCGGCAAAGAAAACGTACCGATGCGATTGCTGAATTTGTCTTCCAGTGAAACTCTCCACAGAACTCGGACAAGACAAAAGAGGAAGGAAAGGTCATTGGACAAGGCGAAAAGATCACTGAGAGAAAGAGCCAAGCCACGAAGTGTGCCGACGTGTAGTGAGAAAAGTGAAAAGTGTTAGACCCTGAGCTTTCGTTCTTTCGACTTAGCGTGGACAACCGTACATATCAGTGTTTCTCCCAACGACACATAGGGCCTCTGACACGGTGACCCCGGGGTAGAAAAATGGAACCTTCATTCCTCGTAGCCCCCCCCCCCCCCATCGTCTCACTTTCTCTCCAGTGGTGAAGCAAACTACGGGTCTGGCCTCCCTATCATCGTCAAGGACGAGAAAGCGATAAAAAGGATGAGAGGGCGGCAGAGAGAGGCGGGAGAGAGGACGGACCACACGGCGCCGCATCCCCTGTTCCATCCATCTTCCTTTCTTTTCATTTTCTTCGCCCGAGAGACCGAGAAAGCTCTGCTACACAGAGCCGAGAGGCGTTACGGGTGAAAGGAGGATATATCCTGCAGAAGACTCGAGCATATATAGGAGAGAAGCTCAAAGCGGGGAGAGACGTATTCGCGGGAGAAGCGCACCCTTCGTTTCGTTCTGGGTTCTCGTGAACACCCCCCTTTCGTTCTTCGTCTCTGGCAACCACCCTCATCCCGATTTTACACCGCGCCACTTCGTCCTTCTTCACCTCTGGCCCCGTGCACGCTGAACGATGCGGAGATGGGGGAGTCGGGAGGGTGAAGAGAAAGGGAATGGGAGAGTTTGTTCGCGAGCGTCGACGAACGAACTGGCTCAGCTCCGACTCTCTCTCTCTCTCTCTCTCTCTCTCTCTCTCTCTCTCTCTCTCTCTCACTTCATCCCTATCTTTCCCTCTCTCGCTCGCGCTTTATCTCCTACTGCCTCACTCTTCCTCGCCACTCTCCGCCGGTTCTGTTCACTAATTGCACATTCTTCGCATAGTTTCGCCACCCTCTGTGCACGGAGGGTTGGGAGTTTGTCGGCATCGAGGGCTGGGGCTCCAGCCGAGTCAAGCAATGTACATATATATTCAATATATATGCTTCCTCTCGCTCAGTTTTCCTGACTCGATTCGCCCGCGTCCTATATACCTCCCACCTATATCTTTTTACTTCCATCTTCATCGTTTCGCACTCTCTTCTTCGTAACCCTCCATCGCTCTCGTTTTGTCCCGCGGAAAAAAAAACCCGATGCTTTCCGTCTCACCTCATCTTTACATTACTCTACTATCGTTGTTGTAGGCTCTCTTCTGCTTCATCAGTTGGTGAAAACGAACTCTCCCGCCTTGAGCGTTTTTTCCCTCTCTTTCCCTTTCTCTCTATCTCTCTCAGTCTATATACGGTTCTCGATGCTCCCTTTTCCTTGTGCTGATGGTCGTACGCGAGACGAAGCTATGGCTCAAGCGATATATGTAATGCTGCCCAGCGGGGTGTATCCTTGAGCACCCCGGGAATCTTTTTTGCTTTCATCTTCTTGCGTCACCTATTATCCAGTTAGCTTTCTCTAAATACTGTACTATCGCAAAAATAGTGAAGATGATGACAGGATAGGCGTCGAGGGACACTTCTACGCGTTAAGATCTCTCTTACGCTCGGGCACTGGGCTTTTTTTATCAAAATGTTCTCGTAGGGAGGACGGGCTGGTTGTGACACTTTTATCAAATTTACCTACTACATGTCGTTTTTTAGATAGTCAGATATTTTAATATATCTTTCATAAAAAGGAATTAATAAGCTTTCAATACACGTGCATGATCTAATTGTGAGTTTGACGCAACTATTAGAAAATTGACGTAGAGAGACTAATAAAAAGGGAAATTGAAGCTGAATAAACAGCTAACTGTCCTACCCGTTGATTTAACTGAAAAAAATATTCCTGAGCTCGTGGAACCTTGGAAAGAAACAAAAAAATTTGGACATTTTTTTTCTTGCGCTGTTTCTCATGATTGCGCGATAACCGTAGCTCACCAAAAATCTTTGCCCTCACATGTCAAAACTAGAAACTTGAAGCTTCAAAATGCTTGTTTTTCATCTCGATACGACCATTTTTCACACAGATACAGCGCTTCAAAAAACACTTTAAAAATGCAAAAATCTTTCTGTTCCTTTAATTTTTTGGACTAGTGTATTTACCCCGTACCAGGGGTGTTTTAACATTTTAATGTCACGAGAAATAGACAGACTTACTAATCAGACTTTCATTTTCAGAATCATCATCAGAATCCTTGTGCTTTGCGATCATAAATATGTAGGCGTTAAACAGTCTTTAGATAGCAAAAATATATAAAATTTTAACTTCAACACAAATTATAATGATTTTAACCTTGAAAACAATATAAACAATCAACTTAATCAAACATAAAAAAGAAACTAAACCACAAGGTAATTAATCGGAATAATCACTATCGCTATTAATGCATACATAAAACGTGGTGTTTCGAGTGGCACATTTCACGTGGGACCATTTTTTGAAATCAGTGCATTAGACCCATTCTTCACCAGGGCAACTTTGGCCGAACGGACCACAACAGGCGAGACAAAAATATGCCTTATCTTCCTTTTCTTCAGAATCGATCGGAATCTTCCTCTTTACGCTTTTCTTATCTTCAGTTTTCTTTGCAGGGCCTTGGGCCTGACCTTTTTCGTTTTGCTCCTCAGCTAAGGCGTTCTCCACTGGATATACTAGATGGAGCTGGTTGTGACACGTCACTACCTACCTCCGATATTTGTAACTTGTAGCTCCATCACCAAAATCGACCATGCCAAATTTTACGATATTTTTTGTAGGTTATCTTAGCTTCAAAAATCTCGGTTTTAGCCTACAAAGAACACGCCAATGCATGTCATGGCACGATTTTAATACTGTAATAATAATAGCGGCAGGTATGGATCAAAACTACGAAATATAAAAAAGTTAAAAATCTTGATTTATTTCGAACCAAGGCACGCAAGTCCTCCTGTCGGCAGATACGGCACACCTAGCACCCGTGACGTAAAATGCAACGTTGCCGCATCTTTTCTGTCTTTCTAACATTTCTGTAGTTTCCCTTCTTGGTCGGAAATTTCGGCTATAACATTTTACCCCTGTAACTTCCAGCCTTCTTTAAACCGTACTTCCAATGGCCCACATCGAGCACATTACTCGCCAAATTTTACGTAGCATTTGCTCCTCGTACTTTTTATCGTCACCGTAATATTGGCATTTTTTTACTAGCGTCGATTGAGCCGTTTGGAGTGCCTGAAAAAGCTTCAACGATAGTATCGGTTTTCCATTATCCTCGTTTCGAAAATCTGCAACATGGCGATCCATAGAGAGCCACGTCGTGGCGTGGGACTTCGGGCATACGGTAGGGAGTATTTCGTTGCTTGAATTCGCGGCGGAGAGACCGCGTGCTCGTTGCACCGTAAAACGCATCGTAAAACGAAAAGGGATTAAAGCCTCCGCGGGCCATGTAAGCGCGTGAACGCGCCTAGCGGCACTGTATTCGCGAATTTACGAGAACGATAAACGAGATTATGCGTACCATAAACCCTCGAACGATCTCTCGAGTACGTAGTACATAGTTGAGATGACAGAGGGAGCAAAAGAGAGCGAGAAGAGGGGGCGGCAGACGATTACGAAAGAGAGAGAAATCGAAAAAGAGAGCACGACAGAATGCAACAACACGTCACTGGGTAAAACCCTTTGGTTCACTCTGGTCTCCTTTGCCCATATAATTCTCCAAAGTCCCTATCACGAGGTACGTTCGATGCAAGGTTATCGCAGAAAGCGTTAAAACTTAGGTGTACCAAAGAAAACTTCCAATAGGAGTGCGATCCCCAGAGATTTGTTCAAGATGGAAATACTCTCACGAGAACCAACACGGAAAAGTGCATCTTGGGTCAATCTTATCCAAGGCGTTTTTCAAATCGTTGTATTCCGGTAAATATGCATTGTTTGTTTTTGTTTGTAGGGACGTTTTTTGTAGTAAATTATCCATATTTTATGGGCCTAAATTTATTTTTTGACGAAAACGAATATTAAATGCCAAAACATTCGTTCAAAGTGGGGCATACGTTGAAAAATACGTACTTACACGAAAAAAATCACTAGGTCAAAACGACCCAGTGTGCGCTCGAAGGGTTAATAAACAAATAGCGTTCAATTGTCCTCGCAAAAGGAACCGGCGATGAACGTGATAAGCTCAACGGTTGTTTCCTCTTCCTTTGTCATTGATATATCAAGCGGCACCGTTCTAACAAGGAACATCTCTCAGGTGACACCCTTCGATTTAGTTGAAATTTGGATATGTTATAAAGCACCGAAAAGTAAGCGATACGTATTTTTTTTTATCGTCGGAAAAACGGTTTTAAGGGCTGAAACGCACCCTCAAAAATGGGGATGTTTTTCGTTTTTCGTCGATAATGTTTTAACGGTACGAGATATTAAAAAAAAAATCAAATTGCAACGATGTTTATTTTTGTGTGCACTATACATTGGAGATGAGAATGATAACGTTATCGACGAAAAACGAAAAACACCCCTATTTTCGAGGGTTCGTTTCAGCCCTTAAAACCGTTTTTCCGCCGATAAAAATAATACGTATCGCTTACTTTTCGGTGCTTTATAACATATCCAAATTTCAACAAAATCGAAGGGTGTCTCCTGAGGGATGTTCCTTGTAAGGGTAACAAAGACAAGAGTGAGCGTTTGTTGACACACGCTGCTCTCACGCAACATGTATTTGATGCTAGACTCAAACAACAACTTGATGTTCTTCACTAATAACTCTTCCCAATCTTCTCACGACATCATCGGTTTAATAAAAATATTCGATTGGCTTCTCACTTCTCAAGCTACATCCTGCCCTCGCGTAATCATTAACGATGACAAATAAAAGGGCAGATCCTATCATTTTCAACAGACACCGCTGCCGATTTCACATCCTGTAAAGATGTGACATTTTGGAAGAAAAAAACACAACAATGATGACTCCGATGCTGTAATCGTCGTCGTCGACGATTGTTGAATACATCTCTTTATACGGTACACGAGTTTTCTTGGCACAGCCACCCATTATGCGTTCGAATTTAATTAAACTCCGTCAGATGTCAAAGGACGTTATGCCGGGCCGACAAGATGGACAATGCGCGGACACGAGATTATTACATCACCGAGAGTCTCGTTGCGGGAGTTCGTATCCCCTGTTGAGCTCGGTCACAACTATGCTCCACTGTACAGCGGTATACCAGCCGTGATATCCGGAATATATTGGATATAAGCGTACGTGTACGTACAATTCACATCTGCAATGCTCTTTGGAAGTCCGATGCAAAACTGGCACACGTTCCGACTCTATCCGCGTATTTGTGTCGTTTCTACCAGATAAGCAAGTACTTTCCTCGTATGTATACTGGTTTTAACATAGGTGGTAACAAAGTGCAAATAGAAACGACTGCATTATGTACGACTGGCTTTTCTCTGAACAACAAACCCCACATCGAAGTTTAAAAATAACAGGTACGTACACTGGCAGATCTGCCTCTGGATACATGTAGATGGATATGTATTCTTGTAGCGAGTTTGAGCCAAAAGATTACGCGATAGAACTGAATATTTACGCGATAATATGGAGGCGCACGTAATCGGCAATGGGAAAGCATGTTTGGCTGATGGCAACTTTTAAGGTTTTCAACAACACCAACGGAGCATTGATATTGGAAGCCTCGTTGATACTCGTTGGCTAAACGTTGATATTTTGTTCATTTTGTCGATTTACAATCAGGATTCATCGCATATTTCGGTAGGACTATAAGACAACACATTCATATCGCCGACACATCTACAAGAAAGCAACACTCCGTCAACAGGTCTCCTGAATAATAGTTCTACAAAAAAAAGCTCTCTTGAAGAATACATCTACCAGAAAAAAGCCAACGAGTCTTTCAAATAAAAACTCCGTTGACAAGTCTACCAAATGGAAAGCCTGTCGCATGACAACTCTGCGATGCATGGGCGACGGCTTACATCTCTACCGACAAACAAGCCGTCGGCAACAAGTCCACCGATACAGAAATCGCCTAGCGGATGTCTCTTCAAAAGACTTATCATTTAGAGACCTGCCTCAAGAGTTGGCACGCGCCAGAGACTCGTCATCTGGGAGTTTTTATTCGGTAAGCTTGTTGTTTCGCACAGCTATTTTCTGATAGTCTTGTCATTTGGGGAGTTGCAAATGTGCTGTATAAAGCGTTTAGTATGGACGCCTCGTTTTTTACGTGCGCGGAGGGAAACGTGAATTCGAGAGATAAAATGAAGAAAGTAGTTGGTTTATCTGCGACGCTTTGCGAGTCCCTCTTGGGTACTCTCGTTGAGCATTCACCCCGGATTTTCCAACTTCCCGACGGTAGAATACGCCCATAATATTGCGCTTGGAAATATGTGGTAGATCAAAGTTTATTGGGTTTGGAGAGCATCGCTCGTTTTTGTAGACAGCGAATGTCGAATTACATTCGATGAGCATGGAAGAGAATCGAGGCAATGAGGATAATTGTTCCAAACTTCTCCCACTACATTCATAAAGCAACTAATTGAAAACTAGAGTATTACTTCTAGCGCAATATTCTTGAGGCTCCGATGATACATACGTGAATATTTTATTCTTATCATCAAAGCATATAGCAAGCTAAACTTACGAAAGGAAGGAACAATCGATCACTTTTGTAAAGCTTTCCCTTTCAGCAAATAACTACTATCCTTTTGAACGTTTGTAAACATCTTCACCCTTATCTCGAAAAATCGGGGAAAAACATTTCGCTTAGGTGGAAGAACGTTGTTCGGCGACCGCCATTACCGGCCCTTTTCTCGAAAACGGAGTGTCTTCTTGAGCAGTGCTGGAAGAAAGTGTAGTATCGCATAAAAATACTCAAGCGTCTCACGGCGCTTCGTTGAAGCGACCCGGCCTCATCCGGAAGGCACACGGCGCAGAGAGAAAGGAAGAGCCGTGAAAGCGTTGAGACGCCGGGCATCCTAGACTCTCTTTCCGTCGGTCAATAACTGGACACTGGCGTGTTATCATGGAAGCCTGCTCTCCGACACACCGACGAGACCCACCACCTACGTCTACTTCTTCCTTCCTGTTTCCCCTTGCCCAGGAACCTTTCCGAACCCTCTGGCTAGAGGCAGCATCGTCCCCAGGATACGACCCTGTCGCCCGGAAGATTGCGTTGCCTATAGAGAGCGAGAGAACGAGAGCCCCATACTGTGACTGAACAACCTCTCCACTCTCACCCCGCAACCCCTTGCCGGAGTTCTAACCGGACATGCAAATATTGAATTTCTCTTCTCGACCCTCCTTTTCCTCTCTCCTCGTGCAATATACAAGCGTATCCTCGTTCTGCTGCTCGCTATAGGAGACGAATATAACTCAAACGGACCTTTCGACCTACGAGAAATTGTTCCTTTCTCCATTGAGACGGAATGGGAATAGAATTTGGAAAATAATACTATTGGAGTGCCGATAATGAGACTCTCAATGTACAATTTCCATCGCGGAATTGAAAAAGCCACGTATTTGGGACATTGGAGTCGATATGCGGCTAGTGCGCTCGAAGTAAATATAGTTATTGGTTATGAAACGATGGAAAATAGAATCCACGAATAGAAACATATGTCTTCCGCGTTCAAGGAGAAATTTCATCAACGTCAAAGTATCGAAAAAAGCATTCAGAATGGCGCTTGTGTTTCTCTTTTTGGACCGTTTATAAGTTCGTATTTGAGGAAAGGATAGTTCGTGAGTTCAGTATGAATTCCGTAAACGTTTTGCCCAAATGGCAGAATCAATCAAACTCGGATTAAGGGGCTATACCAGTGTGACACTTTCAAAAAATCGATTTTGTTTGCCTTTTTCGACAGTTTATACTTTAAACATATCCTGTAAAAGTTCAAGGCCGTATCTCTATCATTTTATCTTGCAAAAATCGATAGTGAAATCTTTGAACGCGTTTTTCTCGAAATGAGATTTTTAAAATTTGCTGACATTGTAACTCAAAGAGCAATTATGCAATTGACTTGAAATTTGAACTGAGTACTCTTGAATATATTTACTCTACAATGACGTAGGATATTTTTGATTGGATAAAAATTGACGATTTGGCATTGAAAAAAATGACCATTTTATAAGCAAGAAAACAGGCTTTTTTCATAACAACGCCAGTTTGTTAGATTTTTATATTTTTTCGAAAATCTTACGTCATTGTACAGGAAATACTTTCCAGTTTAAGGACATTTTTTCCTTTTTCGGTTCCAGCTACTCAATCGGTCAGAACCATGTCAGCAGTGGAGAAACTTTTTTTAGCGCCTCCGAAGGCAGCGCATAAGTCGCTTGGATCTCAATATTTTTCTATGAAAAAATGTTCTTCCAAAAATTCCCGAAAATCACCCAAATTTTCAGCGTTCACACTGGTATAGCCCCTTAACTGATTGATGCAAATGGACCAGACTATCATTTTCATTTGAAATCCAGCTCGTTCGATATGTTCGGCTTCTTGGCGGAATACATATCGGTATGAAGGATTCAGAAAGTACGAAAGACGTTCGCTCGATACTATGAATGTCGTTTTCTCCCTGGGTTTTCGTTACAGCTTCTGGTCTGTATTGCTCCCGTTCTTATAGGTCTGTTTCTTCCACCGAATGACCTATAAACCAGGATGCGAAGCTCGGCTCGTTCCACTCGTGGTTGTCGTGAACCAGAAGAAAGAGGGAGAAAGGGACGAACACGACCGACGGTATTCATGGGGTCTTGAGAATGTAACAGCCCGAGCGGGTCGTAACCGAGATAATAACAAGAGCAAAGAGCTCCAACGTGTTGCCGCGATCAAATAAATGCCACAACGCAAAATGCATTGCTTTTTCATGCGATTTACCATTTATTGTCTATTTGGCGTGTATCGCTGCGACAAACCATAATTTGTCAAATTGCACACACTCTCGTTGATGCTTCATTTGTCACATGAATTTCTTGCCGATTTGTTGGGACATCATTATGTATTCTGATCAAATTTCGATGGTCAGTCGACCGTGATTAGTCTTGGCATAAACATTTCTCATTGATCTCAATGGTCATGCATTTTTCCTAAGCCGGAACATCACTTTGGTGTCTGGTTTCGATTTTCTTGAAACACATGTATAAGGTACAGCATAAAAAACTTCAAAATACGTTTTTTTTTTCATCAGCTTAAGAATTGTTTGAAGGGGTGAAACTACCCCTCGGAAACAGAAACGAAAATTCTTCTAATGCAAATCTATCAGAAATCCACTATGAGTACGTTGATCGAAGCAGAAATTAAGGGATGAACCATCCCTTTATTTTTCTTTTTCTCATCTCATATTTGAAACGGTTAATTCAATATAACATAGCGGATAACAATTTGAAGGGGGGACGAAATTGAAGTTTGAGTATTGTTGCATTTTTGCCGGATAGCAATCATAAGGGGGTAAACCAAATTCCATACATTTTCGACGATTTTAAATGAAAATTGACGGTTCTAAGGGAAATTCACAGTGAATTCGTAATTAGGGGATAAAAATACATCGATATGTGGACCTATAAAAAAATATTTAAAACCCAAAAAGATGTTACATTTTGGCCAAAATAGGTGGCTTTACTGAATCGTCGAACATTTATTTTCGAATTGAATTTGGAACCCCACGCTGTGCTCATTTTCTCCTTTATCGTTTGCTCTTCAAAATGCCGTTTGACTCGTTAAGCTTCGACAATTTTTCGATTTTTTGCAGATTTTCAAAGCTGGAACGTCGATTTTTTCATTCTCTAAGTCTGTTGAAATCCTTTTAAAAACCACCCAATAAATTTCGCGATTTTGGCGATTCCAGAAAGGGGCCCAAAAAGGTTGAAATGTTTTTCGACTATTAAGCGATTTTAAGAGTCCACCCAATGGGAAATTTTCCGCCCATTACGAATGTCACTGAGTCTTGGTCGAAAGCTCAAAATCGCGCCGGTCAAACGCGAAAAACGTCCTTTTCAACACTTTAGACGTTTTTTTTCATAAAAATTAAGGGTTTCGGAGGAAATGAATGGTGAATTCGTATTCAGGGGGTGTAAGTATATCGACGTGGGTGCAGAAAACAAAATCGAAATTTTTTGCACACTGACCTAAAAGTTTCCTTGCTCAATCGCCGCTCATTTATTCTTGATTTCGATTTGATACTCCGCTCTGGGCGCGTTCTTTTCGCAATCGTTTGCTCTAAAAACTGCTACTTGATTCATTGAGCTCCGATTATTTTTCGATTTTTTGCCGAATTTAATAGTTTCACTGAAATCGGTCGACTGCTTGCGAGTCGAACGGCAAAATCAACCCTTGACATGTTTCACTCTAAGGGGTGGTTTCACCTCTCAAAACAGTCTTTCCACCGATAACAAAATACGTACGTAATAGTTTTCAAAGCTCTACCATATGCATGAGTGTTAATAAAATTGAATGCGGACACCAAAATGATGTTTCTTGTACGTACATAGAGTCGGCCAAGTCCAAAGGACAACAAAATTTAGAAATGTGTAACTCCGAGGATAATACATATTTCAGTGAAGAAGCTATATTGAGAGATCCATTTTGCAAGAGAACTGCATATACCTTCAAGAACAAAAGTGACGTCTGTTTTATTGAATTCTCGAGAGTGTCCACTTATAACTCCGTCCATGCCATCTTTAGGCTGCTGCCACTCGTCAGCAACGGACATTTGCACTTTGTACAATTCACAATGCCCTCACGATGAGCTTTCAGTGATCTCTAATTTCTCTCTTTCTCTCTCCCTCTTTCTCCTTCCCTCCTCGGCTGTCTAGCTCAAAGCTCCGATGTATGTTGATAGCCGGGGAAGTGAAATATTTTTCATTACTAAAACTCGTTCAAGTGCAATCCTAAAGTGACTTGAACACCCGTATCGTTCGGGAGCCAGTTCGGAGAAAATACGATCGGTTATTTCTGGTCTGGGATGGTTGAGCGCAAAGCTCGCAAAAAAAAATACAGAAAGGGAATGAAAGAGCCTCTAGAATTATCGTTTCGTAACATTGCAATGAAAACAAAAGCCTCAAACAAGCCACGAGAAGTAGAAAAAAAACCAAAGATGTAAGTCGTTGAGGAGAATAGGGGTTAGCATACTGCAGCGAGTGTGCTTCCAGCCATAAGATCCAAGCCGTTCGGTATGGAGGTTGTTCGTTCTTCTCTCTCTCTCTCTCTACCTCTCAGTCTCTCTTCGTACAGACGGAAACTTAAATGCTTTTCCTCGGTGCTTCTGTAGTCACGGTTCAGAGCATTCACATGCATGAATATATTTATACGTACACTCGTACGCTCCACACACTGGGTGTAGCATTTTAAACGGAATGGCGAAATATCTCAGAAACGGGCACTCTCGTGAAAATACTTTTCCACTAAAAGTTGCAGAGGTTCAAGGACATTCGATTATCGCACTGCCAAGTTTGCCAATGGTAGCATCAACATTCCCAAAAAGAGGCATATAGTACATGGCATATTGCCAGTGGTCGGAATGAAGACAGGTAGGAAGAATTGAAAAATTGCAGGAACTAAGGTACATCAGAGCTGGCATTTCCTATGCACCGCTTGTAATTAGCATTGATTGGGTCTCGCCGCGTGGAGGTTGCAGTAGCGGATTGACATCTGGATAGACAGGTTTTGTTTATGTACTACAGCCATAGTCTTTTCAACTTCCCTGCGTTACTTAAATGTCTTTCACCCGGAATGATTAAGCGAGCATCTACGATAAAAAATTAAGTTCCCTCTGATGACACGGACAGATGCATACATACGAAGAACGGCAATTCGACAATGCAACCTCGACATCGTACAGCCCGGGGAACGCTAATATCTGCGTTCAATCCAGAGCTACGAGTTCAAGACATTATTTCCGTTGGAATTGTCTTCAATCCGACTGCAATTGTATCATGAAGAGCAGAGGGTTGCCTCCAAAAAGCTTAAGCTATTGTTCAATTCAGCTCGAAGTTTCAACAGGAAAGTTGACAATGTGACTACGATATTTCTTCCCTCGGCACTCTGCAACTTTTGTTTCCATCATTTCTCAATCTGGACTACAGTTTCGAAAATGTTTCAGCTTTTTTACCTTTTCTCATGGAATTCACCAACATCAGGTGACATTTTGCGGAAAAAAGCGATACTTGTGTGACATTTCTATCGAAGTTTTTTTATGCGATGCTCAATTGAAGAACAAAAAATCTGACGAAACAACATGATCTTCGAATACACTAAAAATAATGTTCTCTCTTCAAACGAACCCCTTTTCGGTATCCAGTTTTGTTTTTCCAACAATGTCGAACAGCTAAACAACACTCGGGCATATTCGCCCGCCAAAGGGACGAATGAAAGACTGATCGTTTACACCAGCAGATCGATGAAGTAGAACGAGCTACGAAACAAGTTTTACCCGAGTGTAAGGATCAATGGGCAATAGCATTAAACGATCCTCTCGCGCCTCGTTATCCTTTGTTTTTCTCGAGAGGGAGAAACTGAGTGCTACCCGATATATCTATATACGCGAAAACAAATGGAAGAGAAGAAGAAGAAAGAGGACTGAACGTTCCAAAGACGAGACTCTCGCACTCGCTCTTTTCCGGCTTTCTCGACGTATTAGCTCTACGTCGGGCGCTTTATTGCCATTTAAAGTTCGCGCTGAGAGATCGAAAGCTCCTCTCCCTTTCCCTTCAGCCCCTCTCTGCCCGCCGGCCCGCCCTACCCCCAGCCCCGAGAAGCTGCTTTTCTATCGTCTTATCTGTCTGCGAAGGCATCGAAGCTGACGAAATAAAGGAAACAGAGACGATAGATACGAGTTTGAGAATTCCGCAAGACGACGCATCTCTTTACGGTGAAATACGAGATCGAAGCTGCAGCCTTCTCAGCTTCGTGGGATAAAAGTAAAAGGACAACAATGGAGTGAGAAAGAGCGAGGCCTCGGCAGATCGGAAGCTGAAGAGTTGGACTATAATACATGGGTGTCTGTATTTATAGAAAGTCGAGTAGGTTTTCTCGGTCGGAGATCTCGGAGAGACGTTCCCGAAGATGGGGTACGCGTTTGGGTAGACAGAGGTAACGGACATGGCGAGTATACAGAGACCGTGAGCTCGGGAGGCCTTGTGTGTCCGAGGCGTGGCGCGCCGCAGTAACGTTATTGCTTTGGTAGCAATAGACAGAGAGAGAGAAGGAGAGAGGACGAGACAGACAGGGAGATAGGTCAACGCAACGGTGGTTATAAGGTGGTGATGGTGAACACGCCGGTGGTATGGGAGGCAATATCGAGGCGGTCACGTAGACTGACCTCAGGGCCAAGCAATAACGACGCTCAGACTGGCCACCGCTTAACTCCTTCCAACTGCAACGCTACGTTTCAGCTGCGATGCACTATCAATGGCAGCACCAGCAACGGTAGCAACAGCCCCAGGAACTCGGGCTTTTCTTTCTACCGTCCGTGGTTCGTGAAGTTCATCTCAGCATTTACATCACCGTGAGTTACTTGAAAAGAATGTTCCTTCCGTTCGGCACCACGTAATTCTTGCGGGGCTAAGACGGACAACAAGATAGAAAAGGACCAAGAACTTCCGAGCACATCCTTGGTCTTTTCCCGGTGTTGGTCACTTTGTAGCATTAAGTGGCGACAGACTTGAGTGTACTTTTTCGTCACGGAGAAGATGCTGATCTAGTTTTCAATGTCGGATACGTTGTTTCGAACTGAGGACGAAGTGTGCATTCATATAAACAGTTTTCACACTAAAATGCTTAGACGTTCTTATAACAGGGATGAATACGGTTTCACTTTAGTTTCCCAGCTTTCGCACACACTAGTAGTATATGCGATCGATTGTTGTGGATCTGACTGTGTCGAAGATTACTTCCTTAGCGAGATTGGACTTACCATACATCTTTCCCTCGTCGGAAAGTATGATCTTCCGGCGACCACATGGTGGATATATGGTGAGGGCCTCTTGGAAGCTCTGCTCGATATCCGGCGACCAGACACCTTCCGCATCCGCCGCCGAAAGGTCCTTCTCGTCCTGTAAGCAAGCGAAGACTTATTTCCAAATATCCAGAACAATTTGTCGCCGACTCGGGCGAAGATTTTTCGAAAGTTGGTGGAACCTTCTCATACTCTACTTGATCGAGAGGTGCGGGTCGGTATCGGTTATATCGTTAGAAAATACAATAAGAGTCGCACAGGCGCGCTATACATGTGTCGAATATACGGTAGACCGTAGTCGCGCCAGACGAGAGATAGCTAGTATCCTTTTGTCTCTGATTTAGAAACACTGGAACGCGCAAGGTGTGTTCCCGATGCTCGGGAACCTACCGAGTCGCGGGTGCCTTTGCGAGGAACAAAGGAACCGGGAACATTCTTGGCACGCCATCCACCAACGAGGGTGGAGGGAAGGGAACGAAAACGGCAAAGAGACGAAGCCGAGTGAGAGTACAGGGAGTGAAACGAAACCCCCTGCGTATGTGTGCAGATATATTGCGTGTGCTGGAACGGCATGGGAATGAGAGATAGGGGGGCGAGAGAGAGAGAGAGAGAAGAGCACGGCGCTTTTTCGCAACATGTGCCAATCTCTAAGATCTTCGTGGCACCGACCACGAGGCTCTTCTCCGATCTAACCCTTTCCCTCTTTTACGTTGCGGGGTTATACGTGAAGGTGAAACGGCGAAAGCGTCTCTCGGTAGCAAGGAGAAGGACACATCCTGGAATTCCGCGTGTTGCTGAGCATGAGAAACTGCGACACCGAGACACCGACCAAAGGCGGTGTAAGACGAAGAAGGGAGTGAGAGTTCGTGTTGCACGAAAGGCGAGAAACGAACGATCAGTCGAAACATTAGACACCGAAAGAGAAGGTAAAAGGGAGAGAGGGAGAGTAAAAGAGGCTTCTCGGAATTCGAGTCACGTTCGTTAGCTCGATATAATATCGTCGTGCACGCGACTTGGTCCGGCTTCCTCGAGCTCCTTCGCAAGGACATTGGGCATGAAAACCGCGAGGAACAGTCTTCGGGAAAATCGGAAATGCGGCAAGGAAAATTTATAAATTTTCGCCTTGCCCGACAACATCGGAAAGCTCTTCGCTGAAAATACAATCGCGCGACACGGAAATACGAGGATGCTTGCTCATCAAGGTACGGAAACGAATTGAAGATTTGATAAAACGCTTCGAGACTTTTCAACACGGAGACTCCGGCATTCTTGGGACAGTATACAAAAACGGTCCTGTCGTTCGTTGCTGTTTGTCGATGCTCCGAGGGAGAATACGGAGACCGACGTTTTTCCAGGGAAAAAGTAGAATAGCCTTGTACTAGGTCAGACGACAATAGATTCGATATCAAACGAGAGGTAGCAACGTCGACTACGTGGGAACTTGTCAACTTACGCTTTGATGCTCGCGAACAGGATATGCATGGAAACTCTGGATCTGAATATCTATCGCAACTCTGGTATTGTGCATGCCGACGTAAAAGATGAATTTAGGAATGCAGGGTGAAGGTTTTTAAGAAACACCCTCGGAAAGTAACCAACATCGATGAGGCGCGAATGGAGGAATACTTGAGACTTTTCATACGTCCATTTTTTCTCAATATCACACATCGGCCATAATTGTTTACCGAAGAGTATCTAATCAATAAAGCAATGGCCATTGCACTTTTTTCTAAGCTATGGCAACAAGTTCATCACTTCGAAAAATTTGACTAATTACCATATTTTGAATTCTGTGCTGTAATCTCTAACGCGTATACTCGTGACAACAACAAAAAAAAACATTGTTTTGCGAAAAACCCTCATGCCTAGGGACAAATATAATTCATGAGAAAATTCCAGGATGTTCTCTCGTTACTCGCTGATACTTACATCGCTGATTTCGCCAACGTCGAGGTTTTTCGTATCCGAGCCGGAGCCGTTGGCGTCGGGCGGCGGCCCGGAACTCGCGGGGGTCCACGGTGAGGAAATGGTGTCGGCTGCAGCCACCGCACTGCCTGTAGAAAAATACGATAAATAAATTAGGCTCATCGCTTCGCTTGTACAGGACAATGAAATGCTTGAATATTCGTGATGTGTCTCTCTCCGTAAATCAAAAACCCTCGCCATTTTGTGAGAACAAGGAAAATCTGAATTACTTTCATTGCCATCATCGACTGGGTGGTTTTCAGTATTATTATTGGGACAGAAGAGTGATAAGCGTTTTAAAGGCAAGTGGATGAAATCAGCTAAGGAAGAAAGGCAAGTCTCGAGATTCTATCAACGAGAAAACGCAGTGGAAAAAGTATGATAAAACGAGCAAACAGTAGAGGAAGAGAGAGAGAAATCAGCGTGTGAAAAAATAAGAGAAGGGGTCGAGGTTCAACAAGTGGTCGCTGATATCGCGTATCAGTGCTGTGGCACGAGTTGGAGGAGGCAGAATGTCGAAGTTTGCTCCGCCTACTAAGGGTGGAGTGTATGCGCTAAACCCCTCGAAAGCCCACGTTTTCCTCCCTTCCTATCCCCATATATACACCCTTACCTATATGTACATGTCTATGTGTACACTGTACATGTGCAACGCCAGATAGCTGTGTACTACTGACATTTGTGCTCGCTGCACCAAACCCCTGTGATTCAGCTCGTCGGATTAACAGCACCATCCAACTGGACCAGACGCCGGAAGGTGCCCCCCTTTTCGACACTTCGCAACCCTCAAATCCCCTTCAAACATGTTTCAGACGGAATGGCTTCAGGTCTATTTTGCCAGAGCAAGTCTCGCCCGCCGTTACTGCCTCCGTAATTCGCTGTAATCCAGTTCGAATGTAATACAGCGCGCGTGGCCTATAAAACTGCTAATCCTCGCGCGATTGACCAAGTAGAAAGTGTCATTTGAAAGATGAGTTGATCGCTGAACACAGCAACTCGAAAAGCTCGGTTTTCCTGTACTGTCGGTCGCGTTGAGAATTTGATCAATGATGCAGGGTAGTAAATTATCCTAGGTAGACCGAGAGAGGAAATGGAGATCATGCCAATGTCAAACGATTGGGAGGTCTCTAAAGTTTCGTCAATTGGCTTCCCGGTCAATTTTCATTGATATTAATTAGATGTAACTACGATTTCTGATGCAAAGTGCGCCCAAGATTAAACGTACTGCCTGAGCGCATGAGGCGGCGGCAGGCAGGACCTGACGAAAATGGACAGCAGCCAAATTTTGAATGATCTGACGCATTGAATCAAATGACGAGTATTGCCGCGGGCTGGATATATCGACGCTACTTACGAAAGGTAGCACGATTCAAAGTTCTTATGAAAAGTGACACTTTCTTAATTTCGCCTCGAAAACTAACACGTTTCCATATTCACCGCGAAAACCAGCATGTTTTGGCTTTCGCCGCGAAAACTAGCATGTTTCGGCTGTCACTGTGAAATCTTGCTTGTTTGATTTTCACTGTAAAAACTAGTGTAAACGGAGTAAACTTAAAACCTTAAGGATCTCATCGCTCGTACAATCTTAACCAAAAAGAGTTTTGGTGAGAGTTTAAAGTCCTTTGTGCTCAGGTAAAAATCTGGGAAAATAAACGATCTTTTGTTTTTAATATCACAATTTTGTGCGTAATGACATTTTAGTTTTATACTCGTTGCTTTTACTAACATTTTGATAATAATTATAAATAAGAATCGATAATAGTCATTATTATAAGAAAAAAATAACGAAATTGTAAATAAATGAAATATTTATTGTGATTTTCGATTTAAAAAATAACGTTTTAGAATATAATTCAACCAATGTACTATAATCTTACAGATGGTTATCGTCTAATATGTTTGAAAAATCAAGAGGCAATTTTTTATCTGGCGTCTGTGTTTGTTTGAACATCCGAACATCATTCATCCGATCGTCAAAAATGTTGTCATTGTTAACTGGGTACACTGGAGTTGTTTCCGATATTTTTTTCTTTATTTCTTTGACCATGCATTTTTTGTCCCAAAGTGACGAGACATTTTCCGCTTGCCATTTTATCATAAGTCCAGAAGATAAAAATTCAAACAATAAAATATGTATAATATATATACAAACAAAAAAAAATAAACGGTTCTAAATGGCAAACAAAAAATACGTCGTTAATTTGGAGTAAAAAAAGCTTGGTCAAAGGAATTGGAGTTAGAAATAGAGACAAGACATAAAAGAAGCATAGGAGAAAAGTCGGAAAGAAGTCCAGTGTTACTGAAGCATGTTAAATTTCGCGGTGAATATCGAAATCTGCTTCTTTTCGTGGCGAATACCTAAACTTGCTAGTTTTCGTGCTGGAATCCAAAGCATGCTCATTTTCGCGGTTACCTATATCAAACGTGCTTATTTTCGTAAGAATGCTGAAACATGTTACTTTTCGTAAGTAGCACCGATATCTACTAATCACTTCACAAAGTACTGCATCATCTGTACAACTAAAACTGTAAGTTATCGCAGAAAAACTTTGTCACAACTTCGGAAGTTTTCTACATTCCGAAAATAGCCGAGGATCGCTCTGACGATCTACAATTCCCATTTGTCGTTCAAGACTGAACAAAGAAGGAAAACCCAGTGGCTCTTTCGTCAATGTGATTAAAACGTAACGTTTTTGATTGTACTCTCATTCTTGATGTCATTTAGGCCCCGATAGAATAGATGACCGGATGTTACCCTGATAAAGTGAGCATGCATGCGCACGAGTCTTGCACTCACCACAAGGGAAAAAGACCTCGAGAGAGAGCGGGTGAAACCGGGTACCAGAGGGGTAATGACGAAAAATGACCGTAGTTTAATAGAGTCGCGAGTGGGCGTGATTCACACAGAAGTCGATAAACACGCGCACAGATCCGCTCTCTTCCTGTCTCTCTCTCTCTCTCTCTTTGGAGCCAACGGGAATTGCTCGTATGTACAGCCAAATTTGCAAAGCCAACCATTGGTGATCGGTAAAACGGGGTTGCAAATGGAAGGGAAATGGCGAAGGTTCATACGCGTGTTACTGGTCCTACGACCAAGTCACGAGTCCGGCAGGATGCATAGATCATGGCCGACGACGCATGGTTGCATCCAACGTCGTGCGATGTCCGTCCCGACGTCTGCGAGAGGGTAAGTAATACGCAAGAGAGATCGAGCGAGAGCGAGAATACGAAATTCAGGGTGGGTGGAAATGTACGGATGATGGATAGGGAATGGTGGAGCGAGCAGAGATAGGGAGGAAAGGGGGCGTTTCGGAATGCCGGTGCAAGACCGCAACCGTCTAACTACGGGTGCACGGCACGACCGTTTCATCCACGGTGCCTACAACACTCTGCAGCCTCAACACATACGTAGATAGATATATGTCTATATATATACATACGCGCAAATTATATATAAAATGTTGGTGGTGGTCATGTTGCTGCTCTGGTCATAGTGGCTCGAAACTCGCAACTCCGTTAAATTTACCAAAAACCCACAACTGCAACAGCCTCCGCGGTGGACCACTCGTGGAATATATACGTATTCAAGTCCCGGTGTATCCGCAAGACTTTGCGAGCAATCAGGAAGAAATGCCGCGTGAATTGCACTTACGCGCGTAATGCGATGGAAGAAGAATGCGGAATCGCGCAATTCGTCATCCTGCTGAATTATGACGCGGTCTGCCCGCATTACCTACCTCAATCTTACCTACATCCAGCTAACTTTCTAGTCCGGATGAGGAATCATTGTCTTCAAAGTGACATCTGCTCAACGCAAGTAGGCACGAGAATTCCAAATGAAATATTCACAAGTAGCAACATCGATATCGAATTATCGATTACCCTCGCAATGTGTGATTTTCAATTTTCCGGAATGCACGGCTTCGAAAAGTGGTTTGTCCCCTCGTCCATTCTTTTCCACGCGGTATATACAAATACGAGGGGAGCGAGGTTCCGCCAGCGGAGAATATCCCGTCAGTATCCTGGAATATTCACCGCAGCTTTTGGGACACACTTTGACGGTACGAGACTTTCTCCGGGGAGAATTTACGTGTACATAAATGTGTCTATGTATACGTACAGTTGGCAAAGTGGAAAGGGCGAAGTTTATGTCGGGGTACAACGCGGTTATAACCGGCTACTATAGGGGTTGTAGTAGGTGAGCTGTAAATTTGGTGTATAACGATTGGGGTCGGGGTCGATCGCGATGGTATGAGATGGAGAAAGATAGATATAGGGAGATATGAGTGAGGTGGCAAAAGCGACGAGAGGTGGATCGTCGGAGTTTCCCCCTGCGGAGAGACGCGAACAGTGTGCGGTGTGTAGCGCCGTATGGGCAGGGGGGGTGAATTCTGGCCTTCGAGTCCTCGCCGCTTCGTCGCCGAGCGGCAAGGGCAGGAGGGTTTGTCGAGGCTGGCGCAACGAAGGCGACGACAGAGGGACAGAGAGAGAGAGAGAGAAAGAGAGAGAGAGAGAGAGAGAGAGAGAGAGAGAGAGAGAGAGAGAGAGAAGGACTCTCGTAGAACGCAGAAGCATTCATAGCAGCGGCAAGAGGGTGGCTTCGGTGGAATGCGTCCCGTTTAATATCGCGGAACATTATATATCGCCATCGCTCTTGTCCCTGCGTTATCCGCGCTGGTTCAACTTCCCAGCCGCACACACAGTCTCTCGCCTCTCTTCGGCCGCCAGCGTTTCTGCTTCTCATCCTCACGAGTAATCCCCTCCTGGCCACACGCCACACGCGTGCTTCATGGGGAAGCCGGTAAGCCCCCCCCCCCCCCCCCCCGACATCTATAACCGACCGAGGAAAGAGAGATGAGACTCGGGGCGTATTATACCACGCAATTCGATAGTATGTGTGAATGTTCAATTTTCGAGATATTGAGTCGGGCATATTGGGAATTGTCAGGATTATTAGAGTCGATTAGAGTGACCGCAACAAATGGATCTTTGATCTTCACAGGCTGAGATATAATTCACTGCTGGGGCATATGTGGGCAGTTGTCACTAACGAATTTTAGATTGGCAATGTATCTGGAACGTTTCTATGATTTGAGATTTTGGGTATATACATTTTTGTAATTCTATCCAGAAAGTTTTATAGTCCGTGGGTGGATATAACTTGAGGGTGGGTGGGTGGATATAACTTGATAACGTGAAGCATTAGCAAAATGTTTTTGTTTGTAAACTACCGGATCCCGTACAGAAATTTGTCGTGGGGTCCCCAGTTCCTACCAGTTGCCGATAGGGACGCCACACGTCGGGAGTCCACGTTGGAATCCCAGTGGATGCCGCCCTATTTCCCGATTTACGTCGTTTGACCGTTTTTTTATTTAATATTCTCAAGCGGATTTTAGCGACCCTTTTTTAAAAACATGGCCTTTCGTGATCCCATGCAGAAATTTGTTGGAAACCCCCAAGATGCACTCAGATCTCTATACGGATTTATTAGGGTCACATACTGCGATGTTCCCCGATGAACGCCGTTTGAGAATTCTTACCACGTTCGAATCGAAAATATGTGAAATCACGAGAAAAAACTCGGCGTTTTGAAACATAACATGCACGCTTCGTGAGCGGGTACGTGTGTGATGATATTATGTCAAAGTGCAGTGTTGTGATTCGAATCGATTTTTAAGACATACTTTTTTAAGTGATTTGTACTTTATTCAGATAAGATTTATACTTCTTTAAGATCGACTCGTTTTGTTTATCTATATATTTTGTTTGGAAAATTCAACGTACAGAATGCTATAGGATCCATCGATAATCATTATCGGCTACTGTTCAATAATGTGGCAATCCTTTGGGTAAATATTTACAAGTGGGACTCCAGCCCTAATCGGCTCTAAAAATATTTTCACGCATTCGGGGCTATTCTGCAGTATGAAAATATGTTTTTTATTATGGGGAGGGGTATTTAATTAAGAAAAAAATATTCCACGCACCTCGGATGGATGCGTGGAATTGTGGGGTTCGTAGAACACTGGGGTGGGCGGCGGGCACTTCGGACGGGTGCGTGGAATTGTGGGAGCACCTCGGATGAGTACGTGAAAAATATTTCCGGAAAATATTCGATTTTTGAAATACGTTTGTTTGGGTAGTTTGACCGAACACGTCATTTGACCTACTTGATGTCACCAAACCCGTTTCCTCCATACCTTTGAAAAAGTTTTAAAAAAGCGTATGGGTGTTGAAATAAGGGTTGGAATTGTCTTCCCCCGACTTAAATATTATAAACAAAGTGCCCTGAAATACATCGACTCGGTACAACATTTCTAAACCCCTTTTCTAGCTGGAGCCCCACTTGTAAATATTTACCATCGTTTGGGATTCCAATTGCATTTGCCCATTGGATTCTAACGCGCAACCCAAATTAGAATCCGTGACGTTATAGTACACTGACCTTATGCAATGGCCCATCGGATTCCTATCAGGAAGTAGGGACAACCATAGGATCCAATTGAATCTTTACGACAATTTCTGCACCGGGTCGCTTATTTTCGCGAATAAAAGAATGTCGTTTCCGAAAACACTAAAGTGTATAAATATTTATGCCTTTGGTATTAATAATTGTTTCCAATTCTCTACTCGGGACAACATAATCTCAAGAAAACATAAATATTTGCAAAAATATCGTATTTCATTGCCCCGATAATTGAACATTTGCACTTCCGAGACAACTACGAATCTGACTGTTTTCTCATAAAAATTGATAGCCTATACAATCGCTATTCATATGCCTTTTCAGAGAGCGCCAACGAGCTTCATCGTGAGCGTGAACCATAAAGAAAAAAACTAATGAACGACTCGAGCGGAAATACGACTCTGCAATGCGGTGAGTAACGAGAGACCATCATGGGGTATATCCGTCTTTTTTTCTCTCTCGGGGAATACGAGACGGAGCGACGGACGAATAGAACGGAAAAAGACGAGCGAAGAGCGAGAAAGTCACGCGGAAATGGCGTAAAATCGAGCGAGCAGGTAGAAATGGTTAGTGAGCGAGGCTTTTGTCGAGTCGCGAGAGTGTATTTGGATAGGAGACACCGGGAGAAAGAGCGGAAGAAAGGACGTTGAAAAATAGTTAAAAAAAAAAGAAAAAGAAAAAGAAAGAAGCTCGTGTAAAAAATCGAGATGAGGTGGCGCACACTTTGGTTATATCGTCGCTGGTACGAGTGAGCCAGACTGACGCAATTAATCTCCACCGATTCTCCGCGCTCCGCTGTAGGACGAATGGAGATGAGGACACGTCTGTAGCAGAGAGGTCGCCCGTAAAAGATTCACTCAACGCTTTTCTCTCGGGAGCATACACACACGACTAAATTCGCTCAGTTTCTCTTTCCCGGCTCTCCCTCTTCGTAATTTCTATAGCGCATGGAAAACTAACGTGATAGATGGAGCATCGAGAATGATGCACTCGACGTACACACGGGCGGACTCGAAAAGTCCACGTTTGACTTCGTTTCGCATTGAAAGGAGACTAATTGTGAATGTCACAGTAAAAAAAGCAAACTCGCTCGCGAATGAAAAAGCAAATGAACGAAGGGACTCCAACGTATAATGATACGATAGGTAGGAAGCACGATGCGAGAAATGAAAATTCAGCGCGATTAATTGTCGAGCGAAATTTACGCGCGAATGATTCTTCATAAACGGGCAAGTGAATAATTCGCACTCCCTTTTCATTTTGTGTCATACGCGAAACTTGTTCCGGAGCAAAAAAAATGAGTATTCGTAGAGCAGCGCAATATTGTTCCGTGATCCACCCATTTCCACCATTAAGCTTTCACAATGCAAGACTTTTCTACGTTTATCCGGTACAAATCCGAGGGTATAGAACACGACAGGGGCACATCCCCTAAAGCTTGAGTAGTCGAAGAGTGAGGGGCAAAAGGGAAGCTTTTATACGCTGCCTGCAACGGGACTCAAGACTTTCACTACCGACGAATAATTCGCTGGGTGCGAGCTCCGGAACGACTCGACAAAGATTGCAAAAATGAAGTGAGAACGCACGAAAAAAATTAGCTCGTACTCAGGAAGTACTCTGTATATCGTATTGGGACGTTGAATAAGGTCTTCCTGTTTTTTTTTCGCGAAAATTAAGGGGTTACACCCGGTTGAAATTTTTGAAAAAATCGATTTTTCGTTTTTGACGGATTCATATAATATAACCTTTCAGAAATATTCTTTGAAAATTTCAAGTCGGTTCGTTGAAAATTCGGGGAGTTATGAACGTTTACAGGTAGGTCCGCTTACCGCTTTACAGGTAAAAACTTTAAACGCGTTTTTCTCGGAATTACTTTTTCAGAATCGGTGACCAAAATACCTCAAAAACAACTAAACCGATCTGCTTCAAACACACAGACATTTTTTGTATATCAAATGGCATTCCTTAATCGAAGGATTTTTTTCAATGCATACTTTTTTTATATCAAGGAAAATAGAGCGTTTTTTTCACCGAAATTTCGACGACCACTTTCGGTCGGCGACCATTTTTTCAAAAACCATTATTTTATTGAATCCTTCGATTGAAGACTAGATAATACGGTACAAAAACTAATTCATTTGGTTTGTGATTTCAGATTATATGTTCCCGAGCAGGAGTGGTCACCGCGAAGGACCTATTTTGCACAGCGGTCTGTGCAATTTACTGTATCTCCGTCGTTTATAAATATTTCCCAATAAAAAAATGGTCAGAGATACTTTAAATGATACCCTTTACTATAAAAAAAAAAGTTAAAAACCTGCACCCATTTCCTAAAAAAAATGCACGAAACCACCTCTTTTTCCGGCCGCGAACTAGGTGTAACCCATTAATGCTTTATATTGAAAAATCATTCCTAATGCTTTCAAACGTTTTGAAACTGTTGTGTGATCAACTGCTAATGATTCTACAAGTTCAGCTAGCGTCTGACATGAGTCTCCATGAAGTAAGCTTCCAATTCAAAACATCAAAATCATTATTTTTGAAGCGTATAAACCAATGCTCTGCATGTTGTTTCCCACAGAGCATGGTCGCCATAAGTCTCAACAGAAATTCTGTCTCCTACAGCTGCAGATTAAAAGAAAATAAAATGGTGCCAAAAATGCCTCGGAAATACTTTTTTTTTACCACGAAATTTGACGTGTTTAACACTGTGAACAAAAAAATTGTTTACACTTCGGCGAAATGACATGGACTGAATGTCAAGCTTGCTTATAGTACTTCTTTATGATGCGTTACCATCTTAATCTACACGCACGCAGTTTTGGTGACGCCATCTGTTGGAAAACAGCAAGAACTTATTTAACGTCCTAATACTTCAATACACACGTTTAATTTTTCTTCGGACTCCACGCACATTTCTAGAACATAAGATACTTCGGTAACTGCTCAGAGTTGACAAAATATATGTGTGCCCGTAACGTCGATAAAAGTGGACAAGCACGAGTGATCTCTAAAGGCTATTTCATCAACGAGAAGTACGGTAGCCTAAAACTCCGAGTTTCCCTTTCTCGCTGACTGCGTAGCGTAATTGACATTTAGCCTGATAACGAAATGTCCACGCTGATAAAGTCTCGTTAGTCGGAACTTCCACCGTTGAACAAAAAGATGGCAATTTCAACGGTAAATCTTTTATAGGCAACATTCCTTTGTACGACTTTGTCGATGCAATTTGTTTGGCATGTACGTATGGACAATGTGGATACGTTTAGGGAAAGTACCGCAGTCAGACAGGGTTTGTCCGATTGAAATTAAACCTGGAATACGAACGGAGAATGTACTTTAATTTCCTAGGAGAGCTGATATGTTGATTGGCAAGAGTCGCCAAGTCCGGCGTAACGTGGCGGACGCGAGTATTCGAAGAAAGCTACATCGTGAGGTTCAGTTCAAACGATGAGAGCTCTCTCTCTCTCTCTCTCTCTCTCACTCCGTCGTTCTCTCTTCCTCTACGAGAATGATCCGGCTCCGTGAAGTTTTGTCGCTCGCAATTAGAGGGATTAATTTACATACCGTCGGATTAACCGTTCGACGATGCATTATTCAAGGGTATGCTAATAGTGGAAGCAGCACCGTCACCAGCGCCAGCTCGCGACTCGAATTAAAGTCAATAATTGAATGCTCCTCACGGGGTCTGACGCGAGGGTGCGGAATATATACCTCCTTAGTTTCTCAACGTCCGCCTGATAAGGCGAATAACGAAGATCCATACACGTACGTCTATGTGTGTGTATGTGTTAATTTCTTAATTGTTGAAGTTTCTCTTACCGATGTACGTTTCTATTTCTGCTAGACAGTAATATACCTGTATGTGACCACTCAATTATTTCGAGTCGACTGGATATATTATCCCTCCACAATTCTCAATTCACATATTTATCGATTCATCATCGACGAATGAATCGTAAGACCATTCGCCAAAATAAACGATCGTTACTTCTGGATGTGTCGTTCACATTTCAAATTAGTCGTTGACTGCGAGACTTCTCGGATTTCACGAGTCTGCGGTTGAACAGGTCGTTTATCGAACTTTCGAAAGCCTTCTCTAGACTTTGATTTCGCACAAACTTTGATTTACTCTATTGTATGTATACGCAAAGACACAGAGACGTGAACGCAACATTATAGTTCGATAAAGCAAGGAATTGAGATTTGTGGTACACCGCAGAAGACGTCGAAGCGTTCGCCGATCCTTTGATAAACCCTTCGGGAGTAGCTTTCGGTTGTGTAAACTCGATTTCGCCGAGGAAAATTAGGAAAGGAAAAAAAAACCTGCATGGCTGTATATTAAACTAGCAAAAAAAAACGTTAACTGAAATTTTTATTGAAAATGTTGAGAATGACAAAAAATTAGTGCTGACCGAATTTCAGCCCTTTATATTAATATTTAGAGGTCCCGTATCGCGATTTACCATTTCCCATTCATTTACCATGGTAAACGAATGGAAACGGGTAAACACACGAAAATGCCCAAAACATTGTTTTATACGAAATTTAACGCTCTACAAAAAAGGTACCCTGTCTTTATACGATAAATTCACTCGCTCGAATTGTATTCAACGTCAAAGTTGAATCTATGATAAATTTCATGCTTCGTGAGATTTTGAGACTTTTACGACGAATTTATTGATTTCTTGTTTTTCTTTTCTGATTCATCTTAAAAAGTATTGTATCCTTTTCACATTATTCCCTAGATAGTTTCTAAAATTCCTAATAGATTCAAATTCATTATTATTTAAAAGTACATTAGTACAAAAATCTATTCTTAAACCGAATTCAATTACCCATAGCATGATAGATGAATATCTAGAGAATAATTTAATAAGGATACAATACTTTTCGAGATTAATCAGAAAAAACAAGAAAAATGAATAATTTTGTCACAAAAGTCCAAAAATTTCAGAAAATCATAAAATTTATCAGCAGTTCAACTTTAATGTTGAATAAAATTTGAACGAGTGAATTAATCGTCTGAAGGCCGAGGACTTTTGTTATAGAGCGTTAAATTGTCCATAAAAAATGTTTTTTGGGCGCTTCCGTGTGTTTACCCGTAGGCGAGTTATAAAGCTGAGAAGCGGCAAACAAAAATTTTACCATGTTAAATGAATGGGAAATAGAATATCGCGATGAGGGACCTCTACATATTAATATACAGCGCTAAAATTTGGTCAGCACTCATTTTTTGTCATTCTCAACAACATTTTCATAAAAAAATTTTAAATTCAATTTTTTTATACCAATCTACTGTATATGTACATGTGCTAAATGTAGCACGATGACAGACTTTCGAAGGGCTATCAAAATGGACAAGAGCGAGTGCCAAAAAGTTCTCGAGCAAAGTTGAAGAGCGTCTGTATAAAAGCGTAACTAAACTGTGTTGTCACATGACACCATTGGCGTATCTGGAATGAGGAACCATTAATCCGAAATCTTTTCGGGAGAGATGCCGAATTAAAATTCGTCGACAGGCCCATTAAGGACCACCCGAACATAGATAGGACCGCAGGCCCTCGTGAAGCGCATGAAGAATAGTAATCGCTTCAGCAACGGTTCACCAACGAGAATATGATGGAGGATTACGAGTGAGTAAGTGAGTGGGTAAGAAAGGGCGAGAGAGAAAGAGAGGAAGCTCAACGAAGGGGAAGAAGACTGTGGCGGTCGCGGATCGTCTTCACGACGCCGACACACAGCTGCCGATGCCGAAGGGCAACCGGTTTCTCTCTGGTGTGTCGCTCCACCTAAGATAAAGGGCGACAAAAAGATGCCCTCCAACGTTACAACCGTGCAAGCTTCACGTACGTGCACAACTATCGCATGCGTACATACGTATGCACTCGCATACGTACGTATAAATGTGTACGTGTAGACGTACACACACAGCTACCGGGGGAGACTGAGGAAGGCAAGCCAGCCGTAACCACAAGCGATTCCAATCACTGCTGGTTATACGTACACTCAGTCTTGTCTCGATGTTACAGCGAGTGGCCGACAGAGGAACGAACCCGTAACATCCGTTACACGACTCTCTTGGCTCGCTTATAGAGGTAAACATCAAATTAAATGTGACTTGCACTGTATCGTTGAAACGTAGTAATCGGATCACGCTTCTTGTAGACAATCGAGAAGCTCGTAACAATATACACGGGAACGAGGTTCGTTGCATTGTCGAGTTTTGTATCTACAAGATCGGCATGGCATAAAATCCGATCGACGCTGATAGGCATGCTGCTCGTCTTACCGCTGCGACGATATGTTCCCGTTCGAGCAGTGTCATCTGCATCCGTCACTTTGACAAATGAGAGCCCGCTTGGTCGTCACTTGATTGCCGTGCAAAACGGTCATTGTGGATTTTCGCTAGTTTGCCGAAGTTCGTTTGGGTTACCTTTTGGCGAGTGGGGCACATGGGTGGCTCGCTAAAAGCTGCTTATTCATCTCAGGCGAGAGGCTGTAGGATGCCAAAGGGAAATGAAGCAAACAGCCGTTACAGCCGATAAGGCCTGTATGCCGAGACGGCAAATGAATCTTGTAAAAAGAAGACAGTGGGTCTACTTATTAGAACGTAAATTCCGAGTTCCATTGACTGCCTCAGGGATGCATGTGGTAATTGCAATTATGAATGATGTGCCGAGCACTTGCCCCGTCGGTGTTTCCAGACGAATATTACGGCAGAATGAAATTTCAGACTTCATATTCCTCGTAGCTGTTTCACGGATTCTCTGTCTCTTGTAACTTTCGTCTTTCGAAGCGATACAAAGTAGCTCGTGACAACCATTCGAGAAATACTCTCACCCCCGTAACCGCTCGGTTGTTGGCGCATTTAGAAAGACGAGGGGCGGAGAACGAGGGATCACTAAAAGTCGAGAAGCGACGTTGTGCTGAAACGGGCATGTGGAAGAGAGGCCTTCCGCGCCCCTTATAGATGATTTAATAGTGAAGCATGCAAAGATATTGTATGGGAAGACTAAATTCAATGGAGCACACGAACACGTGACGACAGACACCCGTTTGGTGCAGGGGAAGAGAGTATGCGTTGCGTATCTCCCGAGGATCATTTAACCGAGATAATTGCCAAACATTGTTTACCTTGTTAGTGGAGTAGCTGACTGGTAAACTTGGTTGCATTTCACGCTCGTGAGAGAGGGCGTTCAGCCTCGGCGAGAGCAACGGAGAAGTGAAAAAAGCGAGAGAGACAGTGACAAGGAGTAGGAGGAAGAGATAGAGTTAATAATCAAGCTCGAGTGCGAACCCGTGTGTAAATTAGCGACTTCAATTTGTAGGACCTCGCGTGACTGGCTTCGCTGTGTATATGTATACACATGACGAGTCTCGGAGCAACAGCGACGATGCATCCAAAGTACGAGAATAGATGCTAGTTTTATGGTGTCATACACTGAACATCGCTTTATGGAGTTGGGCCACGCCAGGGTTGTCGGATGACAATATTTCGCTATCAATTTAATGGTTTTTCGCCTACATTGCGAAAGAAACAGGAGGTCAAAATATTAAATAAATTATTCTCGTTTTATGTTAAATTTGAATATTAAGGGAAACTTTGTCCTTGAAATTTTCAAAAAATCAATTTGAGCTCAACATGAGCAGCTAGAAGAAGAGGAGGGATGCCTCTATGGACCAGGCATTGCCGATTAGCGGTAGATATAAACACATTTGTGTAAACACATTACAAAACTTTAAACGCGTTTTTCTCGAAAACACGTTTTTAAAAATGGCTGACATTCTCCTGACCGCTGTAATTAACATATCGACCTGAAATTTCGAGAGCATACTCAGAAAATATGTCTTCACGGGATGACGGATCGTTTTATCGATAGATACATTTTTGCATTTATTATTTATCTTTTTATGCGAAAAAAACGCGAAAATTCGATTTTTTTTAATTGCCGCCATTTTCCGAAATTTGTACTAAACGAAAAACCCATCCGTCATTCCATGACCAAAGGGTCACAGATTGATAATATGCTTTGAATTTGTGTTGCAGACCAACAAAGAGGGGGCAGTGATGTCAGCCGTTTACCTCCCGCGATTTGAGGACCTGTTTTCGCGGAGCTGCAACGGTCGCCATTTTGATTTTTTTTTTCAAAAAAAATTTTTTTAACGTTCTGTATACCATGAATAAAAGCAAGGAAAAAAACCGCACTCAAAAACCTTTACTCGTTTCCTTTAAAAAAAATGTAAACACCTGAAATATGGCACTCCAAGGACAAAGTCTCCGTTAAATCGATTATTTTCCGTTTATGTGAAAAATCGTCCAATGGTTACGAATATTTTCTTTCCATTAGTTGAAAGCTCTTGATTGATGCAGAAGAGCCTGATTTATTTATTTTCACGTCAATCGGGTTTGTTCGTGGCAGTCAAACAATGTTCCATCGTATACACTCTTTTTTGGTCCGCTCTAAGCGAATAATAAAAAAAGTTAGCTGGATGGATTTTTATTTTACACTCAAGCTGCTTCTATGAATCCGAATACCGTGCAAGAAACTTATGGGTTGTCCCACATAAGTTTTGCGACATAAAAATTTTGTTCGGCGGGAATATATGTATAGGGAATTTTTAGGAGAAAACTATGATTGCCCAAGGGACACCGTAAAGGCTATCTGGGAATACTGGCTCGCCGTGATATGCACAAACTAAGGCTAAACTTTGCAGCAGACCGATACACACGGATATATATACGAGGGTGGGTAGGGGGGAAGAGGTCCCGAAGCGTTGAAAGTAGAAGGAAAAGATCGATACGAACGTTTCTCCGGTGTATATACCAGGTTGTAGGACTATATACATACATAGGTAGAATAAACGGTTCTCGATTGTTTGGAGCTCCAGAACTCAAAAGTTTGTAATACGCGATTTACCTACCCGTGAACTCGACCCGAACGATCAGACTTGAAACTACGGGCAGATCCTTTGAGAAACCATAACGCAAGTGATATCGAATGCACATATTGATCGAGCGGTAAATTAATTAAGGCGTTACACCTAACTCGTGGCCGGAAAAAAAAGGAATTTTCGTAAAGTTTTTCTGGGGAAACGTGTGCAGGGTTTCCATTCTTTGTTCATTTGGAAGTATGGTTTTGAGTATCTTTAATAATGTTTGTATTGATAATTTTTTTAATGTGGTAGGTACTATAGTTTGTGCAGAGCGCTGTTTGAAAAACGTCCTCGCGGGGTCATCGCTTCAAACACTTCTAGTTTGTGCATGAAATTATTTAGTGCTTGGACGAAGGATTCAATAAAATATGAATTTTTGAAAAAATAGCCGTAATAACGAAATTATTGATTTTCGGTGGAAAAAAACGCTGTATTTTCGTTCATAAAGAAAAAATACGCATCGAAAAAAAAATTCCGTTGTTCAAGAACTGGTTTTTGATATCTAAAAGAAGCTTTTAAAATTTGAAGCTAATCGGGGCAGGGGTTGTTGAGATATCGTGGACACTGATTTTGAAAAAGTAATTTTGAGAAAAACGGGTTTGAAGTTTGCCCTTTTGCAAAACCTATTTATAAACATAACTCCGTAAATAATCAACGAATTGACTCGAAATTATTAGAGAATATTTTTGAAATATTTTGAAAATCGAAAACCATAAATCGATCCTTTCACAAGTGTCAACTAGATGTAAGCTCTTAAGGGGTCTTCTCACAGACGCTAAAAAAAGGCTATTTTCATGAAGTTTTTTGATAGATTTATGTTATAGATATTGATATAAAAGCTGTTACACTAATTAAATACACTTTCGGAATAAATAAATAAAAAAAAATAATGTATTTATGTAACCCAAACACACTTTAAACGCGTTTTTCTCGAAACAACGTTTTTCGACGGCTTGTCGATAAAATCTTTGAAACTACTAAACCGATCCTTATGAGATTTAACCACATATTTTTTTTTTTTTTCGATTTTTTATATTTACTATTTTTTTGCCAAAAACGGTAAAAAAGAAACGTTTTTTTGTTTTTTCGAAAAATGACCACCATTTTGTTATTTTTGCATATATACTAAAAATCGTATGATATGCGCTATAGCCACTAACATACCGAATCTAAAACCGTTTGATTTTTTTGTCCCGGATGATCCATCGAGATTTCATCAACAGCGCAGCCCTACAATTTTTTTAGGACATTTTTTAACTACCATTTTCGTCCATAAATAGTGACTTAAATAAATTAAAAAAAAAATTAATGTATTTTGAAAGTGTATTTATTGAGTGTAACAAATTTTATATTAATATCTATAATATAAACCTTTAAAAAAAAATTCATGAAAATAGCCTTTTTAGCGTCCAAAGTGAGAAGACCCCTTAATCGAGCGATAAACTGTTTTGATAGATGGCCAAAGCCAATTACCTTGACTTTGGCCATCAAATATTCATTGTCTGAGACATGAATGATTTTTCGTGGATGCATCCGTGGTGTCTTCTTCTTTACTTTTATTTCGACGGTCAGAGCTCCACGGATTTGCTAATCAGAATTAGACAACTGGCGTTGGTCATCTATCAAAACATTTTATCGCTCGAATAAGGGCTCACATCGAGTTGACATTGTTGAAGCTATCGATTTATGGTTTTTCATTCTCAAAATATAACATTTCAAAGGCATTCTCTGCTAATTTTTCGTTGGGCTCATAAAAATATGACTTATTGATATAATTTTTCGTTGGACTTGATGAAAAATTCACAGAGCCGCCACCTAAACGAATGCTTCATTATTAAGGTTTACTTTCCACAATTTTGATCGTCAATTTCAAGTCCGCCACCTTAAGTCCATCGCTGCGAGTGCGAGCGATTGCGACGATTAAAAGAAGTAAGAACGATTCGATAGGACGAGGATAAAAGTAGGGGGGCTAAACTGGCCCGAACACAAGAGCACAGCAAACGGGCGTGCTTCGAATTGCGCGAACGGTTCCCTCGCGATGTTATGCGACCGCGAGAGCCTCGTAAACGAGCGAGCCTCGAAAAAGCTCCTGCGTGCTCCGGCTTCGCTATTTTCCCTTTGCCTCCCGTCGAATTGCCCCAAGTTACTTTTATCGTCGGGACTTTATACACGAGCTCTCGAACCCTCGCGACTTTCCTTTTTCATCTTTAATTGGTAGACACGACATTACACCCGAAAGAAACGGATTCTTCGTGGCTCGCGTGTATACGTGTACACGTGCGTATACGTCGGAACTCTAGGGACTCTGTACCTGGACTAAGCGCTATCTTTGTACCTCGGCTCTTTGGCAAAGCCTCCATTGACGTACACGTACAACGTGACATGCGTTTGCAATCGTGCCAAAAGTATTCATATGATTGCACCGAACTATACAGCTACATCATTCGATCGAGTCAGTCTTAGCATCTGATATTATTTTTATTATCAGACGCGTAACGATCCGATCTTAAATTCCATTCCTCCTACCATTCGATTCAGCCTGTTTCTATGTGTGCTCACGAGACCGGCGCAAAAAAGAAACTTTGCCATTCCGATCGATAAATCCAAACTTTGAAATGCACAATGAGTTTTTTATCTCCATTTTCCAAGATGTCGAAGACAGCAAAGGCCAACTCCAGTTAGCCTGGGCTTTGAGTACCTTTGCTACGGTTGGATTCATCCGAAAAATATGACAAAACGATTCTTAAACGACCCCTTTATGAGCTCTCTTCCGCGCTATTCTCGCAAGGCGAAAAGAATGGTGTCGAATGAAGAGAAAGAGCGGACTGTATGCAAATGTGAAATAACGCTCGGGGGGTAATTAAGGCGAGACTCGGGCGTAGAATGGGCTTTAACTGTGGAGCAAAGTTAGGGGGTAAGAGCGAAAGGGCATTCTCTCTTCTCATTCCACCCCTATCTCCGTTTCGCTCTTTTTCCATCTTTCTCTCGCTCAGGATGGAGGGAGACGCGTCAATTACACGGGCGGGGCAAGAGAACCAGCAGACAGGCTCATTGTCCTTCGCTAGTTTAATTAATGCAGCGCTCTCTCGCTGTGTGAGCCCATCCTCCCTTTTTCGATGTACCCCACCACCACCACAAGCACCATCTCGCTGTCTTCCTCGCATCTGTTTTGCCATACAACCGCCCGAAGTACATACACACACATCTGTGTCTCTTTTTCCCCATCCTTCGAGTACTCTCATTTAGCGCCGCCCCCGCACTCAAAGCCTTGCAGCCAGACTTCACGGTCTCAAATTCGAGACACATGGTATCCGCGTGTATCACACCACCCCCATGGCTCTCTCTTCTTCCTCGTTTTTCGTCTTTTTCCGAACGGCCGTCCACCGATCCAGCTCCGAGGCAGCCCCTTCGGGCTCACCATCGTGCCAAAATAAATGCGTATACCCACAATGCTTTCGCTGCGTTATATTCACCCACTACTAATTGGGAAAGCCAGCGATAACGAAATTATGAGAGTGAAAAAAAAAACAGAAATTCATCACTCTGTTGCTCTCTAACCAGCCAAACACGAACAACCCTTGGAGCTTTTCAAAACTCGTTCGACGAATGTGACAAGCCGCTTTTTCAACTTTTTTGCTCATCTCTATCAAATAAAGTTGCCGACAAGCCCGGCCTTTTTACAAACGAAGAGCGCAGCCAAGTTTTTTAATTAAATTTTCAATTGCACACGCGGGCAGAGACCATTTGCTCCGCACGTTTTTTTTTCCCGTCTCATTCAGCCTCGCCAACTCGTATTATTTTGCACCGGTACGAACCACGTACAGATATAAAATAACGCGGGGACATATTTCTATGGGATGAGAAAATACATAGACTGCGAGACCGAGATGTCTTTCGCACAAAAACCATTTGTGGCAGTCAAGTTTTGTACTTAAAAATTCATTCGGTGGCACGTTATGCGTACGTGATGAAATGGAAGTGGTGGGAGAGAATTATCGATGCGACGATCTCTCGCGAATAAGAGGATTGAGAACCACAATGAGAGCCTCTCTCTCTCTCTCTCTCTCTCTCTCTCTCTTGCCTTCTCCGTGGTCGCTTTAGCCTCGATCTTTTCCTCGCAGAAGCGAAGCTACGAAAGATAGAATAAAAGGGGCGATAAATGAAAGAGGAAAGACCCAGAGGAGTAGGGGTATACGAGCTTTCGCCTTATCGTCTTTCTTCCCGCTCCTTCAGCTTCGTCGTCCCTTCGTCCCGCTGGGACAAGCCTCCGAGGAAAGGGAGAAAAAGGAAGAGGGAAAGCGCAGAGAAGCAACGAGAGGGAGAAGGAGCAGGCGAGATCGCTAGGGGTCAAGGTGCCGCTCTGTTGCCGCTTCTCTTTTCTTGGCTCGCAAACCCGAAGAGGCTGTTTCTCCTGTTGCTGACTGAGCGAATGAGACAGAAACACAGAGAGGGCATCACAGAACGAGACTCTAAATCTCCAAAAAATTGCTGATGCTTATCTTTATTGTTATTGCTATTATCACAATTTTTCAGTTATCAAATTGGACGAAAGTTCCGGAATTTATCGCTCAATATATCAGTTCTTGAAAAGCTTGATCTACGATTAAGGGGACCTTTGTAGCGCGGAGAGAGCATATGGCCGAAAATGAAGTCCACGAGGGAGCTGAGTGACTACTTTGTGGTCCCGAAATCGCGGATTAAGGGGTATTCTCACTTTAGACGCTAAAACAGGCTATTTTCATGCATTTTTTGGTAGGTTTATATTATAGATGTTGATATAAAAGTTGTTACACTTAATAAATACACTTTCGAAATACATGAAGAAAAAAAAGTTATGTATTTATGTAACCCAAACAAACTTTAAACGCATTTTTCTCGTACCGACATTTTTCGACGGGTTGTTGATAAAATCTTGAAAACTACCGAACCAATCCTTATGAAATTTTAACTACATATTATTTATAATTATAGCTATAGCGCATATATAGGATTTTTTAAAATTTTGATATTGACTATTTTTTGCCAAAAAACAGTGAAAAAACACGATCTTTGTCTTTTCAAAAAATGTCCGCCATTTTGTTATTTTTGCATATATCAAAAATTGTATGATATGCGCTATAGCCATTAACATACTGAATCTAAAACCGGTGGATTTTTTTGTTTCGGACACGGAGAGAATTAAAAAGTAATTTTTGTCGTGAATTTCACGGTAAAAATTACCGTGATATATTTCAATGTGGTGACAAGTAAGAAAAACATAATAATTCGTATGCGACAAGTTTTTTTTAATTCACGTTACAGAAAATTTCAAATACGTAGCAAAAAATTTACTATACAAGAAGGGTAGAAATTGGAGACAGTCAAATTTAACATGTTTATTCGAAAATTTACCTACTGTCGGTTAAAAATTACCAACCGCACCGTACGCGGTATTTTTACGATACTGCACAGTAAAATTTACTTGCGTCAACCTCAGAAGAAAAATTTCCTAAAAGACTGGTAAAACTTATAATCTTCCCCTTCATTGTGACCGTTTTTTCCTCTACTGTTTTTGTTTACCTTTTTTCTCTCTCCACCTTCTTTCGTTGTTCCCCCCCCTTGCGGCCCAGCCACTTCCTCCTCGTGTCTTATTTCGCCGTGAAATGCCGAAGAAAAACATTTCACGACGAAATGTACGAACTAGGCTTCGAACCCGGGACTCCCGGTTTGAAGGCGAGCACGCTAACCACTAGACCATCGCTCCGATTTGTTAGTTAAATGGATTTTTTCTTCAAAGACCGCTGCTATAATAATCATAATAATAACCGAAATAATAATAACCATAATAATAATAATAAATATTATTTATTATTGAAAAATTGGTACAAATTAACGCTGTTCGTTTTTTGTTGGGATTTTTTTTTCTCTCATATAAATTGGTATACTCAACAAACGGATAAGGAGAGAAACTTAATTATTAGAATTTATTTTTCAATTAATACTACCATTTTTTAGAATACATTTCGTACCATCCTAGACTCGAGTGATGTGACTAATTTGCGCACATATTATTTTGTCAACATTTGAAATCATAAAATCGTATTCATTCTTAAAAATTTCATAAGCGGTTTATGTACGCAGTTTAGACGAAATTTTTTTGGAAACTCCCATCGCGCCATATAAGGAATAGATAGACCACTGAAACCGAACCGCGCACCGCTACTTGGTATGAAGGGGAATTTTTACCATGCAGTGCCTCAAAATTACCGTACCGTACCGCACGATAATTTTAACCAAGCGCGCACGATAATTTTTACCGAGAGCACAATACATTTTCCAACAACACTCATTAAATTTTATAATAAATCTTAAAATAATTGTTATAAAGACGATACTTTTTTATAGAGATTTTTAAAAGGCATAAAATAATAAAATGCACAGTAAAATTTCGCTGATATTATATATTTTTTAAATTTAAGTTTTGCGCATTTTGTTACACATCAAAATTTACTAGAAAATCTGGTAAAATTTTCTATCTGAAGACGAAATTTTATTTTATTTTCGTGAAAATCTGTGTTTTACTTAGCAATAATAAGCGAAGTTTCAGGGTTGTCATCTGGTTACCGTTACTGCACGGTAATTTTTAACATTTAATTCTCTCCGTGGATGATCCATCTCCGAGATTTCATCAACAGCGCGGACCTACAATTTTTTAGGACTTTTTTTTTACCTATCATTTTCGTCTATAAGTAGTGACTTGAATTAATTTTTTTTGTATTTCGAAAGTGTATTTATTGGGTGTAACAACTTTTGCATCAATACCTATAATATAAACGTATAAAAAAATCATGAAAATAGCCTTTTTTGGGTCTAAAGTGAGAAGACCCCTTAATCCTTAGGTCAGTTAAAAAAATATTGAGTCTTGTAACGTTAAACGCGTTTCCCTGAAAACGACTTTTTCGTAAACCTCGTACACGATGACTCAAAAACTATCCGATCGATGATTTTTAAATTTTTCGCACTCATAGATAACACAACTACCGTCTAGGTGAACCTTACGCTACGTAAAAATTAGTTTGAAAATACTACTTTTTTTATTAACGAATATTAACTGTAGTAAACTTTTTATGAAAAATAAAACATTTTTTCAAACCCGTACCATTTTTCGAATTTTCACTTTTCATTCGATTTTTTAGGTTCACAGAGAGCGTCTGGGTCTTAGAAATCTGAAACTCCTTGGCTATTATGTTTCGGATCAATGCACCAGACGCTAGGTTGCACGCCGTGGAACAACTCAGGCTGCAACAGTCTCTGAAACGTCGTACGGACGCCATTTTTAAGCATTAAGAAAAAAAATGTGAAAATATCAAAACATATTAATTTTAATTATGGAGAATGAATAGTTTCTGCACAAAAAAAATCTTGAAGTTTCACTTATTTTCGGCTGCCGAAAGGGATCTCCCCCCTCGATTGAGTATTTTGCACACAAAGTATCAATTCACCAATGACCCATCAAAATTGTTCATAAAAAATAATATCGTTTACGTATATTCTTATTCGCAACGCGCGTTTTTGTTCATTTATTAAAACTACATCTGCTATTATCGCAAGTGGAAACGTGATTTTCCATTTAGTAATTACTAAAAAAGTGATAAATATATTGATTGGAGGTAATCAACCGGTTGATTTAAAAGACGCTCCACTTCCAATACGTATAATCGATAAGAAACAGCCGTACGCTTCGATACGCCTGTTATCTGTAGAAGTCTCGCGTGTTCACTGTCCGCCCCGTCCATTTATCTTTTTTCCTCCATCTCTCTAGCAGCTATTACATATGCATAAGTTTTTTTTCGCCGTCGCGGGGTCCACGAGAACTCCGGATGCATGCAAGACACAGGTGCGGTGGACTCCCGTGATGTGTAAACAACCGCGTGCACCGACCGAATGCCTTCAGCTTTATGTATTTGTATACACACAATTATTGTATACTCATGTATATGGGGAATTTCGCTCTGACTCAGAGCTATCCGATTTTACGAGTACTTTTTTGCAAAAGTTCAGATATTTTTTGGAGCTCAACTTTTTCACAATAATGCAGATCAATCCAGTATGGATGCGCGCTCGCAAGCACGTAGCCTTCGAGTTTTAGAGTTTGCCCTTTTTGCGAAAATCTGCATTTTTGCGTTGGAGGGTAAAGGGACTCGGAGGTTTTCAAATTTTCCGAAAAACAAAGGAAGAGGACGCAAATTGAAGGTAAATAAAAAATTTCGAGTGCCAAATGTTAAACTTTACGCCATTAAAGAAATTTCAATCAAGAGTTCAATAAAGATTTTCGATTGAAAATCGCCATTTTCAATAGAAATATTAAAACAAAAATTTCTTTGTATAGTTAAAACTATGTATAATAAAGTTTTCCAATTGCATTTTGTACTTCTTTCACTGTACTCGTAAAAAAAGATCTTGAAATTAACCTTTTTTGAAGAGCTAAAGTGGCTTTAGTCCTGCAACGAATCGCGTTCGATGTATGATCGTAACGTAATTTATAGAGACTTTCGATGTAAAGGAACGCGTTCGAAATTAAAAAAAAAAATCGTTCGCTCGATTCATAGGAAATACCGCGTGTTTAATATGTTCGTCGATGAGATCAACGGCAAAGGAAACGAGCTAACAGCGGAGATATACCGTTAACGATCCGGCCCCGATGTATATTTGCACGGAAGGGTGTTTCGAAAGCGCCAGACGGTACACTTTGGGAACAAAATTGCCAGTTAAAATATGTTCGAGGATGTGCACGGAAGTGCATATATATATTTGGATCGAGCATTCGCAAAGTCAAAAGTGAAATGTCCGCCAGCTATAAATATTTACCCGATCGGAAGGCAGAACCGAAAGAGAAAAAAAACCCGCTTATAGACACATCGCGAAGCTTCGTGCGCGTCAAAGCGTGGCCGTACGAATTATACCCGCACTACTCGGAAGTAGAGAAAGAAAGGAGTAGGCGGACGAAAGAAAAGGACAATTAAGGGGATGCCGAGCGTCGCAACCCAGTTTTGCAAGAGGGGAGAGCCGAAGAAGGAGCGAGAGGGGACGAAAGGGAAGAACGCACGCGACCCTTCGTGACACGAGGTCGTACTTAAAAATCCAGCTCACGTTTCGTCCCAGTCCCAAGAGTGCATTGTGCATGTACGAATCAACTGTAATAGAACGTGAGTACAAGAGGAAAAAGACTGGAAAATAAATCAAGAGTGGAATGACAAAGGTCGATGGGAGCAAAATTAAAATATTAATCTTGTTTTTCCGAAATAACGATTCAGACATTTGCCTCCGGTATACAGCGGATTTCATTATATCCGGAAGAATATGAGGTTGAAGTTTGCATCGTTGGAATGCAACGAAAATTCTTTTTTATTTCTTCTTTTCATTAGTATCCAAAATCATATTTTGCAGTTTTGACGTAGATTGCTAGATAAAGACCCTAAAAAATGTTTGGGTTAAAGGGTTAGGCCACTCTAGAGGCCGAAAAAATAGGCTTTTTGGGATTTTTTTTTTTTTTTTCAGAAAAACGACAAAATAAATCGAGATTTAAAAAAAGGGTGTTTATCATACATATCAGTGACGGTATATAATAATTTTTTTTGAAGCGATTAATTTCAAAATGGCGGGTCTGGAGCGTTTATCTCAAAACTGCATTTTTTAATTTGGCCGGAAACATAACTCAGACAATTTTAAACCGATTCACTTGACATATTGAACATATCTTGAAAAATACATTGTCTATGGAAGTACGTAGAATTTTTTTTTATATTGCATAGTTCATTTGTTATTAACAATTATCTGACGATTTTTAGCCATATTTTTCACTTTCCCAAAAAGCCTATTTTCTCGGCCTCTAGAGTGGCCTAAGGCCTTCATTTCTTTGTTGAAATCTGCCAAAGGAAATTTGCGAAATAAGAAAAAATTCATGAATGAGGTTCCGAAAACCACCCCCCCCCCCCCTCCGATCGAGCGGAAACTTTGCACAAACTTTCCTTTAAAATTTTAAGACAACCCCTAAAGGATTTTTGGCGACGCGCGATAGTTTTTGGGTTTCTTTGGACAAAACGGAGAGCGCGATGACATATATAGGTATGAACAGAGACGTAGCAGATATATATATATAGTCGACGCGCATTTAAAAAAAAACTTAAAAATTAAATATCTTGAAAACTATTGCGAGTCGCTAAAAATCCCTTTAGATATTTAATATCCCTTTAGATATTAAAAATCCCTTTAGATATTTAATATCCCTTTAGATATTAAAAATCCCTTAAGATATTCAAAGGAAGTTTTGTGCAAAATTTTAGCTCGATCGGAGGAGGTGGAACCTTACCCTTAAAAAAAACTTAAAAATTTAATATCTCGAAAACTATTGCGAGTCGGCAAAAATCCCTTAAGGGGTTGTCTTAAAATATTAAAAGAGAGGTTTGTATAAAATTTCAGCTCGATCGGAGGGGGGGTTTCGGAACCATATCCAAAATCATTTTCGTTGCAATCCAACGATGCGAACTTCAACGTCATGGAAGAATCCAGGTCAGTTGCGACATGGGCTAGGTGGAATTCATGTTACTTCCGTTCCCACCAGACCTCATTTCACACGGAAAAAAAGTACTCTCTCAATAGAGCAAATCCTGCTTAATTTCCATGCATCCTGTTTCATTGCGTTTGCACTTATCGAAGCATTTTCATTTCGCCCGGTGTGCAGAAATCGTATTACTCCGGGTAACGTTAATAAATGAAATTGTGCGGTGGTGAACGCGATCGTGAATATAGCTGTGTAAAAGTAAGATCGCGCGGCCACGATGGTAGGTTGCATTATCGATTTTGGCATACCAGACACGCTCCTTCTGCTTTCTCGGCGATAATTCGCCGACTCTCATCGTCCTCGTCGTCGTCGGAGGTTCGCGACGGTGTAGGTTGTAAGAGGATTCGGTGCCTTACGACGGCAGAGCGCGCGACCGACCCTTGACTCACCAAGTTCCGCAAACTTTCCGGATCAACCCTTCCCTTCGAACGAATATACACGTATACCGTGAGCCCTTCGCTTCTCGGCCGATCTTGCAACTATAATCTACAACCCACACTCGCTCGTCTACCTCGCGGGATTCGCCATGGATTATAAAGGTATCCGGGACTTTCTGGATGCGAAAGCGAACGAGCGAGAGAACGAGAGGGAGGGAGAGAAAGCAAAGGCTCTCATAAATTTGTGGGTCGGGGAGTCACCATTCGAAACTTCCTATCGTACACTTGTGACTATAACGTAACACCTCTCTCATGATGCGAACAGATTGACGATTATCCGTGCCCGAGATCGGATAAGGACAAACACAAGGAGAGATCAAAGTATCTTTATGGCTTCACACAATAGATGGAATCAAAATCAGATTAGATAGATGTGAATTTAAAAAATTCTATTGGAGCGAAGTTATCTGCAATGCACAATTACACCATCTAGGAAAGTTAATTCGAGAGTATCGACCCGGATCATTTGAGTTTTGGAACAAAGTTTACATGTAAATAAACTGTATCGATATTTGAGATGAAGTGTGATAATCTGTACATGTAAAACCGTTCTGCGACTGACTGAGTGACTGACTGACATATAGACAACGTACAGACTAAACCGCTGAAGATGGACACATGAAATTTGGAAGATATGTTCCTTAGGAGGTGGATAGGTGCACTAAGAAAGTATTTTTTGAAAATCAACTCCTAACGGGGTGAAATAGGGTGTACAAGTTGGTAAGGAAAATTGTATTTCTTGCGTGTCGCTGGAAGCAGGTTTGAGATAATGCGTGTACTTCCGAAAAGCCCACACGTCCGAATAATTTAGAACGTCGTGTACTCATGTATTTTGACTCGGTGATCACGAATATGATAGTGAAAATACCCGCAAATTTTATTTTTCAGGTCAAAACTTCTAAAGAACGTTTTTTTTGTAGTTTTTCTATTTTATTTTAACAAATATTGATCTTAGAGACAAATGTCTTGTACGAAAGTTGTAGCCTATTAAAAGACTGATATTTTATGTTCTATACAGGTTTCGCCTAAAATCAATATTTTTCAAGAAAAATTGGATAATACTCGAATAAGTATATTTTGCTAAACTCTATTAGTTTCGATGTTATCTACTTACGCACTTTACCACGGGGAGGTTACAGTTTAGTCTTTGAAGTGCATATTTCTTTTTACCATCCGCCCACCCCAGTGTTCTACGCACCCCACGATTCCACGCACCCATCCAAGGTGCCCAACACCCCCCCCCCCCCCCCCAATGTTCTACGCACCCCGCGAATCCACGTACCCATCCGAGGTGCCCTCCGCCCACCCCCGTGGTCTACGCACCCGTGATTCCACACACCCATCCAAGGTGCCCTGTGTCCACCCCAGTGAACTACACACCCCACGATTCAATATACCCGAGGTTGTTTGGATCTGTTTTGATTGCTGTTTGTGTTCGTTTTATTTGGGTTTATTTGGACCCATATGCAGTAAAGTGCGTAAGTAGATAATATCGAAACTAATGGAGTTTAGCAGAATATACTTATTGGATTATTATCTCATTTTTCTTGCAAAATAATGATTTTCGACAAAATTTGTATAGAACATAAATTATCAGTCTATTGATGGGCTACAACTTTCGTAGGAGACATTTTCCTCTACGATAAACATTTGTTAAAATAGAATAGAAAAACTACCAAAAAACCGTTTTTTTTTTTTCAGTTTTGATCTTCAAAATCAAATTCGCGGGTATTTTCACTATCATATTCGTGATGAGCGAGTCATGGTACATAATTACACGAAGTTCTAAATTATTCGGAGGTGTGGGCTTTTCGGAAGTTTATCCGAATTATGGAAAATAAATGACAATTAAAATGGATGAGGAAAGGTGGGATTGAAGGCAATTGGGGAGGAAAGGTGGGATTGAAGGCAATCGAAGCCTCATCGGATGATCAAAAAAACATCTCGACGATTCATGTTTCCAAATGGCCTCAATTTGGCCATACTAAATTTTATAGCCTCCACTTTTCATCCATGAATCGGTTTGCCCATTTATACCAATGCATACGAGAGTTACGAAAACTCCCTGAGAGACTTGAGCTCTCGTGAGCAGAAGACATCGTTCTGTTTCTCATTGAACGATTTTCGTAATTTTTGGCACGCGTCTCTCTCACTTCCGTTGAAACATTTCACTTCTCCTCCCCTCCCTATATCGCCCGTTTCATCTCGATCTAAAGCACAGCACCTCATCGTGCGTTTCATTCATGAAAGCAACTCAAAAAATTATGAACGCAGGGGGCAGAAAAGTTGGTGCACTTCTCTTCCGCAGGGGGGAGTTTTGAAATGAACGTGCGATCTTTTCCGTTTTTGGCCTCGCCATTTGCACTCCCTTGCACGTTCTCGACTTTAAGGAGCACACTAACGTACACAGACCGTCAGCCACTTCTTTCACGCCTCGGTCAGAGAAAAGAGGAGAGAAAGAAGCGGGGAAAAAAGCTGGTGGCTCGTTATACCGCAGCCACACGCTCTCGAGTCTCGCGATCTCGACAGTGCTTTTCTCTAGGCTAACGAGCGCGTAAGCTATATAGTGTGTGTATGTGTGTATGCGTTTGTGTGTGCATCACCAGCAGCCCAACGCGCGGTCGCCTTCACTCGGTGCATTCAGTTGATAATGCGTTCGAGACTGGCGCTCTGGCCGAGCGACGTGAGAAACCTCAAGAACGAGCTATAGTGGAACATCTCTCATACGGGAAGAGGAAGAAGACGAGGATGAATAAGAAAGAGGAGAATTTGTGCAGAGAAGCTGAATATTACACGCCCGAGCGAGCAACTGCGAGACTCACTTTTCTACAGAGAATTTCTTTTCGTTGCCCACGCTCACGTGTTCCCATGGCGTTTTCCAGAACAAACTTCCAGCTCTTCGACAAACACTTTTGTGCTGGGAATATACGAGTCTTTGGGACTCTTCGAATGATGGGTCGATCGTCAATAGGGAAAGTGTGAAATAATGTATGTTGTTGAAGTTTGCATCGTTGAAATGCAACGAATATTCCTTTTTATTCTCGTTTTTCCACATTTTTATCGCTAGCCAAAATCATTTTTGATAGATTTAGGTTGTAGGTCATCGAATAAGGATCTGAAAACAGTTTGCGGTAGCTTTAATTTGACAAAAAAAAAAGTAGCAATTAAAACGAAGTATTTTCGTTGCAGTGCAACGATGCAAACTTCAATATCATAATAATCTACAGGGCGTATTTCTTTCAATTTTTATTTAGAATATCGGAATTTCGTTCGTGCTCTTTTATTAATCATTTCAATGACGACGTTTATTAGCGATTCTATACACAAAATATCATGGAATTTAAGAATAAACATTTTTTATAAAAATACGTTTTTTGTGGTTTCGTATTTTATTCAGTCTATTTTTCATCCTTCTTTTTATCGTTATCTATTTATGCTTTTCCGATCCATATTTCGCTTGACAGTTTTGAAAGTTACTTGCCCACTTGTAGAAATTTTGGAGATTGACAATGCTCGCGAACCGTTTAAAATTTGGACCGTAAAAAAAATTTGCTCTATTGAGGGGCTATGCCTAGTGGTAAGAATCGAAAAATATATTTTGATTAAACCAATATATTCTAACAGTATATCATTTTATAAACGTTCGCTGAAAATTTCAAGGTGATCGGATCGAAATTGACAAATTTATAGGCTGCTATGTTGACGCTCGTCGTGCGAAACTTTAAATGCTTTTTTTCTCGAATGTACATTTTCGGACTCGGTGAGCAAACTATCTCAAAAGCCACTGCATCGAACTCTTTAACATTTTTAGGTATTCTTCTGGATGTAAAAATATAGCATTCGATCGAAAGATTTTTTCCAACCATACTTTCGATTTGATGAACGAAAAATGTCGATTTTTTTCGAAAAAATCAAGATTCACTATGAACGCGCGACATTTTTTGTTTATTTGATATTCCAGATTTTCGTTCAATTAATCATAGCATAAACTAATATACTGACGAGAATTGTTTGATTTTTTTATATTAGATAACCTGGTTGTCTTTTGCTGACCACAAAAGTTATTGTCGAGAGGTTCTTCCCGGACTTCGGCTGTAAATCAATTATAATTAAATATTTATGTGATACTTTTATAAATACCGAATTTTTGGAAAAATCATCACGATTTTGTTACAAAAATCCCAAAAATGAACTGTTTTCGACTGTCACAATTACGCATAACCCGTTGAACATGGCAACCAACGTACACTTGTCCGAGATGTCTACAAGAAATTCGTAATGATTTTAGTTACAAAAGAAAACTGGAAGCACGTTATTTGAGCAATTAGCGAAACATAAAAATAATTAGGGCGAATGGATGGAAATGCCTGTCATCTGTCCGTCTATGTCGAGTTGAAGACCCCATGGGTATTCTTGTTATTGCGTCCGGTGAGAACGATTCGCGTACCCATAGAAGAACAGTGGGCAAGAAGAGTGTGCCGTAAACACAGAGAAGCCATTAGACGCATCACAAAGAGACTGTACAACTCGGCGGACACTCGAACGATGATGGAGGCGTTATTATCGAGCTGTTTTGCTCACCACTGCGATTTACCGCTGCTGCCTGTTGCTCTCGGTCGAGTCTAAGATAAGACACAGGATGCGAGAGGCTGCAAGCTCGTCATGCAGAATAGAAAGACCGGCAGGAAAAAAGGAAGGGCTATAGAAACGCGCCAAGTGCGCTCGTTCGTTAACGAGGGAAGTTTTTACCCAACCGATATAATAATAGTCGTTCGATGTTTGCTATAAAAACAAAAACGTGAGGCGAACGACCAACAACCAACCTCACACTCGCCGTTTATTTATCATCGTAAGTTTGTACATTTCCTTTCGAACGCTGGTAGGAAGGGGAATTCATTTTCCAGACAAGAGATTTTTAATGCAATGATATTGTTATCGAAATATCGACTATCAATGTTCAGTGAAAAAATGCCATCGCGAAATTTATCGATATGCTAGGCACTTTTCTGCCTCTTTTGTTGCTTTTGAAGTTTGCATCGTTGGAATGCAACGAAAATTATTTTGTATTTCCCTTTTCTTCATTTTTATTGCTATCCAAAATATTTTTCTATAGAGTTAGTTTGTAGGTCTCTGAATAGGGTTTTGAAAAAAGTTTATCGTAGCTTCGATGTGGCGAGAAAACAAGTGCGATTAGAAAAAAAAATATATTGCATTCCAACGATGCAAACTTCAATATCGTCTCTCCCGATCACTTACCCTCACGTTAAAAAGGGACGCAAAGAACTACCCAGCTTTGCATCGTTGAAAGACAACGAAAATTCTTTTTCTAATTTCTAACGATTCATTTTATGGTGTTGAAGTTTACGTCGTTGAAACGACACTGAAGTTCTATTGTATACTTTTTATTTCCTTATTTTTATTATTATACAAAATCTTTTTTTGCAGGTTTATATTGCATATCTCGAAAAGACTATCTTAAAAAATGGCTAAGAGACTTTCGTAGGTAAATTCTGCCAAAACGAATTAAAACAATTCGAAAATATCAATTTTCATTGGATCACAACGATGCAAATTTCAATCTCATTTTATTTTTCTTACTATCGGAAATATATTTGGTCAGATTTAGGGTCTAAATCTCTAGTTAGGATTCTTAAAAAAAAAGTTTGTGATTTTCGTAGCCTATATCTGCCAAAAAGAATGTAGGGAGGGGGGAAAAAATTCATTGCGTTTCAACGGTGCAAATTTCAACCTCATTGGAGAAATAATATATGTAATCTCATAGATAAGGAATAATAAAAATGACGTTCTTGGATACGTCAAGTTTCCTCACATGGCATCGTGTTAAATTTTGCATCGTTGTAATGCAATGACATTTTTTCTTTATTTTTTATTCCTTTAGTCTTACTACTATCTAAACCCTTTTTCCAAGTTTAGGTTATGGTAACCCTAATGAGGGTCTTCAAAAAAAATGTGCCAGTGATTTTTGTAGCCTAAATATGCTGAAAACAATGGGCAATACGAAAAATATACATTTTCGTTGCATCCCAACGATGCAAACTTCGATAGAACAATGGCCTACTTTTTTCATCTAATCCCCCTCTCCCATTGATCAGAACTAATTCCTCGATATGCAGTAATAAATTACGCACCAACAGAATAATCCTATAAAAATATGTAAACATTGATACACCAAAAAACATCTCCGTCCAAGTATCCCCAAGTTCAAGTTCGCTTGTCTACGAAAGATAATCGCACGTTTCAACGAAGTAAAATGGAATCTCGAACTGGGTTTTATCGGTATCGAGTCACCCTTAATGATTGGAGGCAAGGCAACTGGTGCTTGTACATTTGCACCGCAACGTAGGGGAACCCGAGTGTTGTTCCGCGTCTATATATCCTGAAGAACGGAATATGGAGCAGACCCAGAGACACGCACACACACAGCTGGGTTGAAAGATTTATTTGCGTGTTATCACGTCGGATCCGGAGCGGAGATGAACGAATGGTCGAGACGAAAGAGTACGCCCGTATGTATGTACATACAAACATACATGTGTGCGTGTGTACATAAAGAAATGAAAAAGATAGTGCGAAAGAGATGGGGCAAAGAAGAAGAAGTAGAGTAGAAGAAGAAGACGAAGTAGAAGAGGGAGACGGTGGTAGAGGGGCTGAGAGAGGGGGAAGGCGGTGGCGGCAACGAGTTGAACGTCCGCCGGCTTTCGAATATAAATAGCGTCTCTCGACTCTCGACTGATTCTGCCGATCTGACTGCCCCTTTCTCTTGCTCTCCCAGATTGTACTTCGTTCACATCTTTTTCTTATTTCCTTTCCTGATGCCTTTTCGCCGATACCCTTATTCGACTCTCTCTCTCTCTCTCTCTCTCTCTCTCTCTCTCTCTCTCTCTCTCTCTCTGTCGTCCCAGAGCACGAAATAAACACAGAATCTATATATATATATATATATATATATATATATATATATATATATTTATGAGGGAATAGAGGAAGAGCAAGGGCGAAACAAGACGCCGTGATGGAGTGCGAATGGGACAGGTTGGGCAATTATGCATCCGAAAAAAAAAATAGACGATGAACCAACAGTAACGAGTAAAAAACTGCGGATGCTATCCCAACTAAATTCGTAATTTCTGTATTACCCGCCGTTACTTATACTCCCTTCGTGTACTTCGCCGGTACAGAGTCCAAAAGTGAAAAAGAAAAAGCATCGCAAAGACGAAACGACGTTATTTCCCTATTATCCTTTTCACTCCTTGACGATAAAAGAAGCTTTACGCTTCGTTAATTTTTAATTTCTCACTGCTTCAACATCCTTCGGCAAGTTTTCCACTATTTCGCTACGCCGCTTCTTCGGCTTCAATAGCCATCAGTCGCTTACTTTTTTTTTGTCAAGGGCGTAACATCGGATTCATAATTTTTCTTGTCCTCGCGGTTATTATACAGCAATTCGCCAACTTCGCGAGTGAATGTGCAAGCCGGAACGATCCTTGTTGGTCGTGTTTGCTACGCGGTGGGCTGCTAACGGGAGAATTGCATTGAGAGCTCCCAACGATAGGGAGAGAGTGAGCGAGAAAGGCTGCTCTTCTGCGTTTGCTGCTGGCTCCACAGAAAAAAAAAAGATAGAGGCGGAGAAAGAGGCCGAGACGTGAAATTAGATTTCCACGGGAGGTCGACGCACCCGTCAGGGCGAAAAATAAAATCGACCGGAACTTAATCCCTCTGCTACTGGCGCACGCGGCTCCGGCGAGAGCTGATGCTGTACCGAGGACGCTGCAGACACGTGGAAGCGGGGGGAGAAACCAAGAGAGAGAGGGGGGAGGGGGTCGTGAAAGAGCAAAGGAAAATGAGAGATGTGAACGGAGAAGGAAGTGGGGGGAGAGCGTGTATATGCGAAAGGGAGAGGAGATGCGAGCCTGTATAGAGAGAAGATGAGTAAAAGCGCTAACTCCGAGAGATCGCGGGAGAATGATAAGGAGCGACGAGCCGGAGGGCAAGGAAGAGTGAGCGAGAGAGGGCGAGAAAGAAAGAAAGATGGAGACAGGAGAAAAGACGGAGGGGGGGTATCATCCACAGCCGTAATTAGAATCCACTTCGTGGAAATGGTTCCGAGGTTTCGCGAGAAAGAGATGGAGATAGTTGGTGCAAGAGAGACAGAGAGAGAGAGAGAGAGAGAGAGAGAGAGAGAGAGAGAGAGAGAGAGAGAAAGAGAGAGCCCGTGCAGCTCGTTCATCTCTCGTTCTCGCACAGTTGGACACAGTTATACGCGGTAATACCTGCACCAGACGCGGAGGCCCCAAAAGTTGACGAGAGTTTAAAATTGAAGATAATATAAAAGGGATAAATGATAGCGTATGTGTGAGAGAAGACGCACGTGTTCTTTCTTTTCCTCTCTTCTAGTCTCTCACGTTATCCCCCGATCTGTATTATATTTCCTGCTCCCTCCCAACTTTCACACTTTTCCCCCTCGATGGCTCTTTCTCTCACTCTCTTTCTCTTCCGAGAGTGAAAAAAATGCGAACGAAATCTCATTGACCCTTTTTCCGGTACAAGGTATAATGGAGAGGGATGGGGGCCATAGTGAGCTTGAATGGTTGACCGTATGTAATACGGTCCAAAAGAATTTAGATTAGAAATTCTGCCAAAAATTGAAACATAATCTCGGCCCGACGTATCAAACGGCAGTTTTAAAGGGGTATTTTTCTCTGGAAACTTAAAAAAATGTTTTTTTTTTTTCATATTGTTGTAGTGTAAACTTTCAAGAATTTTTTAAGACCAACCGGAACCTGAATTTCTAAAAATTGACGAACTTACGCCTATTTTCGTGGTAAAGTTGAGGATGATTCGCGTGTAACGAAAGCGGACATCAAGGCACAAGAGATTGCATAGATTAGGTGTGCAACACGATCGTGATGATGAGGAAGGACACTTATATGGTGCCGGAATCGCTGACTAGCGGTAAGACGACATTATGTCATTTTCGGTTCACGATCGCATTTTCTAATTGGATGAACTATTCGTGAATAACAATGACTTCAGCATGCTGTTTTTCAAGAGAAAAATAAGGTTTTCTTTGGAGAAGCAGTCATTTTTCGAAATTTCGAAAAGTGGATCGTGAACCCATGCCCAGTTGGATATATTTAAAGAAAAACATTTTTTCTTTTCGTTTCAGATTACATTTGAGCCTGGTAGAGATCCCACCGTTCCGGGCCTCGCCGCTGGAGGACTGCAACGCCAACTGCAGCACCACGCACACATTGAAAAATTTTTTTCTGAAAAAATTACATTGTAACCACAAACATGTGTACAACATGCTGGGAAAAAGTTAATTTATTCCACCCAATGTGTTACTAGAAAAAAAATTCATCATTCTGACCCTTCAAATTGGGCTCCCAGAGAGGGACACTCCGTTAATAGCAAATGATTACGAGGAGAATGAGCACAGGGCTTCCCGATCGAAATAGAAAATAAATGACCGACGATTCAGTGGATTAACTTTTTTTCCGAGATGGGCAATTTTTTTGTATTTTTCTTACAAGTCCATAGCAGTGCATTTTTATCCTCTAATTACGAATTCACCATTCGTTGCCCCAAAAATCCTTAATTTTCATTTAAAATCGGCAAAAGTATTTAGAAACGCGTCTTTCGCATTTACTAGGCGTAATTTTGAGCTTCGAAAAAAAATTCCGTGATATTCGTAATCGGCGGAAAATTTCGCATTAGATAGATCATTGACATGGTTTAAAAGTCGACAAAAAAAATGTCGATCCTTTGGGCCACTTTCCTGGAATCGCCAAAAATCGATAAATCATCGAAACTCCATGAATCAAATGGCATTTAAGAGAGAAGACGATAACGAAGAGAATGAGCACAGAGTGGAAGTTCCAAATCGAAAGAGAAAAGAAAACATCAACAATTCAATGAAGCAACTTATTTTTGGCCGAGACGTGTAAAAAATTCGTATTTTCAATAGTTTCTTTTTTCGCTTACATCGATGTATTTTTACCACCTCAACACGAATTCACCAATACTTTTCCCCAAACCCTAACATTTTAATTGAAAAATCGCCGAAAGCATGTGAAAATACTTTTTTCGCATTTAGCCCGCGTAATTGTGAGCTTTCGCCAAAAAATCAGCGTAAAATTTCTCATCGGAAATACCCTTCGAATCATTTAAAAGTGAAAAAAAAATCCGACTCATTTGGCCACTTTTGCAAAATCGTCAAAGTCCCAAAAATTCAAACAGCCGTAGCCTATTCAGTTGAAAATCTTCTTGGACAAATGTACGCATTAAGGTAATTTCAAGCTGGGTCCTGTTCCTAAAATTAACGCTAGGCCTGAAATGACTTCGAAGGTGCCCCAAAAACAACTATACGCATATCAAGATTATGCGTTATACACAAAACCCGTTAAAAATATTCTTTCCCCATATACATAGTTATTTATAACGCACATATATGTATATATATGTGTATATATATATATATATATATATATATATATATATATATATATATATATATATATATATATATATATAGTGTGTGTGTGTGTGTGTGTGTGCGCTTGATAAACGGCCAGTGGCACGTGCGTATGCACATGTTCCAGTAGAAGGACGAGTATGCATTTGCGAATGCTCACGTGGTCCGTGCAGTGGATCAGCGCGAAGAAAGGATCCTGACTCCTTGCAGCGTAAGCTCCAGTAGCTGTATATATATATATATATATATATATATATATATATATATATATATATATATATATATATATATATATATATATATATATATATATATATAACTACTGGAGCTTAGCCGGGTTCGGATTTACTCCCTTGAGCACACCACAGGTGCAACTTGGACTGCACCGACTAGTTCCCTTCCCTCGAGCCGGGCATTCACTCATCTGTATACGTTGCACCCTGTTTGCATAACCCAGTAACCAAGCGAGTTCTCTTTCGCTAGTCAATCCGAACTGTGTATACCAAAATCAAAGGTACCCTTTGCCCACCATTCGATCACTCCCTACGACTTCTCGAATCAAAAAGCCTATGAGCCGTCAGCTCCCCATCGACGTAATTGAAAAATAAACGATCTTTTTCTCTCGCAACACCGTTCCCTTCGAATGGGTGGCGATTGAAGGATTAAATCATACGAGTGAAACTCATAAGTCACAATTCGTTTGGCAGGAGGGGGCAGGCGGGAGAGAGGGAGGAAACAGAACCGGTTGAGGATCACTGAGAACCACCAGGCGAGACGGCAAGACCAAAAGAGAGCGAGCATCAGATTTAGCGTGTGCGAGAGAGAGACAGATGAGAGACATACATAGAACCTGTCGTATTTGCAGTTACGGTGGGGGGTCAAATGTCACGCGGTGACTCACAGTCCTACCGGCAATATTTATGTAGTACTTTCCTACATCGACTGTGTAATTTTGGTATAGGTAAACGTTCTTTGGTCTAATCACAGTGTTCTGTTTGCTCCATTGCTTATGTGTGGTTACGCGTTTGAAACGCCATTGCAAAAATTCCCGAGGTCCGTCGGATTGAGCTATTACAATTTTTGATGAATAAACAAAGTGAGATGTATTGGAAGACCCGATAAATGTTAAGGGGCTATGGCAGTGTGAACGCTGAAAATTTGGGTGATTTTCGGGAATTTTTTTGGAAGAAAAGTTCTCAATTAAATGGTTCGGAAAATTAAGAATATATTTGGCTATATTTGACCTATATTGCATAATTTTTTCATAGAAAAATATTGAGATACAAGCGACTTATGCGCTGCCTTCGCAGGCGCCAAAAAAAAAGTTTCTCCACTGCTCACGTGATTCCGGCCGATTGAGTAGCTGAAACCGAAAAAGGAAAAAAATGTCGTTAAACTGGAAGGTATTTACTGAACAATGACGTAGGATTTTCGAAAAATATCAAAATCTATCAAAATGGCGTAGTTGTGAAAAAAAGTCTGCTTTCTTGCCTATAAAATGGTCGTTTTTTTCAATGCCAAATCGTCAATTTTCATCCAATCAAAAATATCCTACGTCATTGTAGAGTAAATATATTCAAGAGTACTCACTTCAAATTTCAAGTCAATCGGATAATAGCTCTTTGAGTTACAATGTCGGCAAATTTGAAAAATCTCATTTCATATTCTCGAAAGTATAAAAATCTCATCTCATATTCTTGAAAGTATAAACTGTCGAAAAAGGCAAAAAAAATCGATTCTTTGAAAGTGTCACACTGGTACAGCCCCTTCAGGACGTGTAACTTATTTCCCCCGGTACAAGAGGAAGACTCAATTTTCAATTTGCGTAATAGCTTCAGGCATCGGGAGCGTAACGTGACAAAGGGCAAATTGATGCATCCTGTCATTCGACAGCGGCACTGATGCATTTTTTTATCGAGTAATGAGAAATTTGTTGATAAAAAAAGGCTGGTGCGATAGAAGCAGGTTTAGGCGAGACGAAGGATCAGTCTCACAATGTATACAGATAGCAAAGACCAGTGTAGTTGAACGGAAGTAGAGCACAGGTGGATGCGTGATCTGCTATCATATCGTGGCAGAAGCTTGACGTCATGAATCCCTACAGCACTCAGGGGACTTCCGATGAGCCCGTTCCTTTTGCTTTTCGTCGTTTTTTTTTTTTCGTTCCTTGTATCCTTTAACACGACTCATCCGCAGTCGGTGCGCGCATGCTTTATCTCCCTCGCTCCTTCCTCTTGCAGCTTCAATCTCCCTCGAGAACGGGGTGGAGGAAGGAGGGAAGGGGTAACTCACGTGTGCGTTCTCGAGGCAGCAACAACGACAGTGTAGGGGGAGAGAGAGAGAGAGAGAGAGAGAGAGAGAGAGAGAGAGAGAGAGAGAGAGAGGGAGAAAGGTGTGCGTGAGTCCACGAGCGGTGAGACTCGCATGTAGGCGATGTTCAGTTGGTCTTTGTACCGTGTGGCTGCTGCTGCCGATTCCAAGAGCTTGTTCCAGGTAAAGGGCCTCAAGTCGCGGCGTTGCCGGTTACTCGGGCCAGCAGTGAGGCCCCGACCCCTCCACCGAGTCATGGGGTCCTCCTGCCCGCTCTCTTCCTCTCGTCCTTTTCGCCCCTCCAGGGCAACAGGCGGGCCCGCGGTTGGGACTCGCCGGTGAGGGAGGGGAGACGGATCGAGAAGCCAAGCTCCGACGATCGAGAGTTTGCTGGCCGCAGCTCTTGGGCCTGAGGAGTTTGCTAACGGGTGTTTCTTGGATCTCCCGTTTCTCTTCACGTTTTATCTTTCCTGAGCTCCCCCTGCCTCCCGTGCATCTCGTCTGGTCGCCCTTTTTTTTCTGACGCTCGTTTTTCTCTCCCACTCTTGCTTCCAGTGCCTTATACTCCAGCGCAATATCCTGTGTACATATCGCCGGAGGACAACGCTCAATGATCGTTTAACGATTCGGCGCGGACCACTGCCCGCGCTTCTTCACTCCTTTATATTTATTTGTTTCGTTTTTTCTTCTTCTTTCTCTCCTTCTTTCTCCTCTCGCTCCCCGGTGATTCATTGAATTCGAGAGATGAATGAAAATTCGAAGGGGCCCCCGTAAGACCGTTCTCGAGGTTTCTCTCGTGTGACTAATGCGATATAATAACTGGCGAGGGGACCGAGGCTCGAAGGAAACGAGAGTCACGCGTTATTCGCTCCAAATATTAAACTGTATCTGCGTTCAGTTTGTACCTGTATGCACACCGACATGCGTATAGTTGGAGGATTAAATTTCGATTAAAATCTCGCTCACAACTTAGCCGGGCGACACACACCGATTGTTCGCGAGTTCGCGAACTCCTCACACCGTTGCTTCGCGCGGTAAAGTGGATTATCGTAGAGTCCTTGGAGAAGCTGAAGATGTGGAGGGTGAGCTAAGTATTCGGCTTAAGCTCACTACACGCACGCAGGCGTGCAGAAAAGTGATTTTGAAGACATTCGAGTTTGAAGATGGCCCTCATGGCGGCTCATTTTATCCATACTCGACATTGGCGTACCCTCGATGTCTGCAAAATCACCGTCTTCAAGGTCACTTCAAAGACGGTCCTATCCACAAATTCGATCGAACGAAAATTTGTTGAATGTTCTCAAAACAGCCTTTCCGTAAATATATATATATATAAATCGAGTAAGTAACCCGTCAGAGAAACAGTAGTGCAGATGTAAGGTGGTAGTTGCCACATCAGCAGTGGCGGTGGTACAGCAGTAGTAATGGTCGTGAAGTTTACCAACGCTCGAGGGCAAAGTGCGAGAGGGACAGAGAGAGAGAGAAAAGCAACTTTCGTTCTTGGCGTCTTCTCCTGCAGCACAGGCAGAGCTTCTCCAACCACTACTCGAAATTCAAAGTTATCCGAGAGCTTGAGTCTGGCAACTATCTTCGGCACCACCGCGCGTACGTTTATATGCAATCTCTCCAGTTCACGAATACTTCGATACACGTTGTACGGCGATTTGTATATAAGAATTTAAAAGAAAGCATAACGCCGCTATCCAGAGAGGCACTTCAATGTTTTTTTAGCTTTCGTATAGGTATGGATTCTCATTGTGAATAATGCTAATGTGATTATCAATGAATATATCTAACGGCGAATTGTTATTTGAACGTACTCGATGCGAGCTCTAGGATTCTTAACCACAGAATTATTTTTCTAGTTTTTAAACGTCATATCCTGAAACCCAACAACCCCGTTCAAGCTCCACGACAAGCCATCTCCACATCCAAGGAGCAATATTCTTTTTAAATATTTGATCAACATGTACGTGCGATTTTTTTTCAACGTTTTTCAACTGAGCCTTTGGTTTTGCATTTCTGTTTTATATTTTCTTCTACTGATTTTTCCTGTCTTTTAGTAACTTAGCAGTCTATGTATGGTTAGTATTTGTCTTTTTTCCGCTTATTTTCGAGCTTAGATTTGTATTGTAATGAGGTTAAATTTGAAAAACCCTGTTGGAAATTCTCTACGTATGCACACTCGGTAAATCCGGTATAGCGTAGCTTAAGGCGGGAGTCTGAATTTTTATTGCTCAAATCGATAGATAAACTATCCAAGAATATATTTACAAAGTTACAGAGGCCAATTGTAAATATTGTCGAAGATACAAGGCCAAAAGCAGAGAAGCGATTGATATTTTATCCTATTGGGAACTTTGAAGCGAGTTTTCTCCAGTTTTCATTTTCACGATTTTTCGAAATTGGCGGGCGCGATAGCAAAAAAAACTAAACGACCTATTGAATCAAACCAAAGTTTATTTTCTTCAGTATGAAAATCTCTTCTAAGTGAACGAAAAAAGTAGCTGAAAAAGTCTTTTCAAATAATTTGTATACCATCAAAGTGTTTTTTTTTTCAGACTTGAGAAAAGTTGTAATATCACGATTTTTTCAGCTTTTTCTTAATTCACCCAGAAGAAAAATATATGAGAATTGAAAATTTTATTGGTTTATTTGGTTCAGTTAAGAATTACGGGCTCCATCTTTCCTGCCAATGGGACTGCAGTGGCAAGACGCACGTCGAAGGCTGATAAATCTGCAGTTTATTAACGGCGTTGCGAATAATAACAAAAGTCTTTGGGGCACACGGTTCGGTCAAGTATATCCTTTTATGTAGTCATCGTTATGATCGTCGGTTCTCAAGATTGTTGCAAAAGCTCATTGCAAAGGCGCTTTGCAGTGCATAGAGAGAGAGAGAGAGAGAGAGAGAGAGAGAGAGAGAGAGACCGGAACTCGACGCGCCTTGACAGAAATAGATTCTACCGGTCATTCAGCACTGGCGGATAGGATATCGTTGAGCCAGCAAACCTACACACACTAACGATGTTTGTGCGTGTATATTCGTGTGCTTAATTCTATACGGCGAGGCATAGTGATAAATACATCCTCGATATAATGAGATCGACGTGATTTAATGGATCCGAGTGGAACAGTGCACTGTGTGAAGTACTCTTCGCTCAGCCATTATGTGTACACGTATAGTTGATGTATCTTGTGTATGGTACAGTTGTATCGGAGTATCTATAATAGGCGTCCAAGCACGAGAGAGTAATGCCATTGAGATATTTCCCGATTGCCGATCCACGCTCGCTCCCTCTCCCTTTCTTTCTTTCCCTCTCTCTTTCCAACGCTGTCCATGCACCACATCCTGGTACACTTAATTAAATCGTTTCATGATTCCCCATTATTTATTTCCTACCACCGCTGTCAAAGAACCCTGAAATACTTTCGTACATTCTTCGAGATACATATTTTCTCTCGTTGCCATGCGTGCGATCGTTAATTCAAGGCACTTCGAGCCATCTGTATCAATTACGGATTGGGAAGGAAAATGAACGAGGCTGCGAATCGATTCCCATTGGGTTATCGCTGTTCTGTCAGATTGTACTCGAGATGATGACAAATTGTGTCAGCCAGGTGTTTTTCTTTTTTTTTAGTAAAAAAAGATGATTAGATATTGAGAAAGTAATCAGCAAAATGATCGTTCAAGAATTGGGTAATTCTTTAGATAACTGACTTTTCCGAAAAATGAGATTAAATTTTGGTTTGCCATTTTCTCATTTATTGGGTTATCAATGATGATATTGAGTCGGGGGGAGCTGAAATTTTTCATTAACAATTTTTTTACGAGTAATAAATCGTTAAACATAATTTCGAAATGTTCAAAAATGCCCTATTTTATCACGTGTTTCCGCGAACTTCAAAACACCATAATTTTTTATGGGGGGGGGGGGGGTGAATTTCACCTTCTGAATATTCGAATATTATCACTTATAACACGATAAATGAGAAAATAGCAAAAACATAATTTTAGGCTCATGCGTCGGAAAAGTCACTTATCTAAAGAATAACCAATAATTGTCAAAAAAAGAAACGTTAAAAAAAACGTAAAAAAAAGAAAAAAGGAACGTCATTTTTCTAGCTAGCAGCGAATACTGGCACGATCAATGATTGAAGGGTTCGTTCTTTTCTGTTTTTTTTTTGTCCCAATACTCCATGAAGCGTGTATCGTTCACTCGTGGTGCCATTTGAGACGATATTACAAGGAATACACGTTGAACGTTCGCGATGAAGGCCCTCATCGAAGTTTTACATGGTATCCCTTCTTCAAGTATCACGAGTCTCTTTTCCACCCGTGTTATAGCGCGAAACAAGGATGAGAGGGAAAGAGAGGGAGATAGCGAAAAACTGTAATGCCCACGCCTCTTCACGATTCCTTTGTACTGTCATCCGAGCTTCACTCGCGTTCTCGTCTCACAAAACACACGCCCTTACCGCGTCTATTATACACTCGCTATAAAACCGACCAACACGAACGAAAGAACGAAACGTCGAGTCTCCCGATCCACCTACGGATCCCTTCTTCGCTTTCACGTACACGAACTTTACCCCTTTTTCTTTCTCTCCCTCACTCTCTCGCTCGCTCTCTTTGTCGGGGTTCGCGCACGTGTACGCACACACGGAACATAAATTCGATATCTCCGGTGATCCGCCACGGACTTGTTTCTACGAGAAATTTCAACTACAGAAAATGTCCACTTTCGACGTGGTCTCTGAAACTTTTTACGGAGGATATTATGTCCTCGCGTTCGATGCTACAATACCAAGTCGCGAGAATAAAAGAAAGAAAGGAATCAGCGTGTTTAATTCCTTTGTCAGTGTTTTGCGAAGCGGCATTGTGCTAAAATCAGATATATTCTGGTGGAGAGCGAACGCGCACGGCGGTAGGCGATGAATTGAATATAGATAATGAAATAAATGTTAACCACGCTTTCCTTAAGTATCTGCATATGCATGAACATTTCTTTCTCCTCTTCCTCTCCTGCGTTTTGGTGCTTTTTTTTGCCATTCGTTCAACTTTTTAATTCGTTCATTATTTATGATTCTTCGGGCATGATTGCACAACGGTTCAGCCGAGAAGTGCAAAAGAAAGAGGGCGAGGAGCAGGATCAGAGTCTCTCGGGCGAAGACTCGAAGACAATGGACCACGAGATTATACATATATACATGTATCCGTGATACTAACACGGTGATATAACAAAACAAGCAACGGGTGGCAAAAGTTTCACGCGTGGGTCTCTCGGCACATTCCCAACTGCACATACAATAAGTATCTCCTGTTCGTGCTGACACACCGATTACGAACACGAAATTATGAAATTATGTGCACGAAAATAAAGTTTTTGTCATTTGGGTACTGTCTATCTCAACGATGTGCAACGAGTTAAATTACAGGCTAAAAGAACTCTCCTTTCTCCACTTTTCGCTCAAACTTTGTCGAGTTTTGAGATATCGCGCTAAAATTTCGGATAAATCTTGAGAAAAAAAAAGTGTGAGCATGTCCGATACTGCATTCGGCAAGAATTTATAGAAGGATTTATTTAGTTAATTCAATTCGATCGTTATTATTATTGTTTTTATTTCAAATATTCCATCGTATGCCCTTGGACTTTAACGATACCGTTCCTTTCAATTTTACCCAGTTATCACTGGACCATTCATGAATTCTGCACGAAAGACGCCATTAGATATCTGCAGCTAGAATGACAACTGATGATTAGATTTTTATTAATTTATGATTTGGAAGATGAAATTCAAAGTGTTCGAAAATCGGTAGACTTTGAGGGGAGAATGTCACATTGTATGACATACATTGTGACTTTCGAGTGCGAGAGCTGTAGCTGAAATTTTCAAACCGAGATGTCTCGAGGATGAATAACACTTGGTGCAAAATAAAATCGTCATGAATTGCGTCAGTGAATTCTACGGACCCTGATGCTTTGTTTTTCCTAAAAAAACTCAACCATCTATCAGAAAACTGGGTTCGAAAATTTGTGAGGTTATGTTGATCTCGTATGCATGCCCTTGGAAGAAGCGAGCGTATTTTTCATCCGTTTCCTGTCGATAAATCAATACGAACATTCGTGTAGCCATATTAACCCTTTTTATCACCGTGTGACAGTTCACAAAATCCCATATTGACATTTGAGCGTTTTTTTTTTTTAATCAATTTCTCACAACGGCTACAAATTATTCTATAGTTTTTTAGTGCAATTCTTGCAACCTGGATGGCGTTAGTCTGATCAAAATTTGTTCGATATTCACTTATCGCGGGATTGAAAAATTCGAGTGTGCGTAAGGTTTGCGAAAATCTAAAAAAACATATCAAACACAAGACAGCGAGATCGATATCAACGACGGCTTTGTGCAAAAGCAAAACAACTGCTTTAAAGCATTCCATACAGCATAAAGGAATGTTACGACACAAGGTAACATGTATGTCACACCCCCTTTATCGCTTTATAACTAGCTCCCTTATTGAATAAAAAAAAAACTAAATAATACGTGTTTTTCCATTTATTAAATCCTACCATAAAGTCAACTGTTTTTTTAATTTTTACTTTGTAGAGTTACGAAGGGTTAATATTGCATGTATAAATGAATTATACAGGAGATTGATCGTGGACAGTGCGAAGCGGCAAAGTTTGCACCGTCCTGTATCCCACCGAGCCCGATTGTGATATAGAGAGAAAGTCTGGGTTAGCCTGGGTGCTCTCGCGCTCGCATTATGCTGGTATTAGTAGAACGGCTTATAATGGCTCAAAGACGAACGCGTGTAGATCTTCGTGCTGCAGCCTCGCAGCATCTTCGCACGCGAGGCTCTCTTTCGTGCTGACTCCGCAACACCCTTTGGTGAAAGACAGAGAGAGGGGGCGCGAGGGGGAAACGAAAGGCAGACAGAAAGTAAGGAAAACGAAGACGGAGAAGACTCGAGGCGAGAGATTCAACAAATTATCTTTGTGAGCAACTCTCGGGACGATTTTAATGAGCGGATTAATAAGGCCATTGCGCAAAGTTACGTGCACAAAATTCGCAAAGTACGAGAAAGAAAGATAAAGGCAGACAGCAAGGGTTTTGCCGTTTGTCCAGAACCGTACCTCATAATTACGGATTATCAAAAAAAAAAATACTCATAAAAAAATATTCAAAATTTGTCCAAAAATCGGGATGAAGAATTAAAAATTCTTGAAAAAAAAAGATGCGTCTGTAATTTCGGCAATTAATTTCAAATCAACAACAGTCATCGTATTTCGAAAATGGACATATGATTTTTGCCCAGTAAGCTGTGCACGAGTGCGCTTTGTTATTATACTGCGATTTTGCCGCAGTTGGCAAGAAACCGAGGAAGGCTGAAAATGGAGAGTGACTGGGCAATTATCCTGCGGTTTTGTCTCTAAATAAGTGCCGCTAATTCACCTCTTAATGTGGAACATCCGGTGTGGGGAGCAGGATCGTCGGGAAGAGTGAGACCAAACTTGCATTATGCAGCGCATATGGATGCACGTACATGTGCATATTCGCACACACACGTACGTATACATGACACATATAAGCTGAAGATCGGTGCATCAACAACCGGCACGTCGTTTCGCCAAACGGCCAGGATAATGGTCGTTTTCTTGTTTGGCTCACCTTAAAAATGCAGCTTGGAAAGATCGCTGCACTGGTTGTGGTTTATCATGGAGCGCGAAGCGAGGGATCAGGGGTTACGCCGTGTGTCCGATGAAACATGCAACCCCCGTGCATTTCTCATGGCCGCAAATAAGTTTTCACGAGCCAAATGCAGTCAAACCGATTCGCATGTAGCAGGAAAGAAAGAGAACATCGCATTCATAATGGAAGACGTTTATTGGTGTACGAAGAATAACGAGTGATCCAATTGCAAATGGTGAAAAGCCTATGGCCGATATTCGGAGCGGTGACCGCTTAGTCGTGCACCGGTTACACACCAACCGGTCTGCGGAAGGCCAATACTTCTGAGACCTTGATGTATATGAGTAAAACGTCTGTCCACAAGAGAATCAGAAGTGTCTTCCACAGTTTCCCCGTACCTTCGGCAAATGCGCCACAGTGTAGCTTAATACGGCGGTGGGCGCAATGAAATGTTAGGTTAGATTAGTGAATTGCGGCTAGGGAGTGATAGGAAAGTCTTCATTGGGAACGGGTAATATGTAAATACCGCAAGGGTTGGAACTATGGAAATGGAAAAAGAGTAGATGTAGGAATCGGGAGAGGGAGGGAGAAGTAATCAACTGCCAATGTTTAGTTGGGAATTAAAAGGAAAGGAACTGAATAACTTTATTAAAATGAATTCAATGATAACATGTCAATATCCTGCTACTCGTGCTTGCGTTTGAGGACCATCTCACTTCCTTCGATCCTGTCACTGCCTTACCTGCCCCTGCCAAAGCAGACTCGTAATCCTGAGAATCGGACTCCACACATACACATATCACCGCGAGTACATACCCCTTTATCGAGTATATACGCACGTATACATACACGCACGATTACATGTGCGACGGTGTATAAATCGACCCAAGTGTGTCGCCCTTGTATGGCTAAAGGTGTGCGCGCCGCTATATAGAGATCGGTACTCTCGGTGGGCAATCTCCATTATGTATCGGCCGATGTAAACGTATATCACCCACCACAGCGATTGCGAGAGTCTCGCGGACAATGATAGATCAATGCGACACACCCGAATTAATGGGCAATGCGTACTCACGCTTGTTGCAACTATATGACGTCATGTATGCGCGTATGTACGTATGTGTGTGTTGATAAAAGTATGCGTGGCAAGGGTTTTGGATAGGATAGGAATACGTGTATCTGTGCGGAATCGCGTATTGCAACTAACCGGTACGTAAACGAACATTTCTCTCGGATTATCACCATGTTCCCGACCTCCTGTTGTCTTCTCTCTGTTTCCTAACTGAATTGAGCACCGAACAGCGAACATGCGATATAGTCTCGTGTTGCCTGGCGGCGAGCTCTGTTATCACTTGCTCGTATTTTCCACGTTCCCGCTTCCTGCTATGGCACCGAGGTGGATTACATACCTACGTGTATTAAATTACCCGTGCATATGCAAACTGCATCTCCGTATGATTACAGGTCGTTCCCGTTCGGTCGTCTTTTTTTTTCCTTTTGGGCAGATTCGGTGACAATTTTCAGTCGAGCAATCCGCCGAAAGAAAGTGGGTTAGGATTTGTCAGAGTTCTTTGGAAACTACAAAGATTTTGGGCTTTCGAATGCCGGATGTTTTCCATATATAGTTGCAGTCGTCGTTCCAGATCACTGCACCAGCCGATCGGATGTTTTTAATTGACCGGATGGTCAATGAAAAACACCCGGCAGGATGGTGTGCCAAATATTATTGATCATTCGTAAAGTCATCTGGCCCAAGATGTCCAACTCGATGATGAAGTGTTAACTTCTTGGGTGGAAAAAAGCCGGGAATCGAATGGATTAGTGTATAAGACATCTCCATAATATACGCATGATTTGGTAATTCTACTTGATTAATATCGATAACTTATGGCTGTTTTGGATAAAATCCCTGGGGCTATTGCAATCCATACCGTAGGGCAGTCGATATTACCGCATAACGTGTGTAATACGAGAGAATTAATCATTACTCGACGACTCGTATAATAAATGACGAAATTGTGGTCGGTTGTTGCAATTATTAGGATTGTAACGTGTACACGTATCCCTCTCACGAGCGAAACGTCTCTTTGGTTTTTTTTTTGTCTTCTTCTTCGCTTTATTCCTTTTCTACCGAGCTGAGAAACACTGACGTGAACACGAGAGAGGGATACACGGTGGTATAGAAAAGCACGACGGGAGAAGTTGGATGTTGCTTGCCGATGATTTATCATGCGAAGTCCGTCGCGTCGGCGTGCGAAACCAACCACGAATAAACCCGAAGCTTCATTTCGCTTTAGCCGGCGTACGTATAGTGAGAAAGATGAGGCCACGCGGTAGCTGCTTTTGCAGCCGCGATGAGCTCCTCGTCGAGCCACACACGACATTCGTCTTTGTCGCGCGAGAAAAAAAGAAAGAGAGGTGAGGAAGAAACGGTCGAAACGGATAGCGTATACAAGACACATATAGGAAGCAAGGGAAGAGTAGGGGATCATCAGCAGCGCAGCAGCTCGTTTTGCCTGTGTGTACGGATCGAATAACCGCTCACATCGCCCCATCTTTCTGGCTAACTCGCTCAATTATCTCGTTATCTCCGACAGGATCGATTAACGATCTGGCTGTCTACTATTTAGCAAGAAATCTCGGGGTATTTGTTCTCGAGCTTCTGGCCAAAGATCGCCGCATGATGACCGAACCCTCGTTATCGTCTTGAGGCTTGTTGACCATCCGAAATACAAAATAAAACGCATTGAAATTTCATCGCGCGGTCTTGAGGCAATGGATCACATGGTCGATCGATAGAAAAAACTGCGCCCAACTTTTCGTCTGGATGAACTACATTTGAAGCAAACGGCGAGATACATTCTGTTCATCTACCATGTGGTGGCTATCAGAGGGTGGCTCTTTTCTTCCCTACACAATGCCAATTGCTGGAGATAAAACTTTGGAATCTGCAAAATGATGTTGAGCACTCGCGGCGGCTGTGCACTTCCGCCTTGCAGGATCACACAAAAATAGATGTGGTGGATCATCCCAAATGGCTGGCTGATAACGCGTTCAACAATTTTCCAATCGGTATACAAATAATTGCGAAAGAATCAACGCTTAAGCAAAGAGTTGTTCTTTTTAACTGGTTGGGGCAATTCCAAAGTGTTGGCTTTGTCATAAACCTGATGCAGAAGCGTTGGAGTTGTCGAATTGGGAAAATTGCAAGCTTGCTGAAAATTCGAAGCATCAGGAGGGCCAGATTCACCGCAATCCGCATCGCGCAAGTCCCCTTCCCTTTTCCTTCTCACCGTCTTTCTCCCTCTCGCTCTAGCCGAAGCCACATCTTCGTTATCATCATCAAATGATGGTCAGACATGCCAAAACTCTGAAGCACGACGACCGACAGCCACCATTATACACGTTTCGCAATTGCCTATACGTAGCTGATAGTAATAGAACGCGATAGAAATTTGTACGACATAGAACGAAAACGGCTGCGATCCCGAAACTGATATCGGTTATGGGATCGCAGGCTACCGAATACCGAATGCTCCAACGTCCGCGCTCAGGAATTATTGGATCTCTCGGCTGTTTCCTCCAACTCGCGACATATTCGTGTCGCAAGTTGTCCGTACATAGCTGACTCAGTCAATCGTCATGGTCGTCCTCATCCTCTAATGTGCCCTGTCTCGTTGTCTTGAGAAACGTAGATCGCGGAGAGTGTATGCAAACATCTGCCGAAGCCGACGATGCAACGTCGTTTCGATATTCGACGCGCGCCGCAACGAACCCGAGGCTATAGAAACGTCTGAAATGCCGGGCGAGTTTATGCGAAAGCTTATATATCCTTGTCACGGAAATTTCCCGCAAGCTCGGAGAAGCTCTGAAGAGAGAAAGCGAGAGAGGCAGAGAGATGGAAAGCTTCTCGAGAAGCTCCTGCGTCCCGGTCGCAATTAATTTTTTTACAATGGAATAAAGCTTCCAATGGCAATTCAATGGTCCCTATTTTTTACAGCCTCCCTGTAAATGCAACGATCTTTTGGATGTTTACATTTGAATCTTATCTGAAGAACAGGAATAAATAAATATTTTGCGGAAAGCAGAACGTTGAAGATACGGAATGTCATTAGACGCAAATACATATAACAAAAGTTCAATTTTGGAGTCACAACTAAATTTGCTGCATCGTCTTTGCGTAAAAAAAGAACATCGGGAATACAGAAGAGTTTCTTATTCAAAATTGTAATTGATTTGTCTGCAAGACATATCATCACCAGTCACAGTTACGATTTTTCATCACAAAACTACGCTCAATTACCTAAATTTGGGTATTTTCTCGAAAATGATGTACTCGAGATGAAAATTTCCAACTTGCAGTTTTGTTGAACATACCTGGACCTAAAGATACCACAGAATCCTTTAGTATTCTTCGATGCAACGCTTTGTCCTCCTTAAACATCAAGTTATTGCCCAGGATCGAAGTATCTTTTGCTATTTTGAGCTTTCGATTGATAAGATTGATTAAATGTGTTCGTCGGAAGACGGACTGTAAGAAATAGAGATTGAAAAGCGTTCGTAATCCTACCGTAACCACAAAATTCTGAAGCTCGCCAAAAAAGCTCCTCTCGCAAACAAAAAAGGAAACTTCAACGTCTCATTTTATGCACGAATATATATGACGATGCCTCATATTCGGACATATATAATACGAGAGACAATGTGGGTAATAGTATAGTATACGATGCTCGGGACACGCGCGGTTTTGACTTTACTACATCCGATACTGCAGCATACACGTAACGGGGACACGCGATCGAAAAAAAAAAATCTCGGTTCCCGGTTCGGATACATATATCCAACTCTCGAGTATCGATTACGGTACCTGGATATCTCGAGTGTTTCCACTCCCTTGTGGGTATACGGTAGGCACGGCGATCATTCGCTTGAAAATTTATCATTCGTTTCAGTGATCAATTTTCTTGATTTCTTCATTAAAAAGCCCCTGCATACACGTGTATACAAGCGTTTACGTAAAATTCCACAGACACCAATAAACTGTTGGATGTTATTTCCAGTTCGCGAATTAAAACGCTTCGAGGTAAAAATAGTGTTAAGGGGTAAGGCCACAGTAGAATTTACAAAAAATAGATTTTTTTTAGCTAAAACGGTGCTCTATCATCATAAAAATAAGTTACTATTCGATTTATAGCAAGAACATTTTTTTTTCACCTACTTTAAGCGTATAACGTAAGCCCACCTCTGGCACGGCCATAGAGTACCGAAAATTTTAAACGTGTTTTTCTCGAAACAGCTTTTTCCCAATTGGCGTGACAAATAACGTCAACAATTTTCACTCGATTTACTTTAAATTTAAAAGTTATGTTCCTAATTGCATTTCGCAGAGGAGGACGTACGGAATTTCTGATTAATCGAAAACTTTTCATTTTGTGAGCAGTTTTATACGAAATTTTTCACTGAAAATTCATTCAAATACCTACAACTTTTGAATAAAACAATATTTTTTAAATTCTGTACGTACTTCTCTAGGTATTCTAATGTAGACTGACGAGAATTTTTGTTTTTTGTTCTAGGCAAAAAATTGTGGATGCTAAATGTCACGCCGCGGAGCGCCTAAAAAAAGATGAAAGAAAATATTAGTAGTCGGCCATTTTGTACACCGAAAAAAATATATATATATATTTTCTAACAGCTTGATATTCATACTAAATAGATGTGTAATTAAGGGAGACTTTGTTCTTGAAATTTTCAAAAAATCAATTTGAGCTCAACATGAGCAGTTAGAAGAAGAGGAGGGATGCCTCTATGGACCAGGCATTGCCGATTAGCGGTAATTATAAACAAATTTGTGTAAACACATTACAAATCTTTAAACGCGTTTTTCTCGAAAACACGTTTTTAAAAATGGCTGACATTCTCCTGACCGCTGTAATTAACATATCGACCTGAAATTTGGAGAGCATACTCAGAAAATATGTCTTCACGGAATGACGGATCGTTTTTTCGATAGATACATTTTTGCATTTATTATTTATCTTTTTATGCGAAAAAAACGCGAAAATTCGATTTTTTTTTTAATTGGCGCCATTTTCCGAAATTTGTACTACACGAAAAACCCATCCGTCATTCCATGACCAAAGGGTCACAGATTGATAATATGCTTTGAATTTGTGTTTCAGATCAACAAAGAGGGGGCAGTGATGTCAGGCGTTTACCTCCCGCGATTTGAGGACCTGTTTTCGCGGAGCTGCACCGGCCGCCATTTTGGGTTTTTTTTTTCAAAAAAAAATTTTTTAACGTTCTGTATATCATGAATAAAAGCAAGAAAAAAACCGCACTCAAAACGCTTTACTCGTTTCCTTTAAAAAAAATAAAATGTAAACGCCTGAAATATGGCACTCCAAGGACAAAGTCTCCGTTAATTTTATGAGCGAATCACTTTTTTCATACGAAAACAAATGTTAAATTCGCACATGATTTTATACCCTTTACTGTGGCCTAACCCCTTAAACACATCGACAAAATGCGAATGATGAAGTTGGTTTTGCTATTGAAAAGTACCGAGCGAACATTTCGATCGATGGACATGTCAGATACAAAGAACAGCAACGATGAAGATATACCGAGCCAGATTTATCGGCCGTAAATAAGCCCTCAATATTGTATACGTATACGTATTGATATTTGGTGGCTCCGTTCGATCTTCCGTGTCCAGAACCAACTGAATTAACACACAGCTAGTCTCATTTCTCTCGTGTCTACCTGTATCTGTAGTACGCGGAACAGAACCGAGGAAACATCGTTACAGTTGCAGTTGCAAGCCTGATATCACTCCTGTATTCCGTAGATACATAGATACGCGCACACGTGCATACGCATCGCGGCCCTGCATATGAACGGACGCGTGTTGTATAGTTCGGACGGTTGGCAATATATTACCTCGCGATGTCTCCTGCAATTTACGTACGATTATGCAGATACCCGGAGAGGAACTCGCGCGCCTACGTGGACCAAACACAGAGGGAAAGAGCTCGAGTGAGCAAGAAGAAGAGAGAGAGAGAGAGAAAGACATGACGGCAATACGTGTATGACGGTGTCGCGTTGTGCGTTCTATCGCATATCCAACGACGTTTACTATAGAGGTAGAGAGGAAGGGAGAAAGTTAGAGAGTCCGTGTAATATGTGCTGTGCACCCTTCTATATGACCACCGGAGCTCTCTCGGTTGGCCAGACGGTTACGAGTTACGTTAGCCTCTCTCTGTCTCTATCTATAATACCCCTGGATAGAGCTTACCGTTTACATAGCGAACTACAAAAGCCTCACCTCCGTATCGCTCTCCTATTATTATCTCCTGCACATAGCCACTACGCCTTTCTCCACACACGGAGGGAGCTTTGTTTTCGTGGTAAAAAAAAAACACTGTTTCTAGGTTTTAATGCCAACGCGCTCAGGATGGGTTTAAAAGAAGATATTTTTTGTAGACGCTTCTGGTCTTTGAGATACCTGGCGGAATGTTTACACACATTGACGATGGGTATAGAAAACTTGAAATTTGTTTTAAAAGTATTTCAGGTATGCTGTCGCGAATTTTAAAGTCTCATCCTCGCACAGGCCTTATAAGGTCCGATTGAGTTCAACCTGGTAAATTCGTAATCAGCGTATGATTTTGCATCGACAAGGGCGTTGGAACCTCGATTGGGCCCCCAGATTGGAATTGGTCGTATCTAATCGATGAGACGCAAGACTTGAAAATGGACCTTTTTTATTTATTGCTAAATTGGATTGGGCAGACTCTTATTCGATGCGAAATCGTTTTTTGGCCACGACTTTTCAAGCCCATCCTTGTCCAGGCCTCCTTAGGCAGGACATCGATCTTTATAAATATAAAAGTGTGTCGGAACAAGAGGATTTTGCATCGACAAGGGCATCGGAACCTCGCTTAGGCCCCTAGATCGAAATTGGTCGTCGGTTACGAGCCTTTAAATTTTCCAAAAAATATCTTCATGGCACTTTTCCAAAATGTTCCTTTTCGGGGCATTTTTTGAATGTGCATTCCATTAAAAATATTAAAATTCAAAATTCCGATTATGGAATAAAAAAGTTCGCGCATTGGGTTTGCGATAATTGATTAAAGGGTTCCGATTTTAAGATGGTTTAAATTGTCAATAAAACATTTCCACGGTGTGACTTCGCAAAACCAGAGATATCTGAATAAGAATTGGCAAGGGAGTTTAAATTTCAAGTTCGATCGATTTTTTTCTAAATAATTTGGAAATTGATAATGTAGGATAATAGAAAAATTCTTACAGAAAACTGTCATTCAATTGTGCTGTACAAAAAAAATTATCCAGGCCAAAAGCTTGCTCACTACTTCCTCAATAATTGATTTCGGTTTAAATCTGGCAGTATGAGGAAGTTTGTTTTTAGTTACACGAGGCCTCCTCTACGAGGGAGCCGGAGGTACAAGGCAGACGTATTGGCGATAAAAATTGTGACTTAGCTGCCTTGGTGTAAGAAAAACGAACTCTCTCGCATGACAAACTCCAGCAATAAGATAAACGGATAAGGAAGCATTACTTGTGCTAGTTTCCAACTTTTGTTTTACGTACTTGTCAAGACGAAATCGGCGTTGGACCTCGCCCAGGTGTCATTCCTTTTCATACGCTCAAACTACAAAAGAACCTTCTCCTTTCCAATTAACTTAACCGTTTCGATAATAATAAAACATTTCCGCGATCATCTCGAAGTACTATTAAAAAAGGATTGGAAGAAAGAAACCTTGGAACCTTCTGTACATTAAATTATCGATATCGTGTTGAAATTTGCATCGTTGAATGTAACGAATGTTCTATTTTACATTTTATTTCCCTTATTTTCATTACTTGAAGAATATTTTCTTATAGATTCACATTGTATATCGCTTAATGAATATTTTTAAAAAGGTTTGAGAAAGTTTTCTCAAACCAATTAAGTACAGAAATATTCATTATCATTGCAACCAACGATGCAAACTTCAACTCCATATTATCAATTCGCTACATAATCGTCTACGTCTCATTATCATTGTCTTCAATTTTCTTCTCTCTAATTAAAATTAACGCGCTCTCTCAAAGCCATTCCGTGGCTTCGTAAAAAGGAATAGCGAAAATCATCGGTTCGCTTTTATAAATCTACATACCGGTCGGTATACAGGCAGGGCTTTTTCTTGTAGGTGGAGTTCAGTATTTGTACAGTGTGGTGAGAGCTTCGAGAGGGTTGAGAGTCACGCACGTTTACACGGACAGCAACTGTGCATTAGTGCGGTGTACAGATGGGAGGGGGGGGGGGCACTGAATGCTTCTCCCCTCGATGAATATATGTGTATGTAACGCACCCGTATGTAAATACGCGAAACACATTATGGGCAGAGCATAACGACCAAAGAATACACGGAGGTGGGGAAATTTCTGTGTATATCCCGCATGTATAGGGCATTATGCACCAAATCGGCACGGCCATTATCAAGGTCAAGAACTGAAAGATTTTTTTTATTTTTCTCCACTCCACGTAATGTGCTGCAACGAAAAATGCTCTTTTCTGACAGTAGTGGACGTGCAACCCCGAATAGCAGCCTGTACCGGCACAGGATTATCACAGTTTCCTGGTGCCCCTGTGTACACGCGACGCTGTTTCATAAAAGCGAGATGTGGGCACGAGGGATACGTCTCTAAGGAACGGGAAATTATGAAGTGACAAGTGGAAATTGATTAATTTAATTAATTAATCAATATACAAATATTATATTAATATATAAATTTAAATTTAAAATAATTTAATTTTTATTTAATAATTAAATTTAACTTTAAAATCATTTAATTTTTTTCAATACGATTTTTTTATAGTATCGTATTATAGGCTAAGTCTTAATTTTCAGTTGCAACAAAGATTTTGTGAAAATTTAAAAAATTGACCGGGTTATCAAGATTTTTGTAAGGAGAAGGATTTTTAAGTGCTTTTTTCGAAAATCTATATTTTTTCTACAGTATCGGTCATGCAAATTATTATACTGAAAGTACACTTTTATTTATTTTTCATTCCAGATAACCCTGGTTTGCAGAACTACCTACACCGATTGCGGATGCGGCAATGGCGGCACTTTGTTTAAATATTAATAACGTTAATTATTTATTAACATAATTCAAATGAAAAAAAAAAAACGTATAATTGGCAAGACTATGTATTAGTTGTGTGCAAATACCGACCTCGTCATCCCAATACTCTCATTATAAAAAAATGTTGAAAACTCGTATGTTAAATGTACTTATGTAGGCTCGTTAAGCAAATCGATGCAGTTATAGAGATATCAATCAAGCACACGAATAATGCAGATTATAAGTCAAAATAAGTGATTATGTTTTGAAGTATACTTATTTTGAGAAAAAATACCTTTCCTTATCGAATTATTAATTTGGACTTGCTTAATGCAGGAATTATGTTTACGTTCCTGCATAGGGAAATATTAAAAGTGCATGCAGAATTAAAGATCTCTGACAGTATCACTACAAGTCTAGGATGAAAGACATTTCCAAAAGAATCGTAATTTCAATACAGACGGTCTCTCGTTTAATGTAACACAAAAAAATTAGCTATTAGAGTCTAACTCATTTGGCCTTGGATGCCCCATATAGATTGTGCATATTCTGCTCACTTCAGTTCACCGGCTAGTTTGGCGTTCAATGCTCAAGCGGTGCATGGGAGAGCTCGACGCGATCTTCCTCCCCAACGATCCGGCGATCGTTCGAATAATAATGGGCACAATTACGCGGCCCGGATGCGATTTCTACGAGATCCTTCGCGATCCCTGCTCCAGACTTCATTTTCTTTTCATATCTTCTTTTTTTTCGATCTCTTTTGTTTTTACGATTCTCGTTATTATTCACCCGCGATCCATGGCGTTTCCTCCGGGCAAAAATCATCGATGAGTTATGCGCACGAGGGGCAACGAGATTGCCAAGCTTTGGGGCGTACCGAATAACATTATTCCTATGAATTTTACTCCGTATCAATTTTCGAAATTATTGCGGAAAATTAATGAACACCGTGGTTCTTTTATTTCGAGAAGTTCACAACAACGAAAAGTAAAAAATGTTTCCGAATATTTTGGTTGCGACGGCGCCTACGACATTTTCGCCAGAAAAGTTGTCTAAAATGTGCTTAGGTTGCGGGGTGGAAACAACGCAGGTAGAAAAAAAAGTAAAACAAAAAAAAGGAAATACCTGAGGCAGAAGTCACGCAGGACACAGCGGAGTGGATTATCTCCTCGGATAATGATTCTTCAAGATAATTTCGCGTCGGGTCTCGAACACTTCGGCAAAAAGATACGGCAAGATAGCGAGAATAAGAGAAAGAGAAAAGCCCACCCACATGGTCGCCAGACAGGCTCAAATGAGAGAAAGAACACCCAGCATCTGCGCCAGCCAAAGATATGAAAATCACAGTGCGGTTCACGGCTGATGATGCGAAGATGTTCTTACGCTTGTCTCTCCTGCGATCTCGACTTTGTAAAAAGACGATGCGAAAAAATTACTATCGGTCTCTCTTTTATTCTTGTGTCATTTTCCATTCCCTCCCGCCACTTCCGCCCGATGTCACGTGGGTAGATGTAAACTGATCGAAAACGATGTGCATCACAGCATATCAATTTAGAAAAACTCATTTTTTGCCAGATTCAACAATCTTTTACTGGAGCCCAAAAATGGTCACTAATTGAACAGTCTTGCCTAATCAAAAACTCAATTCAAGTATCTTTGAACCTATACATTATTTTCATCCGGTGGCAGAGTGGAATTTGAAAGTGTCATTTCGTTCGAGGACACATATCGTAATAACATCTATTACAAGTGCAATTTATTACGTTTTCGAGCTGAAAAAAAATTACGTTTATGATATAGGGACGTGAGTAGTCGAGTATTTCCCACTCGACGCATTAACAGTGTGACCAGCGCATTCAAAGCACTGCCAGGAGTAAAAAGAAAGAACTTTTGACGAGGCTCAAAATTTCCTTGGCCCGGAGAGAAGCTTCAACCATTATTCCTTGCCCTCTACTACTCTGCTAGCAATCCCAGTATAATATATACAATTTGTCACTCTATACGTGCCGTTGAAGCTTGACATTTTTTTATTCCTATCTGCGAGCAAAACGGACACTTCATCTGTTCTCTTTTTCTTCCTACGGCTACAGATGCGACATGTTTGGCATATACATATATTCCGGTTTTTCGGTGTGGTGGTCGTTAAATCTCTCTAATTTGCTGGTCATTTATGGAAACGTGATACCGTCACGAATACAGTTCAACAAAAGCGCGTATACATTTCCATATGCTCGAACACTGGGAATGTTAAAATTCACAAGAAGACGTATTGAGTTTCTCCCAAAAACTTTAATGTGTATATCGAGGCGTACAAAATTAGAAAAACTTATTTTTCGCCAGCTTAAACAACTTTTTGCTGAAACCCAAAAATTGTCACCGACGACTCTTGCTTCATCAAAAGCTGAATTGAAGTATCTACTTGAAATATATAAAAGAAAGTAAATACTTTATTTGAGCTTTTCGGGTATCTACTTGAAATATGTAAAATCAAGTAAATACTTTAATTGAGCTTTTGATCAGACAAGCGTGGTTAGTTGGTGACAATTTTTGGGTTTAATAAAAAAAAGCTGTTAAATATGGCAAAAACGAGTTTTTCTAATTTCGAACCTATCCATTCTGCGTAACAGTCATTTTCAAAGAATAATTGTCATTCTCTTGCTGCAATTTACGTCCATAATTGATCGAGTATAAAATTATCTTTAAGTCTCATTCGTTCGAGCGCTGCGTTTCATCAATTCGTCACGTTCCAAGAATTCTTTATAAAATTGATTTAAATACAATGTAAAAAATTAAAATGCACGTGGTACGAAAAACCTTAAAAAAAAAACCACGAAAAGTTTGAGTTCTTTGACAGATTCGGGCCATTTTGGAAAAACTCGTGTCGTCTGGTCTCGGCACGATGCGTTTCGGCTTTCCATTTTTGTTCCCTGTAAATTTTATTGTCTTTTTTCCGCTTTTTGTAAAATGTGAATACACGGTCGAGTGATTCTACGTTCAGATATCGCAGAATTGCAATGGGAAATATTGTACACGATGAATAAAATCAATGTGAAAAATATACGAATATTGTTCGCTCCAGGCATGGGGGTGTTTTTTTTTATAGTTCATTTACGCTCCTGTCTCCCACTCTCTTTCTCTGTCGGTTCTTTTTTGTTCTTTTTTCGTTCACCTCTATATTGAGAACCCTCAGGGCTGGGGTATCGGTTGGCCGTGTGTTTGTGTATTGCGGATCGCCAGACACGAGCTCCAGTTTGAAACGCCCGGTCTGCTGTTCATGCTCCATTCAAACGATTCGTGTTCAATGAGACGATGACGAATCCGCAGTAAATTTACGGCCTCTTGGGCACGAAACTTCGAAAGGAGAGAAAGATAGAAAGACAGAGGAGAGAGGGGTTGGAAAAAACGCATCATGATTTTCATTAGCGATGATTATTGTAGCGTGCATGAGATGCACGAATGTTGATATGGTGCGGAGAGAACATGGGGAGAAAAGGAGAAAGGGCGAATGGAGGGGAAGTCACGTGGCGAGTCACTGGACAGCCATCCCCAGTACGCTTTTTTTTCTCCCTCTCGCACTCGCTCTTCCCGTCTCTTTTTATCATTCGTAAGTTGTTTTTCCCCTTCGACTATGTACCGTCACTCTCGAAGACCCCATTCGTAATATCTCTTGTTTTTTTTTCCTACGATCGTGATTGACACAACGAATTTATCAATTACCATTTTACCCTACAGGCATTTGTCGTACACGCTCGGAATTGAATCTCATGATTTTATTATTCGTTCTTCCATCTGTGCGCGTATACATGTACATTCACCAATTACAGTCGAATAGAAAAATCATCCGAAATAATTACTATGCGTACTGATATTGGCTAACGAAAAATATTTCCTCTTATGACGCGACAACGATGGATCTCGATAGGTAATTGGATTGAACGAATCGATTGAAAACTTCGTCAACTTCATTTACGCGTGATTTAAATCACAATATTTATTGGCAGCCGTCGCCCTGTCCCGATGAAAATCTCGTTCAATTAATTTTCATCGGCATTCTAAATTCTAATTGGCTCGGGCCCTCTTCGCACCAACCACCGGCCACCTCTGGCACGCCGATAAACATTGAAGCCTTTTTCCCCTTACTCGTCAAATCGAAATGTCCAGGATGATGACTCCCGATGGAGCTGCGAGAATTTCTTGGACGTAGCATGGTCACTCGAATAAAAGATTCTCGAAGACAAAAACGAAAAGTAATGTGTACGTGGAAGTCCCGAAGGGGTTGGTAGATCGGAAAAGTGGACGAGAGATGATGCAGAGAGCAGGAAGGGCCTGGGGAGCGCTTGTTTCGCTACTTCAGCGACCTATTCTCTCCCAATTTCGAGCGGGTGCCACCGGCGTTGGTGGTTCGATGGAGCGCCGGGGTGCGCGGGATGAAGGCCGGGCTGGGGGCTGGTATGGGCTCCAATGTTTCCCTCCGAAACAGAAGCCAAAGCTTTCTCCGTGTGTGTGTGTGTGTGTGTCTGTGTGAGATGAGCTTTTGGAGTAGTTCGGGAAGCGAGCGTTGATGAAGGGTGGGTGGGAAGATAAGTTATGTTACGGTGTGTCGGGGGTCGCGGTAAACGCTGTTTTCGCGTCGTTTGCCACGTTCGTAATAGACGACCGTGATAGAAAGAGAGAGGAACGGAGAGAGGGGCCGTTTGCTCGGTATAATAGCGCCTGTACTTCGTGTACTATGCACGTATACATACGAATATTATTTAATTTCTGCGATCAATTATTACAACCAATTTTCATTCAACCAAAGCAATTTCAACGACCTCGCATTAATTAAGAATCCCCAACGGCAAATATTTCGTAATACGAAAATTACTTTTACATCCATTCGAGAGCTTTCCATCTCAATCGAACTGCGCACAGTGGCGGCCTAAACTTGTCCCTCTCGATGTGGCCTACGTGTCGGTGAAGTTGGCAGATCATTTGCCAGCAGATCAAAATTAAATGAGAGTTCCCTTCGCATGCACTTGAGTTCTATAGTTCCCAATAGTTTTTAGCAATAGTTCTGGTGATTTTTGTTAAGTGATTGAAACAATTATCTGCTAACACTTCCCGTCACAGATCGATTTCCAGAAAACCATAAATTACCGGGAGTTCCTGCGTGCGCTTGAGTTCTTCAGTTTCTGATAGTTTTTAGCAATAGTTCTGGTGATTTCACAAAGAAAAAGGTGATTAAAAAAATTATAACTTCCCGTAGCAGTATGCTAAAGCATAGACGTCAGTTCTAGGTACTTTCTGGGTCGTACGTTATAGTTCCAGCACTCTTCGATGTATTGGAAAAGAGTTCTGACTTCTACCTATTTTCAAACAATTATTAACCATTTTTTACAGCATCTGAACTGTACAAGTATGATGTGCTGAAGAATAGGCGTGAGTTTTAGGTGCTTTCCATGTGGTAGTGTATAATTCCAGTATTGTTCTATGTATTTGAAAAGAGTTCTGATTTCAGCTACTTTTAAATCACGATTAACCATTTTTATCCGCATCCCAACTAGACAAGTATGATCTGCTGATGGATAGGCGCGAGTTCTAGATGCGTTCTGTGTAAGATATTATAGCGTTAGCATTGTTTCATTTATTAAAAAACAGATCTGGCTTCTAGCTATTGTCAAATAATTATTAGCAATGTTTATCACCATCTAAACTACACAAGTATGATCTGCCGATGGATAGACGTAAGTTCTACGTGCTTTTTGTGTGGGATGTTACAGTCTTGGTATTGTCTGATATATTCGAGAAGGGTTCTGGTTTCTAGCTCTGTTCAAATATTTATTAGCAACTAGCTGTACCCGGCATGCGTTGCAATGCCACTCAAAGAAAGAAAGTGCCCGTGTTTTAATTCTGTTTATCGAAGTGCTTTTGGATACACAATATTTGTTTCCGTTTGGTGCATACACGAATAAATCAGCAGGTTTTCCGACGCGTGAGCAGGCCACATATAGCTGTCCATGTGAGATGCAGGGATTTTCCAAATTTCGTTCACACACTTTTAGCGATTGTCCCTATGTTTCGTTGATGGTCATTGCAAATGTGACTCGCACCCAAAACTGCAAACGTTTGAATCCGAATGGCATATCTGTCGGGATCATTGGGATGCGTGGCTACAGTACGCTTCTCCTATAAATTTTCCATAAAAAATTGTAGCTTCGATGACAGTGTTCATAATCTTCTTCACTGAAAGCCTGGTACCGTTGCAAAGTCGTGGTAGATTGATGTTTCGGAGACGAATGATAAGCACGCAAATTTTCAATGTTAAAACGTGCGCCGGCATGTGCCTGGCAAATCAAGTGAATTCGTGAATTCAGTTGGATAATTGATTACTTCGCCTTGATTTATTACAGTATCGATGAACTTATACGTTGTTGCTTCGCGTGGTATTTCGTTTTGAATGCCATCCGAGAAGAATTCTGGCTTCTAGCTATTTTTGAATAATTATTAACAATGTTTATCAACATCTCAACTATTCAGGTGTGATCTGCTGATGGAGAGGCGTGAGTTATAGGTGCTTTTCGTGTGAGATATTATAGCTTTGGCATTGTTCGATGTATCAGAAGAATTCTGGCATCTAGCTATTTGTAAATAATTATCAACAATCGTTTTTGCCTGTTGGGCCATTTTTCTTTTTCACGTATTCACAGCGACAGCAAAACTCTCCGTGGTATCGTGTATGCGTGGTAAGTCGATCCGTTTCCTCACAGATTATACGTGATCGATAGAGGTTCGTCTTGATATCCGATCGAGTGTGGGTCCGAAAGGTGCGAGCGTCAGGGTACGGAGATAAGAGCAATCGACGAGAATAACCGTAAAGGTGATTGATGTACGGCGAGAGAAGAAGGAAGATACGGAAAAGTAAAAGACCACTGCAATTGCCACAGAAGCATCGGCAAGAGACCGTACGACGAAAAAAAAAACTCGAACATTTCATGGAGAGTGCTTCTTCATTTTTACTACCGGGATGGAGAAATTGAGCGAACTTTTTTTTTTATGCATATGTAGAGCGGAGTACAGAAGTGCATAGTAAAGCAAAGGGATACGCGGAAAATGAGAGACGGAGAGAGAAGTCGAGGGATACGTATTGAGGTGGACGCCGGATATCGAGGTCGACCAGTTCTCCAGCAGCCGTCGCGCTCGCGCCCGCGGGGCCGTTAAGGGGCATTGCGACACGGGGGCCGCACTCTTATGCAGGCTGCGACTGCCCCCCCCCCCCGCCGGTCGCTCTCACCCCCACCCTCTCCTCGTCTCGATCGTTATAACGCTCTTACAGCTCCCCCGTATAACAGATCTCTCTCCACGAGGCCCGCTCTCGGTCTCGGGAACTCCAGGAATTGCAAATAAATTATTATTAGTCGCATGCGACCACGGCGGGGGCACGATTCAATGCTGTTTCTACTGTACACGTATGTATGTATAATACATATATCCCATACATTATACAGCGGAGTATAAATGTAACGTATATAGACATACGCGTCATTACTCGTACCGACACCGACCGCCGCTTCGTGGAAAGAAAAGTTTCGCGACTGGAATTATTATCGCGAGCTTCAGATTGACGAGGGATCGGGTGGAACTCACTTGCAGTACGCTGCGTGCACAGGACACCTCCCTGAACAAATAGATCGAGCCTGTAAACAATGGTAACGTTACGCGAGCCGACAATATGGCTTTGTTTGCGTATGTTTGGGTTTGTTTGGGTTTGTTTGGGTTTGCTCCATTGATGAATTTTTATTCCAGCGATGATTCGGTAAACAATGGTAACGTTACGCGAAACGAGCCGACAATATAGTGTTGAAGGTTGCACCGTTGGAACACAACGAAAGTTCCTTTTTACATTTTATTTTCCATATTTTTATTATCATAAAAGATATTTTATTTGTAGATTTGTATCGTAAATCGCGAAATAAATCTTTTTAAAAAATGGTTCAAGGATTTGTGCAGGCAAAGTCTGCCAAAAGAAATTAAAGCAAAAGTATTCATTTTCATTGCATTTTAATGATGCAAACTTCAGCCTCATCCGACAATTGTAAAAATATCCTTTTTTTTATATTCGCTGTTCGAAAACTCGCCGATAGAAATCAAACAACGCAGCGACTGTGTACTTCGCAACATCGATTAAAATTTTTCGTATGTAATGTTTCGACCACAATGTTTTCATTCGAATTCGAAAAATTCACGATAAATAATAATTTGGAAAAAAATGGCGAAAAAATTGGGGCTGAAGCCATGCACTAGAGTTCATCGGAGTCGACAAAACGTGAGTGGGTCGCACGTTACGGTCATTTTGACACGGAATGACCCATATGTTGGACTTGCAAGCGTTCGATACGTCAGATTCGACGTATTCCGCCGATCCAGACAACCGGACAAACGCGTTTTACGACACGCTTTATCCTGTACGTCGCTTTTCACTTATCGATCATCGTCGAACGATCAATATTGTGGACAATGTACGCCTTTTTATTTTTTATCATCTTTTCTCGATTATCGATCAGACGGAGGGAGACATTGGTCAATCACAATTAATTAATCGAGTCTTGGGAAGGCTATCAACGTTTGTCTCGCGACAGTCCTTAAAAAGGATATTCACCATTTAGCCATCAGCTTCGACGAATCTGTGAAATTAATAGTTTCCTAGAGAATCGAGTTTTTTTCCGAATTAAAAAAAAAAGTGCAACGCAGTAATAATTTTGGACATTTCGGAAGCTCTAACCACAGCGGAACAAATGGTTTATTGGAATGAACTAAATGCAGTATATTCGACGTATTCTTGTTCGGAAAACACATACGTCTAGTTACTACAACCGACCGATTACTTGAACTTGAAGGAATTGTTAGGCTTGAAGCATCCTTGCCATTTTTAATAGACTTTTCATTGAGTGCTCACTTCGAAGAGATCGTTTATGCAAGTCAAATAAATGTTTCATTGGAGTATTTATCTATATAGAAAAATCGTTAATTGAATTCAAATGACTGTAATTTAGTAGGCAGACTGAGGCGACGAACGTATTATCTGTCATTACCAATTTTTTAAAATAAAAATACGGAAAAAAAGGTATGAATATTTGTTATCAGAATGAACAAGGTTATCAGACTTGATGGTCTCTCCAAAATAACGTCACCGTGAGGCATATAGTTTTCTTATCGAGGCAGTAACATTTTGTAACGAAAAAAATGTTTGCTTACCTGAAATATATAATTTCATTGCTGCGAATAAAAACGCCCGTGCGATTTGATCTGAATTTTATTACACTCAAATAAACGTTTGTTTTCCTCAAAATCATTGTTCTTATCAATTGAAACATCAAGCACAAGTAAATTCAATGACATTGAAGTTTGCATCGTTGGAATGCAACGAAAATGATTATTTTTTTAATGCGTCGAATTTCTTTTGGCAAATATTGGTTACGAAAATCTCTCAATCATTTTTTAAGTCGCTCATTTAGAGATCTCGAATTTAAATCTGAAACAAAGATTTCGTAGAATAATTAAAATGGAAAAAAAAATTATCGTTGCATTCCAACGATACGAACTTTAAAGCCATGAAATATACAATATCCAGAATATCGAGCAAAAGTTCGGTTCCGAAAAAAAACATTCCGATTCAATTTACCCAATTTATCTCGGTGCATGTTGAAAATACCCCCAGCAAAATGTACGTGCATAACTTGTGCACAAAATTGTTAAACCGCATAAATCCACGAGTATGCAATAGAAACGAGCGATTTGTAGACTACCACACGAACATGCGCGTACGCGCGTAGAATTACACAATTTTCGTTTGTCGACAGAAAACCCTCCCTTTCGAAAGTAAAAAGCATTAATTCTCGAAAAAATCGTGACACATATAATGAGCGTTCGGATCTGTCAACGTGCAACGCTGGCGCATCGTTCAAACCAACGATTTTGCAAATTGCCTGGGTCAATCCGCATCGCTGGCTATACTCCTTTCAATAGATAAACCGTACAGCCAAGTGAAAATGTAATGGCCTACGTCGTTAATCGCCAAAATCGATAATCGGCACGAGCAATTACGCATGTACGATATATGCGCGTTTGTACATATATAAATTACAATTATACAGTTACCATTGGCCGGGACGTTAATTCTGCGATTAACAAAGTTACGAGGCACACGTTTCGATGCACAACACGTAACGCTAACATTATACATGTGTACGTTTGGTGAATAAACATCGAGATTATTGCAGCTCGCGTGACCGCAGACCGGAACTATTGTCCCACTCGTGCTTTTGTATACGCACGTACATGCGCACTTACAGAAATGTCCACATATCCATTTGTAGATGCTACATATATATATATATATATATAAAATAAATACACGTACATGTAAACGCCGGTGAATTTTTAACGTTTGGTCGTGTATTGGGGAAATTATTGATAGCCACTAATTACCGGACCCGGATGAAAACCGCGTTGTTTCACGGTCCAGCCGGCGCACAAACGCACACTCGTCGGGGATTGGATACGGTAATAATTCCAAGGGAAATCGAAAGTCGTTCGAGGCTTTGCAAAACCGCTTCGCCACACGCCAAGTGTACAACGCCGGGTACGTTCTCCGTCTCCGTCAAACGGGCGGAGGCAAGACTCGTTCGAGCGTTTCCTCTGCCCGGTTTCGAGGCGACACGTGTGCTCATACATACGTGGCAATTACAAATTCATATTTGCGCGCTGAGATAACCAGAAACGGCGACCGGTTATTCAACGCGAGCCCGATATTCGAGGGATTCGTGGTGATTCGAAGACGTGGCTCACGTAACCCAGAGGGGGGGGGGGATAATGACGAGCGCGACGATAATGAAAAATCGTTAAATAATGCAATTGAATTGACGCGAACGGAGGCTACTTCAATAATAATATTCATCAGAGGCACAGATTGGAAAATGCCTTTTTGGAATGCCTCGCTTGGAATTTTTTATTCCACATTGCCCACATTGGAATCCAAGTGGATTCCGCGCTCTCTACCGTTTCACGTTGTGTGAGCTTTTTTTATTTGAAATTCTGAACCGGAATTCGATGGGCTCCGAAAAAAATATCGTTTCGCGATTCCGTGCACAATTTTGACGATCGTGAAGTTTGCATCGTTGTAATGCAGCGAAATTTTTTTTCTTCTCTTATTTTCATTAATACCGAAAATATTTCCTTGCCAAATTTACGTTGTAGATTTTTAATAGGGAACCTAATTTTCATTTTTTTGTAGCCGAAATTAAAAAAAAAATATTTGGCAGTCTAAAAAAATGATTTTCGTTGCGTTCCAACGATCCAAACTTCAAAACCATCAATTTTATTGTACAGTCCCAAGATGCACATCTCTATGAAGATTTGTTGGGGACACCGCACAAAGGGAGTCCTCGTTGGGATCCAATTAGATTTTGCACTCTTCCCCGATGAAAGCCGGTTGAGAATTCTTACCACGTTCGAATCGAAAATATGTGAAAAGTCACGAGAAAAAACTCGACTTTTTGGAACACAACTTGCACGCTTCGTGAGCGTGTACGTGGGTGATGATATTATGTCAAAGTGTAGGAAAATAAATAACGATAATTACAGTAGATTTACAGTGATGTGATTAAAATTGATTTTTCAAATATACTTTTCAAACGATTTATACTTTTTTGAGATAAGATTTATACTTTTTTGAGATAAGATTTATACTTTTTCAAGATCCACTCATTTTGTATATCTATATATTCCGTTTAGAAAATTCGACATAGAGGATGCGATGGAATCCATCAAGAATCTTATCGGATTATGTCCGATGGTGTGGGAGTCCTTTAGCATTCGAATCGATGTAGGACCGTGACATTTTATTATAGGGTTCTAATGCGATGACCCATTGAATCAAGAAATAGGGACAAGTATGGGAATCCGATCGAAGCCCTACGATATTTTTTTGTTTTCATAAAGTAAACACTCTCAATGAAGTTGAGTTCAATGCCCGCGGTATGAGCTGTGTACAAGTCATTCTATTGATACTGAACTTATTTCAATTAGGCTGCCTGTTATTAAACTGATATTTCCTATTACAGCGATATAACGGATCGGGATTGAGGTTAGCACACGGATTCGAATTTGCTCTTGCAGAACCCGCTGCTTATGATCCTCCGCTCAATTAATGGCCCCGGTCTCGAGCCCCTTCATCTTTCGCTCCCTCTTTGTCCCTTTCGACAAGAGCGTGTAATCAGTGACGGCGGTTACGCAATTTGGGGTTAAATTGCACGCATGCGCTGAATCACGCGAACTTTTGACGAGGATTCTGCATAACATCGATCGCAGTATATACATACATGTATACACCTATATAACAAATCGCGCAATCGACACGAGTTCCCCGGTACCGCGGATTAAAATCGCTTTCTTAACTTCCAGCACATGCACTTTTTTCAACATTCTACACCATCACCACTATTACACAATCGATTGTAAAAGAAATCAGCCAAACGAGCCATTACCCAAATAAAGTGATCGAAGACCTGGTGTCTTGAGTCTTTAGTATGCGAGATCAAAGTATAGTGGATAAAATAAGCACTCACAGCTACCACGTAAGTCTTTCGCCAGAATTAATAAAAGCTTATTCAATAAGATGAAATTAATTATTCTAAACTGGAGTAAACAAATTTCACTGAGAGAGTTATTCTAATTATAATGAATTATAATGGTAATTATGAGGAATTGTACACTTCGTCACACCCGACTCAAGATCAAAGTACCGCCATGCAGCCAAGCGCAAGTTCTTATTTTTCTGTCCCAATAAACAGCGATCAAAGGATGGACAGTAATGTCACGAACGTCAGTAAACTACAAAAGAGTAGATCACAAATGTCCACAAACCAACGGATTTTTTTACGAAAATTTAGCACCAAGTCTGACCAAATTGGACGACAGCAGTTACGTCGAACGATAAAACTCAAGATCAACGGCGAAGAAATGCATTCGAGGATTTTGTACCTCCTTACCGTCGATAAATTTCCTCCCATTCAAGCAACTTTCGTTCACAATAAACGACAAAAACACTTTCGAGTAAGAAATTTATAAAAAAAAGTAATTATTCCCGCAGTCAAAGAGAAAAGAATGAGAGACCTGGTAGAACCAAGAAAATCCAGAATGAGTTTATCGATTCAAGGCGAAAGAGAAGTACAGAGAGAGAGACCATAGATACAAGTTGCAAAGTTTCTTTTTTTTGCTTGTTTGTTTCGTAACTGAAAAAAAATGAAATGTCTACGATACCGATGCTATTCTGAGTACTGAGTTCCCAGTCTTTCATGAGGATTTCTCGGGCAGGTCAGGATGACGTCGACGTGGATGCACCTACAATGCAGAGAGCGTTCGTACATATTTATACACATGTTTTATATGAATACACGAAAAAAATATACGCAACCAAGTAGAAAGAAAAGTGTAAAAAAGACGCCGAAATAAAAGAAGTAAAAAATGAGAGGAACGAGAGGCTATGGACCTCGTGGAAAATTCATAATCAGCGGGCCTGTCTGAGATGTGGAAAAAGTCACATAGATCACGTGGGTTGTTGATTTTTTGTTTGCCATGGATTTGCGGCACACGCGAGACCGGATGTCCTGGGACTTTCACGCGAGTAACGTCAGTGAAATCGCACTCGTGGATTGATTGTTCTACACGTGTATATATTTGCTATAACGAATATTACGAGAGTTGCGACGATCAAACGTTGCGATTTGTGAGCCGAAGTATGCGGTGAGACGCGAATCGCGCGTTACGCTCCCGAGGATCTTCGGAAAGCGTGAAGAAGAAGACACGAAGCGCGGTCTCTGTTTGTGCCTGTAGTTTCAATTTTTTTGCGCTCTATCCCTCTGCCCGTATCCCTTTTCTCCTCATTATCCATTCGAGAAATTACGCAAGAATGCTAGACGCGAGCGCGTAACTCGTCAGTCCGGGCGCTATGTACACTTTTATAGCGCATTATTGCAATTGCTCGACGCGATTCTCTCAACATCCTATATAGACGTTTCTACACTTCTTACTGTTGGTCTTTCCAATGAGGGTATCAAGTGGGCGAGAACGTTCGTTTCTCAGGAGCCAAACGCTTTGCGAATCGTTGCCTATTTTTGCAACGCCTCGATGCACAGCTTCCATCGCGTTTCGTCAATTTTTTTTCCCTTTTTTTCTCGATAATTCTATGTGCTCTGTCTACTTCTTCGATGGTCTGCTGTTACACCGAATAATACATCATGTTTCGCGCTATGTACTAATACGTAATTACGTACGTCTGTACGGTAGGAACTGTATGGCAGGCACGTGGGCACCGGAGAATTGGATCTTGATCGACGATGGGGGGCACGGGTCTTGGCACAGGTGGAATTGTATATAGTATCGCACTATCGCAACGTGAGCCTCATTACAACACCCTCCTATGGGCTTCGACGTTATGCAGTCGCATCTGACATTGCACGTTTCGTCTTATTGCGAAGTGTCTCCGGTGAGGTCGGGGTGAAAGATCGTCGTTGGGGCGAATTTACACTGAGAGAAATGTATGGTGTTCGCAACCATATTTTAACTATATTTTATATTTTCCTGAGGGGACAATAATATTTCATAGCCATAGTTACTGCCAAAAGTATAGCTTATTGATTTTGGATATAGCTTAGGTATATGATATTTTAGCAGTTGCATTAAATATGCACATGTGTTAACCGCAACCACCAATCATACAAACATACTATACGTTTATTCTTTAAGGGGTTAGGCCACTCTGGAGGCTGAAAAAATAGGCTTTTTGGGGATTTTTTTCACAAACACTACCAAATAAATTGAGATTACAAAAAAGGGTGTTTATCATACATATCAGTGACTGTGTGCAATAGTTTTTTTGAAGCGATTAATTTCAAAATGGCGGCTGTGCAGCGGTTATCTCAAAACTGCATTTTTTAAGTTTGCCGGAAACATAACTCAGACAATTTTCAACCGATTCACTTGAAATGTTGAATATATCTTGAAAAATACGTTGTCTATGGAAGTACGTGGGATTTTTTTTATATTGCATAGTTCATTTGTTATTAACAATTATCTGACGATTTTTTAGGCAAATTTTTCACTTTCCAAAAATTTGCCTAAAAATCGTTAATGACAGTTGTGCTTTTTTTTCATAAAGACTTTTTCAAAACTATATTTCACAATCTTCCTTTACATATCAAAAAGCAGTGCTTGAAGGAAGGAATTTTATTTTTTCCATGCATCGTTTTTTTTTAATCTACGAAAACAGAGCTTTTTCCGGTAAATATTCGGAAGTGTCACTCTCGCTAAAAAGTGGCTGTACATTTTTTTTATCAATTCTTTATGATCATAAAACCTTATATTAAGGTATATTTTAATGGCGCATCATATTTTTAATGCATTAACATTTTTTTTCGGTAAAATGTAAACCTGCAAATACAATGTGCGAATAGGTCACCAATATACTGGGCAACACAAAAGTAAATACGCTAATATACATCGAGAATTAGGTGAGAATATTTTCGAAAATATTCAGATTATATTTCATAATGGAGTGTTTGAGTTTGTTTTGGTTGTTTTGGAAAAAAAAAATCAGCTCGATTCTGACAGGAGGGATATTTTTCCATAATCAATATTTTATCAAATTCGTCGTCCAAGTACTACATAATTTCGTTAAAAAACTAAATGCGTTTGATTTCTTCATTTCGAATGATTTGTTTCCGATCAGCAGTGGTCACCGCGAAGTGATCACCACAAACCTTTATATCTACCACATTTATCAATATTTTTCAACACAAAAATTGTAAAGAATACTCAAAACCGTACTCTTTCATGTAAAAAAAATATTCGACTACCTGCACACGTTTTTCCAAAAAAAAATATCACGAAAATTCCTCTTTTTCGGTCACGAGGTAAGTGTAACCCGTCAAGGGTCTGGGACGGTGATTTTGCGACTGGGAAAAATATTCTTATCAATAGTTTTTCAAATCCTAAAAAAAAAACAAATACAGCGTATTTTTGTGATGAGTAGTATTTGCAAAAAAAAATTGACCATCCTCGAAAAAAGAGCAAAATTCCCATTAGAATGTAATTTCGTATCATACGAAATGAAGGTGAAGAGTCAAAGCCTTGGTCGATTGGCCAACACTCGCACAATTAGTTATTCGCGGCCTCAAGTGATCCTCGCTCCCTTGATTCGCACGGGACACACACGCACGCGCATGCGTTTCTCTGCTCGGCATTCTTTTGAAAAATCCCAAGCGAATTTCCGCGTTTTTCGCAAGTATCCTGTCGAGGTCGACGAAAGAATGTTGGCGTTCGTGAGGGACGTGATGCAGAAAGAACGAGAGGAGGATTACAAATAAAAGATTTTCCACACAGCAAAGTGTCCGGAGGGTTGCGAGCGAGGGCCAAGGAAAAAAGCGCCGCGTTGGATGCGGCGACAATGCCTCGAGGCGTCGCCTACGTCAAAGCCCATTCGCGTCGTCTTTTTTTCTCTCGCAAAATACTTTTTCACAGCATTGCGATCCGATAAGAAAACTTACGCCCTTCGCAGTGTAAAGGATTGAGTTTTTGGAATTATATGAATTTTATGATCGCGGATTTGCCGTGTGTCACGTGGCGCAGCTTTCCGGTACGTTTGCCGAGCCGAAAGAATTCTGGTGGATGGTTTATTATCGAAAAACAATTAACGCTGCGACACTGCACCGCGCTCTCGATTTTATGGCAAACGCGCGGTAACGTCCGATGCGAGTATTCATGGCGAGGTCGCAGACGAGGCAAAATTCCGTTTCACCTAATGACTATATGTATGAATGATAAATTCGTATATATATATATATACACATGACGCTCCAGTTAAACAGGAAGCGAATACAAAACAGAGAGACACGGGAAAGTGGAGAAAGGCGGAGGCGCATTCAATTTACAAATGCAGATTGCTTTTCATTTTAATATAAATTGTTCGAAACAAAGGCAGTAATTATGCCGTGCCTGCCCTCTCCTCCATCACCCTCCACAGTATGAAGTCCAACGGGGGATGCTATCGCGATATACATCGTCGTACCGTCGCTCGCTTGTGCGTTCTACCTTTTCTCCATCCCTGTCTCCCTTCCTAACCTTTGAAAGCGGCGTATTTCGTTACTGCGATGCCAACCGCGCGAGCTTAATTGACTGCACAATTCTCGTACAGAATCGATTGACTCTTTCTCCTCAGCTTTCCACTTCCATCCCACTCTTCGCGAGAGACGGAACAACGAACTGCGAGTTCTGAATGTCATCTAACCGGAATATTTCCTGTGTAATCCACATCGGACGATCTGGTAGCTTTTCATTTTGCAACAAGCTTGGCCCTTTGACTGGCCTTTTGCAACAAGCATGTCCCTTTGCAGCAACAAGGATGGGCCCTTTGACTCATTTTTTCTGCAATTTCCCTTACTATGGATGTTTCTTTCAGTGCACTTTGTTGCGAAATCATTTTTACCAACTTGCCAGTTTGATTTAGTGAAAAAACGAAAAACGGAGAGCAGGAATAGCCGCTGCATATACTGGGATCGAGATCTAGAGGGTGTATTCGTGATGGAGGGTGAATTTGGGTGCTCGCTGACCGCAAAGCCCGGGAACGCGTCGGTGTTCTCGTAGTCGGGCAGGATATGCACCCCGTACATGTGTATAGTCTCGACTCTGTCTCTGAACCCCCGTTCTTGCTCTCACGCTGGATAGTAGATTCTCAACCCTTTCCCTCCTCGGGCTTACGACGATACCTGCAGTCGCCGGTCAGCAACGAGCTTCCCGCTCGCCACAGCTTCGGCAAACCGTGCAACGGAAATTCGCTTCGAGTGAGCTAGGCAAGAGATCTCCCTTTAGTGAGACAGAGAGAGAGGGAGAGAGAAAGAGAGATGAAGCATGATAGAACATGAGATAGTCAGTTTGCCTGGCTGCAAGAGAGAGAGAGAGAGAGAGGAACCAGTCGAATTCCTAGCATACCGCGGGCCAACTGGTTAGCGAGCGATTTACGATATTGTAAACCGATCGGACGACGGGTGCCGAGACCGCCGAACCTCAATCTAATAGTGGCGACTCTAACCTCCCTCCCTCTCTCTCTCTGGCTCGCTCTCTCTCTCTCTCTCTCTGCAGTTGATACGGGAGAGGTTGGCCAACGGTATGCCGAGATACTACATTGTTGCTGATGCCGCCCTCTACTTGGACCCTTCTCACCCCCCCGTGAACACTCGCGGGAACGTTTCTCCCGCACCGTTCGAGATTTCAATGCTCGCGACATTCACTATATTCCCTATAAAATGAGATACTCCATGAGCTAGTAAATTCGCTGATCGTGACGAACGAAAATCTTTATCCACCGAGGTAAAAAGGGCCCTGTCACGGACGCGAACTGTCCGCGTAACCTTAGAATTTTCCAGATACGATTTTTTTTATTGCATAGTTTTATAGTCTAGGATCTTAACTTCAATTTGCAACGAGGATTTTTGAATTTCGGAACATTCGCGAGTTGTGATGATTTTTGTGAAGGTCACTTACTGCACTACGGTGAATCGGTCCGCTCCGATTTATCGATTTTTCTTCTGCGTTTTTATCGAAACTATGTAGATAACTTCAAATAGATTTCAAATTCTAACAGAGAGCTTATTACTATTATGAATATGATTTTTAAAATCTTTTTATCCATTTGTTGATGACACATAATTGAAGTTGGGTTTTTTCGTTGAAAATCGTTTATTTTTATTTTATTTTTTTATTGAAAAGCTTGCTATTTGCGCAATTTTCAAAATTTCCAAAAACTAACCAGTTGTAAAAAGGTGTCATTATTATACTACAACAATTTTTCCCCGTTTCACATCACCCTAGTCGCCAATGATGATTCTTACATTGTTTATCAATATTTTGCAATAAAAAGCTCAAACTCAGAAAGATTATGAATCAATTGCGTGCAAAATCCCGACCCCATCATCCCGATACTCTCAACGGATATAAAAATATTGAAAAAAGACCTGTTTTTTGGGCCCCGAGCTTATGCAGATTCGTTAAACTGTTTCCGATGGTGCTCGTTACTATTTGCAACTTATCCTATGCTGCGGTTAGACTCAAGGATATATAAATGGTGATAAATCGATTGAAAGTGCGTCTCGATAGCCGTAAGTCTCTTTCTCATCTCTTGGAATTATCGATACTTTATTCAAGCGCACGAGGTAAATGCGAACAAACCCTCTCTCTGCGAGACAGGCAGAGGGAGAGAGAGAGAGAGAGAGAGAGAGAGAGAGAGAGAGAGAGAGAGAGAGAGAGAGAGAGAGAGAGAGAGAGAGGGGGGATGCGTAGAATGATTATGCAGTTGTAGTAGTGAAGAAAATGAAGAAATAAGTATGAGTAAGAGAGCGGAAATGCGGAAGGCTGGAAAAGTTCTTGAGAGAGCGCATGAGAATCGGACAGCTACGCGGAAGAACGATAGGCAATGAAAATCAGCTCACCAGACTATCAGCTCACTACTCACAAGACAATCGTTTTGCGATAGCCAGTTTAAAAAAACAATAGGGTCAAAATGACCAAGTATGCAGTCGAAGGGTTAAGGGGGACCAGTGTGACACTTGCAAAAAATCGATTTTTTTTGCCTTTTTCGACAGTTTATACTTTCAGAATATCATGATCATTTATATCATTTTATCTTGCGAAAATCCATAGTTAAATCTTTAAACGCGTTTTTCTCGAAATGAGATTTTTCAAATTTCCTGACATTGTAACTCAAAGAGCAATTATCCGATTGACTTGAAATTTGAAGTGAGTACTCTTGAATATATTTACTCTACAATGACGTAGGATATTTTTGATTGGATGAAAATTGACGATTTGGCATTGAAAAAAAACGACGATTTTATAGGCAAGAAAACAGACTTTTTTTTCGTCCTAACTACGCCATTTTGTTAGATTTTGATATTTTTCGAAAATCCTATGTCATTGTACAGGAAATACCTTCCAGTTTAACGACATTTTTTCCTTTTTATCAGTATAAGTCGTATAAGCGTATAAGTCGCTTGGAACTCAATATTTTTCGATGAAAAAATTATATAATATAGATCAAATGAAGCCAAATATATTCTTAATTTTCCGAAACATTTAATTTCGTACTTTTCTTCCAAAAAATTCCCGAAAATCACCCAAATTTTCAGCGTTCACACTGGTATAGCCCCTTAAGTGTTGTTTCAACTTTATGGAAAAATCACGAAGAAATTGGGGTTTGAAGTTTTTCACATAAAACTAGCAAAATTGTAGCAACTATGGTGAACGTGCTCACATATGCAGGCATCTCAACCGGAGTTGCAGCAACCGTCGCCCATTGGGCCTCTGCTCTTTGCCGTAGTGTAAGTAGCAAACGGATGCTGCGACATCTGGCGGTAGTTTGCGGCGTTCCGTAGCGAAAAAACTTCGAATTCTGTGATACCGTTGCGATCACGTGGAAATTTCGCAGCGTGTTATTCACGGCCTTAAACTATGCACCTGCTCTATCTTAGCTTGTGTCTTGTATCATCTTCGCCACATTTTGCCATAACCATGCTCTTTTGTGAATACGGCATGCATCGATGCCTCCATAAACCGAAATATTGGATCGATGCTAAATGTTTACAAGAAATATCTGACCCACATACAAAGTAAAGAATGCCTTTGAAGAATGGGAAACATCAACGTATGGGAAAACATCAACAAGTCTCTCTGTGTGACTGCTCAGGCCGTCCAATCGAATGAGCGAAAAAAGGGGCCGCGCGGCTGCTGCCGTATAACTCAGCGAATTCGCGGATTGGTTTGCCGGCGCAAATTGACTCGTACTACAACGACGACAGCTATATCAACAAGGCGCGGACCAGTTATGGTACTGTGGCGCGAAGGGTGCGGGAGGGTGCACTAATTTCGTGCACGGTGAGATTGGGACGTTCGTTTGGGTCATTCGTTCATTCGTTTCGTTCGGGCGAACCGTAGCATGCAATTCGAGCCAATGCATCAAGCGTCGCCAGGGGGAAAAGCGAATGTATGCATAGTCCAATGGTTCCTGTCCGCAAGAGAGCGAGAGAGTGGGACAGAGGAGGATAAAAAGGGAGGCAGAGGGAGAGAGAGAGAGAGCTGATGGTAGTGAATCGGAGCCCAAACTCTGCCACCCTCTCGATGCAACGTGATGCACTTTATTTCGCGTGTAAAGTTACATTTTTGCGGTCACGTCGGAACCGTCACCGCTCTTGCTCGTTCATTCGTTGTCCAGCACCGGGCGGTATATTTCCAATATACACGCTCTGTATTTTGCCTTGCTCCCCCCCCCCCCCCCGGCCCGTCAGCTTTTCATCCCTCTCCCCCTTTCTCTTGCTGTCTCGTCAATTTGGGGATCTGTCCTAATCCACCCTTCCAAATGAATCGCACGAAACGTCCATATATCCACCGTGCACTGGACTCTTCCGTGCATCGCTTTATTTTATACCAATGCTGACACAGGTTGCGGTAAATACGTCCGTGATTACTTTTAATTCCCCAGCCTTCGTCCTTTTCCTTCACTGGCCTATCCTACCCCCCCCCCCCCCCGCAGTATTCTGTCTCGTGTTCGCCACCACCGCAAATCGGCTGGACTCTTGTCCACCGGTGGTTAACCACGTGCACCGACGTCGTCAACGCGTCATCACGAACATAATACACCAACAACGAGTTATCCACCAGATCTCTCTTTTCGTCATGCCATTCATTTTCTTGCCGGATAATTATTCATATAATTATCGTCATTAACCTATCATCGTCTTACGAGGAACATCACTTTGGTGTCTGCTTTCAATTTCGTTGAAACTCATTTATATGTTAGAGCATTAAGGGGTTAGGCCACTAGAATTTTCGAAAAATCGATTTTTTTTCATCAAGCAGAAAAGAAATGCAAGTGCAGGACGATAATATGGAAGGCCAATTGTATGGTGCAGGCATCGCAGATTAAAGGTATTGCAAAATTATTCATGATTTTCTACTACTCGAAACTTCAAACGCGTTCTCAAAACTGCTTTTTTTAAGTTGGCCGGAAACATAACTCAGACAATTTTCAACCGATTCACTTGAAATGTTGAATATATCTTGAAAAATACATTGTCTATGGAAGTACCTAGGATTTTTCATTTATATGGCATAGTTCATTTGTTATTAACTATTATCTGGCGTTTAGGCAAATTTTTCCCTTTCCACTTTGGAAGTGCACCATTTGGCCAAAAATCAATATATCGAAAAAAAAATCCTACGTACTTCTATAGCAGTTCCTATATATAATCGAGAAAAATTCTTCGCATCATTATAATTAAAAAATTACAGGAGCTGTTTGTCCGGCCGTGAACCCAGGAAAAACGGAGACGTCATCGCAAAAACGCTGCACAGCCGCCATTTTGAAATTAATCGCTTCAAAAAAATTATTGTATACAGTGACTGATATGTATGATAAGCACCCTTTTTTGTAATCTCCATATATTTTGTAGTTTTTCTGGAAAAAAATCCCCAAAAAGCCTGTTTTTTCGGCCTCTAGAGTGGCCTAAGGCCTTAAAAACTATTAGACACGTATTTTTCTTTATCGGCGGAAAAACTATTCTAAGGGGTGAAACATGTCAAGGGTTGACTTTACAGTTGCACCCCCATGCGATCCACCCATTTCAGTGAAACGAAAACCAAAATTCTTCTCGTGCGAAGCGATCAGAAATCCACTATGAGTAGGTACATTGAACAAAACAAAAATAAAGGGATGAACCAACCCTTCGGTTTTTTTCTCTCACTCCACACTTAAACGGGACGTATTGAATTGAATGAAACGGGTAACACTTTGAAGGCGGTATAAAACTAGAGTTTACGTATTATTCGCATGTTTGCCGAATAGCAAGTTTAAGGGGGTAAACCACACTGTACTTGAAGTTCATTGTGGCAGTTATTTTTTTCTGTGTGTGAAATGTGTATGCTGATTCAACATATTTCTACAAACTCCAAACTCCACCATTATATTTGCCGTAAACTCTTTATTTCCATGACAAATTGTCGAAAATATATCGGGACACGTTTTTCGCGTTTTCCAGGCTTAACCCTTTGCACTCGAGAGGTTACTCTCGCTCACCACTTTCTATCCGAGCGAAAAATACTTCTAGCGCAAAGGGTTAATTTTATAGACCCTTAAAATGGTTTAAAAGTCGATAAAAAAAATGTTCGACTTGGCTACTTATCCGGAATCGCCAAACCGCGAAATTTTCAACAGCCGTAGCATCGGTTTTATTTGAGTGACAAAGATTTATTGGTAGTTTTTTTAAAACGATTTTGACAGACTTAGAAAATGGCGTTGAATTAATCCCGATATCTCCATTACTTTTCCCGGAAAGTCTGCTTGAAAAATAGCCGAAAACGAAGCATGGAAAAATTGGCAAAAATCAATGTTCCGACTTTCGAATTTTGCCAAAAAGAAAAAAAATGAACGGAGCTTAAAAAACCAAGAGGTATTTTGTAGAGAAAACGTTAACGAGTTCCACATCGAAGCAGAAAACACACGACTCGTACAAAATTCACGCGGCGAATTTGCAAAAAAGCTTCACCGTCACATTCGCGAAGAGCAAAAAAAGCCAGGAGAAACTCGCAACACGAGTACGTGTCCTAAAAGGATCGACCGAACGAGTAAAACGTGAAAAAAAAAAACATACTCGAATAGGGATTCCAAAAAGATCGACCGTACGAGTACAATGTGAACAAAATCCCTGCGACTATGAGAGAAACGCAGGCAGATCGGCGAGAGGGGTTGAAGTTTTTTTTCACAGCTACGAGGGGCACGAGAAATAGTGAAAACTCTCGCCGCTCTCCGGGGTTGTAAATTTCTGCAAAGCGGGTTTATAAAAATTCCGCGAGAATATTTATTTCCCGCTCGAGGGGGTCCGAAAAGAGAGCGGACAGGCAGATGCGGCGGCTTTTTCTCGCTTCGCAACCTCGCGAATATTTTATATTTATAAAACGCGAACGGCTCAACCTTAGCAACGCTGCGCTCGCCAATCTGCATCGAGAGCATTTTGTATCATCGGCTGCGCAAACATTTCCGAAAAAAAGTGAAAAACGAAAAACAAAAATAAGTGCCGAGGAGCAAGAATAGATTAATTGTTCGTTCCGACGAGATAAAAATATGTGTCCACTTGTCGAAATGCCAAGTGCGATTGTATAGGTGCACCAGGTACGAGCATATTGAAATCTCGTCGAAGGCGGGAAAGGGAACGATGAAGTTGCGCGTTTTGCAGGATTATAAAATTTTTAGCGTTGAAGTTTGATTCGCTCGCGGTTTGGCCGCGACCGACGGTGCGATTATCGTGAAATGTGAACGCTCAAGAGAGTATTAAGAGGTGCCGCGAATAAGAACGAGTGAGAGGGACCGAAGGCTATCGGAAATATTTTACTACGGCCGAGAATTCATCGGCCGGAAATATTTCAGAATTCCTCTTGGTGCAGTGTGTGTGTGTGCGTGTGGGTGTGTGTGTGTGTGCGCGTGTGTGTGTGTCAGCCACTCTTCTCGCGTGCGTGTTTGTAGTGAGAAAATGCGGCCGGCTTTGGCCGCGAAACGATGCAGTGAGATTTTTTGTTATTCCGCATATTTAGCATACAAAGGATGCACAAGTTACGTGATCCCGCATAACGGAAGACAAAAAAAAAAATACGCGTGAGGCGTAATGAAAAATTAAGTAATTATCGTTCTCTGTATTAAAGATGCAATCTGCTTTCGAGCGCTTCGTTTCAAGGAAGGGAGAAACAGAGATTAATTTGCTTTTGCTACTTGTATGTGTATAATATTTTTCCTGAGTCGCAACGTGTCCCTCGCGGCTTTTTACGTCTTCCCCGTTTAGGATTGAAGCCTTTCCTATCACTCCCCAGCCGCACTTTGCTAATCTAACCTAACGTTCCGTTGTATGGACAGCCGTCTTAAGGTATTTCTTTCACGAACCCGAATATTTAACAATTAACTGATTTTCATCTATAGTCGAGTAAAAATTCATCCCAGTATACTGCTAAAATTTCGAGCCGAGTTACCGGACTTGTAACGAAAAATCACCACTGTAAAAATTGTTTATATCTAATAATTCATACACCAAATAACTTTAGATGCCTGATGTGAACTGCTCACGGGTGCAAAAAAATCTGAAGATTCGGTAACTAAAATAAAAACAGGGGGTCACCGAACTTTTAAAGAAAACATTAATGATAAAACGTGAAAAAATGTGACTAGCAGAAGAATTTTCGTAGCCGTGATGTTTCAAAGGAAATGTAAAAATGTCTAAATCTACTAAATTTATGCGAATTTTTGTTATTCTGGTTTATCGCTGAATATGATAATTGATTGGAACTTATTTTTCATTAAGCGCCACTGTAATTTGAACTCTGAAATCTGGCAATTTCTACGGCGAGTCGAGCACAAAAGCTGACGGATGTAGTGCACATCAATAAATATCCTAAAAATTATGGTGTTGAGTCTGCATCATTGGAAGGCAACGAAATTTTCTCTTAATTTTTTAATTTCTTCAATTTTTATCATTATTTAAAATCGTTTTTGGCAGCATTTTTGGTTATACATTTTTAATAAGGATTTTAATTAAAGGTTTTAGTGACGCTCGTAGCCTCAATGTTCCGAAAAAAAATTGGGAATTCGAGGGAAAAAAAATCGTTGCATTCCAACGATGCAAACTTCAAATGTGTTAAAAATCGAAATTATTTGTCGAAAATTGCGTGACAAGGGCACGAAAGAGCGGTCTCTGCTTTTTCACGAAAAAAACTCTAATTTTGGAGCAGAAGATAAGGGAGTACCGATGAAACGGGAATAATTACACGAGCGAGCGAGAGAGACAAATACGATGTACCAAAACGTTCCCGACGGACATTCTCGTTTAGCGATAGAACCCTCTAGCATCTTCCTTATATTGCCACGAGTATACAAAATGAGAAACAGGCATACGCGCACACACGTACACACTTTTCTCGTCCGGGGGCAGAGGAACGACGAGTTTATTGCGAAGGAAAACGAAAGACAGAGTTTCCTCTCCCGCTCGCATCAAGAAGGCTATCTCTCTCCGAGGCACGTACGTAATAAAGGTGCCATCCATCACGCGACAGGAAAGTCAATTCGAAAGAGCTCCGTAATGTATATAAGTCCTGCTTGAATCCGCGAATAAATTTGTTGCTCGAAATCGAGTGTACGGAGCCGATTATTATGTTAAAAAAACGAAGATATACGCTCGAATCGCCAAGTCTACGAGCTTAATATATTTTTGATGGTAATTTAATGGCGGTCGGGAAATTTGAGTACGCAATATTGCTCGAGCTATGTCGCAACGTATACATTACTTATTCCAATTTTTATATTACGCCTTTGCTCATTCGCCATTACCAATTTTTTATTCATCTTCAATCGTCACATACTTCCATGCAGATTTTGATTCTGAAAAAAAAAACGGACTTTCGAGATCGAAAATTATTTTTTAATACATTTCTCGGATACTTTGACAATTTTAAATATGAAGGGATTCGTGAGAACGTTCTGCACGGAGATAAAAATAATTCTTCGAATTTTACAAGACAAAATAGAATTTTTTTGTTGAAACTATATGTGTAGCATTCGGGTCTCTTTCACTTCTGAGGATTCTGGAGATGACGTTGAACACGCGACGATAGCTAGGCGAAATTAGATGAGAGGCACTCGACCGCGGTTATTGCGTGCTCTCCCTATCTCACGAGCCCTATACCTCGCTACACTTCACCTGTCGAAGCGAAAACACACGCCGAACAGTCAGGAGTACCGGAGGGGAAAAGAAGATTCATCCGTGTACTCGTATACATGTGCATCAACAAATTTATATCAATTATAAGTAATTGACGTTCCGTTAGGAGTGTCTCTTCTCTTGTCATGGTTAATTCGTAGCATGAAAGTTATTCCTTTACTTTTCAATTAACGTGCGCATATAACAGAAATACACGTCTCCAATAAACCTTACGAACGGCGTAGGTACTCGAGAGTCATGCAAATATTTGTCATCAGCTTTTGCTTCGCCCCACCCAAGCATTTTACCTTTCCTCTTTGCGAGAAGGAAGCGCCACGTTGAAATTGATCGCTAGGCGACGATGACCGGAAGGATTCGTGATATACATCGACACGGAACATTCCGATTTGGAAAAGTGGCCTGTGAAATGTCAATTAGAATGCGGTTGAGTTTGCATTGGAGTTGAAGGGTTCAAGTTTGCATCGTTGGAATGAAACGAATTTTTTCTTCAATTTCTTATTTTCATTATCGTTGAAAATTATATCTGGCAGGTTTGTCGTAGATGACTAAAAAAAGAATCGTAAAAAATGCTTGCGTGATTTTCGAATCTGCCAAAGGAAATTTCGGAAACAAAAAAATCACTTTCGTTGCGTTCCAACGATGCGAATTTCAACGTCGTTCTAATCACACGAAATGTTTAGGATTCTCAAAAAATGTTTAACGATAAATTCGGTTGAACTAAGTAATATGAAAATTTGCATCTTTGGAACGCAACGAAAATCATTTATTTCTCATTGCAATTTTTTACCGATCAAAGCTACGGCATCTTTTTTTTAAAGATCCTCATCGGAGACCGACACCCTAAATTTATAGAAAAAGATTTTAGGTAGCAATAAAAATGGATAAGAAAGTTAAAAAAAAGAATTTCCGTTGCATTCCAACGGTGCAATCTTGAGGAGCGTTTAATTAATCCTAGATTATGAAGAAGCAAAGTATCGCAGAGCTCGAGTAGCAAGTAGAAGTACTTGAATGAAAACGCTTTAACGAAATGATCGAAGGAAATACAATTAACGAGCTTATACGCGTCTTGGGTAGGAACGTAGCCAGCGATCGACACCCTGTCAATGGAGAGGAGGGATGATTCAGGGAACCTCTTGAGGAGCAACCCTCTTGCATTTCCTCATGTGAAGGCAAACGCAATCAGTTTTCAGTGTCGTGGGAGACAGCGACACTCCTGAAATCACACTTGTTGCTGAGCGAGGTGGTCGAGTTTGTACAGTCCTTTAGACCCTCTCTCTCTCTCTCTCTGTCCCCCCCCCCCTGCCCGTCGGTTTGTCGACCGGGGAAGAGAGGAGAAAGAACGAGGGCGTGAAAACAGCGAGGGTGCAAAGATTGGAGAAGGTGCGCAAGGATATATCACACACGTAGAACGTTCACTTTTATACACGAGTCTCGTATTCGTCCGCATATACGTCTCCAATGACGAGAAAGTGGGAGTTAAGAAAAATTTACGAAACGGTCTCGAAAAGATCCAGTTCGCATGCGAGAGGCTTTTTGGTTGTGGACGACGAAAAATCGTCCCCGAAGGGTTCTTTTTTTCAACTTTACTATCATCAACTCCGACTATAAGTCGCTTCGAAACATAGAGTTGCTGATTGCACAGCATAAAAAAACCGTATTTAAACAAATACACTATTCAAGCATCCACATCCTTGCATAAAAATTTACGAAAGATCCACTGATCAAATTTCCTGCGACAGTTGTAAATGAAATAAAATTGCAATATCTTTACACATGTCTATCATAATTTGGAGGCTGTCAAATTTTTCTATAAATAAAATAATATCTAGAATAACGACAAAATAGACTACATGAAAGAGAGAGAGTCAAAGAGATGGATTAAATCGTAAAAAGTGCACGAGAATCCAAAACGTTTCTTACTTTGCGAGAATCGAAGATGAAAAAATAAAGTTTGGAGTGCAGCGAGATAAAAGTGTTTGGGGAAATCGTATAAACCGGAAGTGCACGGCAATTTTGGTCTTATCGATTCGTGCCCCCGCAGCACACGTTGCCACACATATACTTCCCCGCCTCCTTGAGATCCTCGACGATTCCGAACGCCCTGCTGCTCTATCGTGTCGGAGGTGGAGTTGGCACTTTCATCGGAGCCCTTGCACACCCACCCCCGCGTGGGACCCTCTATACTCTTCGACTATTGGCGAAGCGATAACTCGAGACGCGTCTACCATAAATCAAACTGCCACAGGAGTAGAGTGTTCTCGTTGCTCCGTCTTCGCCTAGACTCACGATTCTTCGTCTTTACAGAGCGCTTCTCTCGTCTCATCCTCTATCTCTCCTACGCCTGCCACATATATATATATATATATATATATATATATATATATATATATATTTCTCTCTTATTTTCACGATTCTTTCTACTTTTGCAATAGTCTCATTCAGTCCCTTGTCCTCGTCTTCTTTTCATTCTCATTTTCAATCTTCCTCCCATCGAGTTCGATCGCACTGTGAATTAACGAACGTCTGGGTGCCTGCAGTTCTTTTTCCGGATCTTCAGAGTACGGACAACATCGAAAGCACAACAACATAGTGCTAACGATTTTTCAAAGGTGTCTTCATATTTCGAAAACGAGAAAATGAGAGGAGTGTCTAAACTTAGAGAATATTGACTCGGGAGGGCGAAATTTTCTCTTCAGTGAAGAACCGGTTTTGAAAATTTAGGATGGTCTCTTTAAAAGCTTACGCCAATTTGAAATTTTTTAAATAACGATTTTTTTATTTTCAACGTTTTCTCCAAATATAACATTGCAAAAATATTCTTCGAAAATTTCCAGTCAATCCGTTAAAAATTGAGGGCGTCATGGGCGTTTATAGGTAGGTTCCGCGAACCGGCAAACTTTGAACGCGTTTTTCGCAAAATTACTTCTTCAATATCGGTGACCACGATATCTCAAAAATTAATGAACCGATGAACTTAAAAATGTACAAACTTCTTTCACGTATCAAAGAGCAGCGCTTGAAAGAAGGATTTTTTTTTTGTTCGATGCATACTTTTATCACCGAAAATGGAGCGTTTTTTTTCACCGAAAATCGATACGTTGGACGGCGGCCATTTTTTCAAAAATCAATATTTTACCAAATACTCCGTCGATGCACTAGATAATTTCATGCAGAAACTAGATGCGTTTGATTTTTTGATTTCGGCTTTTTTTTCGTTTCCACAAACCATTCTATCTACCGCATTTATAAATATTTTTGAATACAACAATTGTAAAAATACCTAAAACCATACTCTTAAATGTAAAAAAAAAAATGTTTAACTGGAATACGTTTCCTGAGAGAAAATTCACGAAAATTCCTCCTTTTCCGGCCACGAGCTAGTGTTACTACGTTCTGCCGATCAGTTTTTCTTCCTAATGATGGAAGCTACAAGAGTAAAAAAGACTCCCAGACTAAACTCAACAACCCAGGTAGGAATTGACCATGAAAAAAGGGCTCGCCAAGCCCTGAAACAAGGCTCACATTTTTTAATTCAGGCTGAGCACCAGCCTGATTTCAGGCCTAGCTGAACCTCTGAATGATAACGCGGTTTCAGGCTCTTGCACACAGGCTTGACCAAAGGCTGGTAGAAAAGCCTGTACTAAGCCTGAAACGACGAAACAACAAGGCTCAAAATGAGCCTTAATGAAGCCTTCACGAGCATTTATGACCAGGCTTTTCCCAAACTCTTCCCGAGGCTATATGAGGCCTGTTTTTAGTTTTCTATATTCGACATTGGGGTAAATTGAATCAATTTGTAAAGAATTCATTTGATTTGTTATATATATATTTATTATTTGTTATATTATTTGTTACAAAATATATATAAAAAATATTTTTAAAAACAATACTTTATTTTATTGCGTACTTTTATTTTCGTATACACTTTTTTGTGTACCTCATAAATATCGATAAAAGCATATGTTTAAATGTTCTGAGCTGCCTCCTTCGCTTTCGTTTTTCGTGCCTTCGCACCCGACAAATGTATTGCTAAATTTTTTTTTCATAAAAGTACAGAAAAAATATTATTTTAAACTTATTTTATTTTATCACAACCTGAAACAAGCCTGCATCCAGCCTTGATTTTTCAGCCTCAAAATTCACCGGCCGAATAAAGCTTGAAATAACCCTGAGTTTAGGCTAAGCAGCCAGTCTTGGTTCCAGGCTGCTCCAAACGATGCAATGAAACCTGGGCCAGGTCTGTCTCACTCAGGCTCGGTGAAACAAGGCTCGCACAAGCTTGTTTCCATCGTCAGCCTTTTAATTTCCTACCTGGGAATATACATATCAAAGTGATGACCGCTCGAGTGAAATGTTACTTTTTTCGTATTCCCGATTGGGTCCTAACGTGGCTTGGGGTTCTTTCCCGATCGTACCGAATGTCGCCGCGGAACTTTCATCTTCGGATCTCCCGGCTGCTCATAGCGTGGATCTTCGCGAGCGCCGGCGACTCGATTTTAGAAATACACGTCGAACGAGAGAGCAAGGTAGAGAAGAAAAGAAACCACCGAGAGGGATAGAGGGGGGGGGGGGAGATCTAGGAAAATGAAGATCTTAAATAAGAGACGGACGTAGAAAAGGAAGAGAGAGAGAGCGAGAGAGAGAGAGAGAGAGAGAGAGAGAGAGAGAGAGAGAGAAGATTGAGGATGAACGACACACGGCAAGGCAGCAGGAAATGCACTTGACGCGGAAAGTCTCTATACCATCTTTTCTCCGATCGTTTGGTCAGGCTGCGGAGGGCGCTCGTCGCGAGTTCACCGATGAGTCATCGGCGATACGGAAAACCGGTTCGCCGCAGCTCCTTCCAAGAGGGCCACCGACTCTCCTCTCCTCTCTCCACCATTTGCCCGAGCTCTTGCCCCTTTCGTATCACCGCACACAGACTCATCACTACTCTCCCCCCTTGCCGCTACTTCGTCGTCGATAACTCTGCTCGTGCACACCGCGAGGTGAAGAGCTGCTCGTTTCGGAGCGCGCTCTTCGCGAGTATAACCGGACGAGATTTCTCATCTCTTCTCCCTGTCGCTCTTTTTCTTTGCCTCTCCCTCCCCCTCCCCCCCCTCTCTCTCCCCCTCCCTCTCTCTCTCTGTCTCTCTCGTTCTGTTACGTATTATATATTGCTTGTAGCAAAGACTCTTTTTCTTTCGTCTCCTTTTCTCCTCAGGGCCTCATTCGGAGTCATCAAACTACAGAACCCCAAAGGCTCCGACGAACATGGTCGACTGTCACTTTGTCGTTGGTCACTACTCGCCGCTCGGTGTATTCTCATCTGTGTGTGTGTGTGTGTGTGTGTGTGTGTGTGTGTGCGCCAGGTCAAGTGATTTTTGAGACATCTGGGATTAAGGAGTTTCGGGAGAAATTACATAATGTTACCATTTGCTTCAAATTCACACAGTAAATTGTTTGTCATATGCTAAATGCACTCTCCAAATTTTTAATCGATTGTCTACACCGTTTCTATAAAATTTAGAAGCGAAAGCACACTTTTTATCATAGTCAGACGCCTATGATCAGATAACATAAGGAGTGCAGTATAACACTGATGACAAAATTGTCATAATGTACTGAGTGATTTGACGGTTTTGCAAAACATTTTAAACCTTTTTTCACACTTTTTCATACGGAAAACTGCCATTCGCCGATAAGTGTACGCATCTCTCTATGTTGATAGGTGATTTTTCAATTATAAATTGAATTTAAAATTTAAAATTTCGAGGGTACATTTAGCAAACGACAAAGAATTTACTGTGTACATTTAAATCAGATGGCAATATTTTGTCAACTGTTCCGAAACTTCTTAAGACTAAATGGGAAAAATAAAGAAGAATTTTCGTTGCAATCAACATAATTTCTTATTGTATAAAAGTCTCTTCGAGGACCACGCTGTTCCAGAATCAACGATTCCTTCAAAACGGTATTCAAGGACCGTCCTCGAAAGACGTGCTCATAGCCAACATTACGTTGATGTGATATTAAAATTTGCATTGTTGTGGCGCAACGGGAGTTTCGTAGCCAGATTTTTTTTTTTTAATTTCGGCTATGAAAATGTATCAGACACTTTTTAGGATCCTCAGAAGTCTACAGCAAAAAATGTGCAGGGCCAGATTTTGGATGATGACGACAATGAACCAATGAAAATTAGTAAAGAATTTTCGTTGCATTTCGACAATGCAAAATTCAACATAGGTCTATCAAATCCGAAATGCATTTTTCCCATGGATAGATATATGAGGAGCCGGCTAACGAAACCGGACTTGTCCACGATACGTCAAATTATTATTATTATTATCATTTCGTTCCTCAAAACTGTCTTTTCGCTTGAAAAGGCAGTTTTTAACAAATGTTGAGGTGTTTAGAGCCAGATTTGAGTACAAATATTCTCGAAGCTAATAAAGTAGTGCTTGGAGAACACGAAAAAAAAGAAAAATAATAATTTGTCATTATATATATATATATATATATATATATATATATATATATATATATATATATATATATATATTACGAATTATTTTCTTTTTCGTGCTCTCCAAACACACACACACACACACACACACACACACACACACACACACACACACACACACACACACACACACACACACACACACACACACAATAAAATTGTAGGATCTTTCTGTGAATTCGCTTTTTGGGACTCGAATGAAGGTGGTCGTACTGAGTAGACGAATACTGGGTGTTAGAATCCTTGCAAGCATATGTGTAGCTGTTTCACCTTAACGAATGGCTTGGCAACTTTTTAGTGTCACTTGATGGTTCTTTTTTTTTCAATTTTTAATTTTGTTTTAAGGTTCTATTTTATTTTAATAAAAATAGAGGAGCAGTTGCACGAGACTGCACGTTCGTTTTTCATTTTTTACTCTCTATCTCTGTGTCTACATGTCTGATTTTCTCTCTCTCTCTCTCTCTCTCTCTCTCTCTCTCTCTCTCTCTCTCTCTCTCTCTCTCTCTCTCTCTCTCTCTCTGCCCCTCTATAAGTCTGGAGAGCGCGTGAGATCTCGTACGTGACCGTATCGAATGTGGGTCGCGATATGTGTCTGGCGCCACGAGGGGGATCGCTCGCTCGCTTTTGCCCCGTTAAACGGTGCGCTTGTGGCCGGGCTGCCGCCGCTGGGAACGAGGAAACCCCGAATGCGCTCATCTCTCGTCGTAGATCCAAATCGATCATCGAGATCGACTTTCGATTTGAGAGGTCGTCGGAGCACAACGAGGACTCTCCTCGAGTGCGGAGAGTCGCCGAGCGATGTAAAACGAGGAAGATGGACCGCGATTGGGACTCTAGGGGTTTCCACTTTTCTCTCGCTATGACAGGGCGGCTCGAGAAATTGATGACGATGACAAATGGACCGGGGTAGCATAGTCTATGCTCTTGTGGAGAAATTACGGATAGTTTTGTTATAACTGACGTTTCGTACTTGTTCTAACGAGCGTACACGATGCATCTCCGGAAAAAAGAAACCGTTCGAAAAGACGTTGAACGGTAGGCTGACAGGGACGAAGGAGTATCTCGCGATTTGCAGCCTCGGTTCTCCGTACATTTTGGATAGAAAGGGTATTAGGTAACACTTATCACAGCATGCTCATGGTCTTGAAGTTTGCATCGTTGGAATGCATTGAAAATTCTTTTTCATATTTTTATTTTCACACTTTGATTGTCCTATAGGTATTTTTCGCAAATAATATTTTTAGATCTCTAAATAAGTGACTTAAACAAAGATTGACAGATTTTCGTAACGAAGATCTGCCACAAAAAAGGCAAGCAATAAAAAAATTATAATTTCCGTTGCGTTCCGACGATAAAAACTGCAACCTCAGGTATACTCCGTGAATTGCCTCTTCAATTAGATTCCTTGTTAAAGTGGCCAATTGTAAAAGTGGAAAAATGACTTTTTTCAATACCAATATAGTTTGACAGTATATCATCTTATAAATGTTCCCTGTAAATTTCAAGGTAGGTGGATCTAAATTGACAGATTTATAGGCCATTACGTTGATGCCCGTCGGAACGCTCGGAGCTCCGTTCGAAAGTTCAAACGCTTTTTTCTCGAAAGTACGTTGTCAAAGTCGATGAGCAAAATATCTCAAAAACTACGACATCGATGTTTTTCAATTTTTAGGGCTTTTTCTAGATGTAAAAATATAGCTTTTGATCGAAGGATTTTGTCCGATGTATATTTTCGATTTGATGAACGAAAAATGCCAATTTTTTCGCAAAAATCGAAGCTCACTTTCAACACTCGCAATTTTTTTTAATTTCATATTTTCGGAGTCCTCCTATTAATCATAGGACACACTAATATACTAACGAAATATCCGTGATTTTTTCTTGTTTGATTCTTCAGATGATACTTTTTCAAATGACTAATTTTTGTAGAAATTTATCATCACAATACTCTATAAAAAAAATTCAGAAAATGAGCTGTTTTCGACTGTAGCAACTAGGCACAGCCCGTTAAGGGGCTATACCAGTGTGACACTTTCAAGAAATCGATTTTTTTGTTGCCTTTTTCGACAGTTTATACTTTCAAGAATATCATTATCATTTATATCATTTATATCAATCTCATTTTATCTTGCAAAAATCGATAGTTAAATATTTGAACGCGTTTTTTCTCGAATTGAGATTTTTCAGATTTTCTGACATTGTAACTCAAAGAGCAATTATCCGATTGACTTGAAATTTGAACTGAGTACTCTTGAATATATTTACTCTACAATGACGTAGGTAATTTTTGACTGGATAAAAAATTACGATTTGGCATTGAAAAAAAAAACGACCATTTTATAGGGAAGAAAATAGATTTTTTTTTCATAACTACGCCATTTTGTTATATTTTGATATTTTTCGAAAATCCTACGTCATTGTACATCAAATACCTTCCAGTTTAACGACATTTTTTCCTTTTTCGGTTTCAGCTACTCAATCGGCCGGGATCATGTCAGCAGTGGAGGAACTTTTTTTCGGCACCTCCGAAGGCAGCGCATAAGTCGCTTGAATCTCAATATTTTTCTATGGAAAAATTATGTAATACAGGTCAAATATAGCCGAATATATTCTTAACTTTCCGAAACATTTTATTGAGTACTTTTCGTCCAAAAAATTCCCGAAAATCACCCGAATTTTCAGCGTTCACACCGGTATAAAGTTAACGTAAAGTTAAATACAAAAGAATCGCAGCTCAACTGAAATTTGTTCCTTCTTGCAGGAAACTTCTCTCCCTCGCTGATCGGGACGAATCAAATATGGACGTGAAATCTGGGAGCGATCCATAATCCATATGTTTCTCGAACCAAGAGAAAAAGTGAGGTGCAGGCGGGAGGAAGAGAGGTACAAACGAAGAAGAATTGCGCTTGGACGTTAATTACCAATTACTTAACGTTCCCGCCAGCGTTAGAGGCAAATGCGAGTGGGAATTTCGCTCGACGTGTGCGCGCAACCTTAATGGCTCCGAAAGAAATAAGAAAAAGGAAGAAAAAAGAAAAAGCGAACGAGAGATGAACGGTTGCAGGCTTGAATTTTCAAGTTGCATTCGAAGCCTGCAAAAGGAGTGAATGAGAGGGAAGAGAGAAAGAGAGATTGAAAGAGAAAGAGAGAGGGAGAGGAAAGAAAAAAGAAGAAATCGGGGAATGAGTGCAATGGATTCCAGGAGGGGAAGACGGACGACATTATGGCGCCGTCGGTTTGTATCGCATTGTTTCACGCACCTCGTCGACTTTGCTGCGCTTACGGTGCACCGTTTCCCTGCCATAGAATCAAGATTACGCATCCCTCTCGTCAAGTTCGCGATATCGAGCCTGAGCCACAAACGTCACCGTAGTCGTTCACTCGTCAACGATCAAATCCACGATTTCGTTAATATCCCAATGACAAAATTTTCGTTAATTTCGTCGTAAAAATGATCAGTGCTCGAAAAGACTCGACCCCGAAAATTTTGAAAAATTTGTCGTTCGTAATAATATACATCGATTGAAAATTATCATGAATTTTGCGTCGTTGAAATGCAACGAATAATGCTATTTCATATTTTAACTTTCTCATTCTATTATTCTTCAAAATCTTTTTTTTACAGATTTAGATTCTAGATATCCAAATAAACGGCATAAAAAAGCATGAAACATTTTCGTAACGAATATATGCCGAAGGAAATTTGTGCAATTGAAAAATAATCATTCTCATTGCATTCCAACGATGCAAACTTAAATCGCATAATCGAAAGGATGCGCGAAAAAAAGGAAGTAACTAACGGAATTAATTAGCGAAAAAAAAATGTTTTTAAAGCGTCAGATCGGCGAATTAAATTTCGAAAAATGGAAACAGGCTTTGGGGTAACATTTTGTTCTCTCCGGCAAAATGGATTTTTCAGTCCCGACAATGTGTCATTTGAACATCATCGATGATTTGCAACAGGGTCAAAGATCTGTACCCAAACTTACACTTATTCGAACATATTTATACACCCCCATAAAAACGTCAAAAACAAATTTCTCCACCGTACATCGCCGCTGAATATAAATTTTCGAGTGGAAACAAAAAAAAAAGTACAAAAGTTACGGGAGCATCGAGCTTGCCAACGCGAAAAAAACTGGACGATGTTGCTCAAGAGATTTTCTCCAGGAAAGTGCTCGAAGCGAAACGATTCGTTTCCAATACCACAATTCCCGTATTAAAGGAACAAGACGAGTATCGCCTTAAACAGAATCTACCGAGCGTACGAATTCTCATCGTCAGCGAAACTCTTCTTTTTTTACTCCTCTTCTTTTTCTACTCCCGCTTTGCACTTACTCCCGCTATACAGCGTTGAAAACGAGACGAGAGCGTGTCTTTTGCCTTCTACACGTACGAGATAATTAAACCGCGCGGAATGGTCGGTATAAAGGGAAGCAAAGTCAGAGGGAACGTCCCTTTGCTCGTGTGCTCGGCCTCTCGAATGAGGGACCTGGATGGAGGGGGGGGGGGGGGGGGAGTAAGCAAAAAAACCTTAAGTTTCATGAGCACAAGGGAAAAATTCCGGGGATGTTATAGAGAGTTCTCGAGGCAGTTGAGGTGGCTTTGGGTAGGGCATTTTATTGTGTATGTACCGGGAAACGAACACACACACACGTGTCTGCATTGACGCATACACGTGGAGGAATTGAGAAAGAGAGAAGGAAAAAGGTGCAACGAGACTTTCAGCTGGAGAATACGACGAGAACGAGGGAAAGAAGGAAAATGAGCTCAGCAATTTTCCGCACTCTTTGTATTTCTATAGCCCCAGAACGCATATGTGCGCGTATGCGTGCCGCCGTGTATAACGTCGGCCCGTTTCTCACAAGCCACAAACCAACCGCGTAATGCAACGTCTCGCAATTCAAACATTGCGCGAGCAGCAAGGATTATATTAGCGCCTCTCTTTCGCCTCGAGTTTAATGCGAGAGACGAGCCCGCACGTACGCAACACGATAATCAAAAGGTTCGATAATAGAGCCGGCGGCTAGAAACGATTTCGTTATACATTCATTTATTCAACTTCTCAATTCGACTCGAGGTTTCGGTGGGACTCGAATAAAAGCGAGTGATGATATCGAAGTTTGCATCGTTGGAATGCAACGAAACGTTTTTTTTTCACCTATCGCCCAATTTTTTTGCCATATTCAGGCCACACATAATATGGGAATGTTTTTCAAGATCCTCATTAAGGATCCATAATCGAAAAATGCAAAGGAAGAATTTGGATCGTAATGAAGGAATGAAAATATAAATACGAATTTTCGTTGCATTCCGACGACGCAAACTTCAACATCATATCGAAAGAAAATCGCGCTGACGTTAAATTAATGACAGCACCGATCAAAATATCAATAGCCCGATGACACGTGAAAATATGTTATCTTCTGAATAAAATGGAGCCAACGTCTTGATTTTACTTTGAATTGAATAAGCTATTCGTTTTTTAACATAATTCTTACAGTTGTATGGGAAAGGGAGAAGGGAAAAGGGAGTCATTTTTTATGATTTTTTTTTAAGGTGGTTTTTAAAATAATGGCATTATTTTAAATTTTGACATTATCCTATTACAACTTTCAGTTGTCCAAAGATAAGAAAACAAGAAAGTGTATCAAAGATAAAAAATAAAATACCACGATAGTCGTTATTCATGTTCATCGATTTCATAAGATAACCAATCGAGGTTACAATTCTGCTGAAAACCGAAGAAATTTTTTCTTACGATATCATTTTCGATTTTTAAATGAATCGAGATATGTTGATAACGAAGCACCATAACGTGCAGATCTTTTTCGTAAGTAGATAAACGCACATCGGGATTTGATAGTGACGTTCATCGACGAACAATGCAGAATCCAAGTGGATACTGCGCTATTTCCCGATTCAGATAGTGTGAGCATTTTTTACTCGAAATTTTCAACGGGAATTTGTTGGATATCCCAAAAAAAGATTTCCTCTCGTGATCCCGTGCACAAGTTTGTTGGGGAATCCCAAGATGCACCCACGCACATTAATGCAGAAATATTTACATCAAACAAACCGAAAGTTTGGGTTTGCTTGGATCCAATCGAACAAACCAAAAGAGTAGTATTGAATTGTATTAAGGGGTTAGGCCACTCTAGAATTTTCGAAAAATCGATATTTTTTTAATAGTCCCCTAGGACCCCAAAAATGATGGCCCAAAAGATTATGACCGGGAAAAATCTCTAAGTACTCCGTTTTCGAATTCTAGTACAAGGCCGCCTGGTTCGCAGCGAACTACTCAAAACTTCAAACGCGTTTATCTCAAAACTGCATTTTTTAAGTTGGCCGGAAACATAACTCAGATAATTTTCAACCGATTCACTTGAAACGATATCATATATCTTGAAAAATACATTGTCTATGGAAGTACATAGGATTTCTCATTTATATTGCATAGTTCATTTGTTATTAACAATTATCTGACGATTTTTTAGGCAAATTTTTCACTTTCTACTTTAGAAGTGCGCCATTTGGCCAAAAATCGATATATCGAAAAAAATCCTACGTACTTCTATAGCAGTTATTATATATAATCAAAAGAAATTAATTGGCTCATTATAATTCAAAAATTACAGGAGCTGTTTGTCCGGCCGTGGACCCTGGAAAACAGAGACGTCATCGCAAAAACGCTGCACAGCCGCCATTTTGAAATTAATCGCTTCAAAAAAATTATTGTATACAGTCACTGATATGTACGATAAACACCCTTTTTTGTAATCTCGATTTATTTTGTAGTTTTTCTGAAAAAAATCCCCAAAAAGCTTATTTTTTCGGCCTCTAGAGTGGCCTAAGGCCTTAATGAAGCAATATCGAGATCAAACAAACCCAAACAAACTCACATACGTATTTCAATAACATATACATTTGTTCTGACGCGACTCCGCGCCCTATACAATAATCAATTTTAATTGTTATCTTTTGATCAAATACATTTAAAAGATTGAAAATTGCTTAGTTTCTAATTGTGGAAAGTCACGATTAACAATTGGTTGATTGTTAGTCGTGATTAACAATTGATGAATTGTTAATCTTTAGTTACCCCAGCAATTAAAGTTTGCCCAACACTGGGGACAAGTGTGAAAATCGAATTGGATCTCTGCGACAACTTCTGGACGTCAACACCTACACTCATCCACGCGTATCTGTTGCCAAATGTTCTAAAACAATGAATCTTTGCTTTTACGGACAGGAAGGTCCTCTCCGGCGAAATGCTTCGAAATTACCCTTGTGCATATATATATATTGCTATATGTGCGAGTGTGTGAACTATATCCCTCGTTCGGGGAATACAGAAACCTTGTCAAGCAAATGTAATCCTCGACCAGTGAGACGTCCCATTTGTGCACACCGCTACCGTTTTGCATGTCTACGTATACGTTGCATAATACAGTTATAGGCGTTACGTCTGTATACGTTGCTCGGATGGAATCAGTTTGTCTCACTTCCTCTTGAGTTCAGCGTTAAACGGGGGCGATTGCGCGCGTAAAGTTACGCCAGCAGCTCTCCCGAGACCTCTCCTCGTATATTATCCCGAACTTGGAAGGAACGATCGCGCATATACGCACCAAGCACGCAGCATTTACTATGTGCATACTGCAACGAGCGCGATACCTAGAAATTGAGCGCAGGCCCTCGATCTTCCCTTCGCAATCGACCGGGATAAATCTTTCCTATCCCGTACATTCCGGTCGTCGTTAAGGGGCGAGATACCTTCAGGAGAGGAAAACATTTGCTGATTTTCACGATTTTTTTTTTTGAAAGCAAAGATTTCTTCACTATTTTCGAGTCTTGGGGTATGTTTTATTACTACTTTTGGCTGTTAGATGGAATTTTTTTTATCAATCTTTAAATATGGCAGAGGTCTTCTAAACTGTATTATCAAAACTGGGGTGACGTATAGATAAAAAAACTAATCGGCCTATTCTGATGAAATTTCGTATAAATCTTTCTTACCTTATTCTCTGAAACATGACGCTAAATGTTTTTGGAAATTTTTAAAGAAAGCATTTTTTATTGCAAAATGTAGCCACAGGAAAATCAATATTTTTGTTTCAAAGCGTACCATTTCATCGATTTTCAACATTTCTTATTTTTTCTTGGTTCATATCCTGCGTATGAGTGTTAAGGGGCTATACCAGTGTGACACTTTCGAAAAAATCGATTTTTTTGTTGCCTTTTTCGACAGTTTATACTTTCAAGAATTTCATTATCATTTATATCATTTTATCTTGCAAAAACGGATAGTGAAATCTTTAGACGCGTTTTTCTCGAAATGAGATTTTTCAAATTTGCCGACACTGTAACTCAAAGAGCAATTATCCGATTGACTTGAAATTTCAACTGAGTACTCTTGAATATATTCCTCTACAATGACGTAGGATTTTTCTGATTGGATGAAAATTGACGATTTGGCATTGAAAAAAACGACCATTTTATAGGCAAGAAAACAGACTTTTTTTCATAAATACGCCATTTTGTTAGATTTCGATATTTTTCGAAAATCCTACATCATTGTGCAGGAAATACCTTCCAGTTTAACGACATTTTTTCCTTTTTCGGTTTCAGCTACTCAATCGGCCGGAATCATGTCAGCAGTGGAGGAACTTTTTTTCGGCACCTCCGAAGGCAGCGCATAAGTCGCTTGGATCTCAATATGTTTCTATGGAAAAATTATGTAATATAGGTCAAATATAGCCAAATATATTCTCAATTTTCCGAAACATTTAATTTCGTACTTTTCTTCGAAAAAATTCCCGAAAATCACCCAATTTTTCAGTGTTCACACTGGTATAGCCCCTTAATGAAAGGAAAATCTTCGTTGGTTTTTTTTTCGCATTAATCCCGCCGACGCTACGTGTCACATCGTCTGACTCCCATTGCAATCAGTTTAGAAGGCCGTGCCATACCTCCGCCATTTTTAAAGATCGATAATTTTTTTTTGAAACAATGTAACAGCCAAAAGTAATAATTAAACATATCCTGAGTCTCAAAAATAGTGAAGAAAACTTTCCTTAGAAAAAAATAATGAAAATTAGCAATCTTTCATAGTAGCATTTATTTCACTTTTGTTCGCGCCATGGTGTTTTCTCGCCATAAATGTATGCCTGTAAGTCGACAGAGTTTACCCTCGAAGCGGCAGTTGATCTTTGTTTTTCGCTAATCTCACCTAATCATGGAGAATTCAAAGTGATTGACGTGGAGATAGATTGGAAAAAAAAATCCACGCGATATACGTCGCGGTGACATTTGCAGGATGGTCCAGTGCCAACCGACAGCTTGACGGTGCAAAAGGTCGAGGGACTCTGCGAGAACATCGCAGAATTCGCGTATTCCGTCTCCTTTCTTGATACGCGACTGTTGGAGTCCTTTCTCCCCTCACTACGTGTGTCTTTTTCAACCTTAGCAGCCAGGTCGAAGGATTACACGTACGCTCGTGACTCCGTGCATCACTGTATGGGTATGATTTTCTCTGCTCTCAGGTTATAACACCCGGAGAGTATGAACAATAGAAGGTCAACAAGTTTCGTGGACATTCCTCGGTTTCTGAGTCTCCCTCCGATTATCGCAAATACGAACGAACTTGACAGCGTCTACTAATGCATTTATCTACAAATATCAGGGTTGCCGTTGTGAGAGTTTCTATCCCGAAAAAAAATTAAAACGGCCTTATTCGAAGTTTCAATGATGTCGAAGTTTGCATGGTTGCAATGCGACGAATTTTTTTTTTTTTTTCATTGCTCCAATTTTTCTTCGGTCGATTTAGACAATAAAAATCACTCGAACGCTTCTTACATATCCTCAGTGTAGATTTACGACCTTAATTTCTAACAAAAAAGCCTTTGGGTAATAATAAAAATAATAAAAAGTATTAAACATAAAAGTATTAAAAATTTTTTTAATATGGAGATCTCTCGAAGGATCTTGCAATTAAAATCTCAAGGGATCTCCCACCTCAACTTCAAAAATTCGATTTATAAAAAATGGATTTCGAAAATAAACCACTTAAAAAATATTGTGTAGGCATTTCATAAAGATCGGAGCGGTCTAAGTATTATTTTTCGAGTTTATTCGAGCGCGCTCTCCGGCTCTTACGCGAGCGCGAACTTTAAACGCGTTTTTCTCAAAAACACTTTTTTCTTGCTTCGTTGATTTTTTCTCCGGAAGTACTGAACCGACCCTTACGAAATTTTAACTACATATTACTAGGAAGTAGAAATTTTGATTCTGAATACTTTTTTAACCGAAATATCCCTCAAAAGTCTTATTTTTTGAGACTTTTTTTTCAACAGCCCCCGTTTTGTTATTTTTGCATGAAAAATAATAATTCTAGTTCGGACAGTAGCCACAACCATACTGAGCTGAAATCTTTTTGGTTTTTGTGTTTCAAATAAATCCACTCATAAATAACAACAACGAGGCTGACTTGGCTTTGTTTCGAGGGGCTATGCGGATTTACCAGAGATAGATAAATGATGTGAAATGAATAAAAATATTTTTTCATACATTTCAAAAGTTATTTTATCAAGTCCAAAAAGATTTACATCAATATCTTTTGCAGGAATCATACCAAAAATTGCCAAAAATACCTAATTTTTCGGCCGTCTAAAGTGGGATGATCCCTTAAAAAAGGGCTTGCATTTTCTGTACATAGGAATGAAAAAATTATAGCCACTTTTACATTGATTGATTTCGACTTAATTCGGGATCTACGTCAAGATTTATTTCTCACCTACATGCTTTTTTTCTTCTTTTTGCTGCTGCGATCTCTAAATGCTCCCCCATAGCTCTACGTCGGTCTCTTATTTCGATCCGATCCCGATCTTTCGGTCGGCGGATCGCTTTGTGCGAAGAGAGCGCCGCGCTGTGATTCGAACCACGAAAAGAAAAGAAAAGAAAGGATCGCGAGCGTGCGGATCTGTGCGCGGTCCGGTTTTGGCCCCTTGGTCGCGCCACTCTTCTTTTTTTCAACTTTTTAACGTTCCGGGTAGGTACCGATCGGAGTGAGAGAGAGAGAGTGAGGAAGATGGAGAGGGAGTCGCGCGGAAAGAGAGAAAAAATCGGTGGGCGACCCTTTTCTCTCTTTCGTTTCTGATAGCTATGCGCTCGCGATGGCTACGCTCTGTACTGTCGTCGTCCGCGACCAGAGACAAAACATCGACTATTCTCGGAGACACTTGGTCGGTACCGTTTTTTCCCGTGGAGTCCGGGCATGCCCAGGCGATTCTTCTCAAAAACCGTCCAGGTCTCTCTCTCTCTCTCTCTCTCTCTCTCTCTCTCTCTCTCTCTCCCTCGATCTCGTCTTTCGCGGCTCGATTAAACGAAATTACACACTGGCTCTCAACAACGTATATGTATATGCGGACACCGGGCTCCAAATTCTCTCATTGCCGTTCAAAAGAAAATTGGATCGCCCGCCACGACCTCAGGGTAAAATTACCGTGGGAAAAATGTTGTGCTCCTACCGTCGAAGCTTCGAAGCTTCCGAGATCCCGAGTATCATTGCTTCCGCAAGAAATTATAGAAGCTTGTGAATTTCAATTTACGTTGTGTCAGAAAAATGAACGCTGGACGCATAGTAGACTGGATCTGAGCGCGAAATTCAAATTTGCGGAGAATGTTCTGCCAATATTTGAAATTTCATTTTAGGTTTGAGGCGGCACACCACTGTGATGGATAAAAAAAAATATTTTTTTTTTTTCGACACTTTTTCAAAGTATACATATTCAAGAATATGTGAAAAAAATGTTCAAGTCAAGATATTGAAAATCGATCAAGTTACAGACGATCGAATGAGAGCAACGATTTACTTATGGTAAATCACTTATAGTTCAGTCGCGTTTTTTTCGACACGACTTTTCTCAGCCTGGACGGAATCATAAGCCTACGTATGATTGTCCGATTTTTAATTGAAATAAAAAACCAAAATTTCCGTTATTGCCGTTATTATCGTTGTACGTAGCAGTTTTTTTTTTCTCGAAATTTGGTATTTTTTAAGCTCCCGAATATAAGTAAAAATTTTCTCGAAAATACACTTTTTTTCAACACTCGCCGTTTTGTGATTTTTTTTCGAAAAACGGCTACGTACAACGCGATCTACATTTACATAAGTTATAAAACTTTTTTATTTTTATTTTTCAGTCCAACCATTGTGAAGTTTTCGATCTGGCCGTTGGGCCACAATTTTTTTACGGAGCCTCTAACGTTGTCTCAGTCAAAATTAACAACTCAGTAACGTCGTTAATTTTTTATTTTTTCAAATAAAAAATTACATGAGATAAATCCACAATGTATGCTTAATAACATAACTTTTTTCCAAATGCCAAATAAATAATCTAGTAAAATTAATTTTTTTTTGGATTACTCTTCGGAATTCATCGAACGCCGGATACGCCATTGCCACAATTTTGTTTTCAAAGAATCCTAGATAGTGTTCACATATTTCTGATTTTGAAAAGTGCCATTCAACCACTTTACATTAAGGAGATTCGAGCGTTAGTCACAATTCAAGATTAAAATTAAGAAAACAAAAATATGCCATTGCCTAGAGCAGTGTTTGTCAACCTTTTTTATAAGGCGGCACACTTGAATCTCTGTAAAATTCTTACGGCGAGACTTCGTATTGGACTTCGCCCCGCGGCGACCGCCCCGCGAAACGACACTCGTCACGATCGGTGCCCGGGTATTATCACGTGATACATAGATCCGACTATTTTTTGGCGGCACACAAGAAATACACTCACGGCACACCAGTGTGCCGCGGCACACCGGTTGAAATTCACTGGCCTAGAGTATAATGTGTCTTTGCGAAATAAAAAAAAAATCACCACAAAACACCGGCGATGAAAAATAGTTTAATGTATGTAATTTCACGTGCGGTTAGATAGGCAAGACGTTCACGCTACAGGTGACGTTATTTTTTTGGCTCTTTAGCACCACGATGAATCATCTCTAACAACGGATTAACAACGCAAACTAAACTTTTAAAAATATTTAGAAAAAAAAACCCATCTTGCCCATCGCAAACCATATATAGGGTGTTCTGTTTTTGATGGATAATCTTGCAATTGTCGATAGGCCAGATCATCTCTTACTATATGCTGGAATTTCAGTTTGGTTAAAGTCCCACGGTTTTCGAGATAAAAATCATCTGCTTTTGATTTTTCGCATGCCATTTATACAAATGATAACTTTTTTTTACCCGGTTTCTTTTTAAAATACTCTTGGTTATTGTCTAATTCGTATCATTTGTAGAAATGGCATGCGAAAAACCAAATGCAGATGATTTTTTCCAAAAATTACGTAAAGCCCAAAATCTCGAAAACCGTGGGACTTTTACTAAAGTGAAATTCACGCATATAGTGGGACATGATGTGACGTATCGGAAGTTGCAGAATTATCCACTCAGAACTGGACACCCTGCAAATTCAATATCGAACTATCAAGGTTTAATGAAAGATTACGATTTTTTTTAACGAATTTTTTTATAATAATCATCGATAATGTTATATTTTGTAAGTTGGTAGTAACACAAAAAAATTTCTTATTTACGTATCAAAAATAAAAAAATGCTCAATTTTGCCCTTTAATAATATATTTTATGAAAAATTAGCATCTACAGAATAAATCTATACCTCGTATGCATTTTTTGAGATGAATTGAAAAGAAAATTAATAAATAGTAATTTGACTCAACTGCACCGTCCCAAGCTCCTTAAAACGAATAAAGTAAAAAATCCTATGCGATTGTTGTGCCTCGAAACAGGTAAAAGCAGGTGTACGCGCAAGTTTCGAGGTTGCGGAAAAAAATGGGATCGAAGTTTGAGAAAACTCGTCAATCGTCGAGAGAAATAGAGTTCGAACGGGGGATGAGTCGGCGAGAAAAAAAAGGGAATCGCGAGAAGCGAAGCGGAGAAAGCAAGATTGAAGATGTGAACTCGCGCGCAGGGAAGGAAGCGATGGCGCGCGCGTTCACGAAAATTCCGTGAAAGTGGAGGGACGAGAGACGTGATGGATCGTTGGATGCTTTTCGTACGTGGCGAGGGAGGGACATGTGAGATCGGTGTATTAAAGGGACGGGGACGATTTCTCGTGGCTTTATACCCTACGACGATGAGAATCGACTTCCGCGAGGATCTTCGTCCCGGAGTGGTCGTCGAGGCGCGCGACCACCATTCAAAGACATCGAAGGACGTCGAAATTGCGTGATATCTTCGTTGACCGTTCGAAAATCACGCGGTCAATAAAAATAAGCTGGTTAATTGAGTAACAGCACAAATTCGTTGCTACACACGAAAACCAATATTTATATCATTCGACAGAGAATCTTCATTTATGAAAAATTGGCAAATGCGAGGCCGAGAGACTGGATTTTTGGTTCATTTCTTTTTTTTTTAAACCGTAACATAATACAAAAAGGGCGTTAGAAATAAATTAATGTATTGAAAATTTGTGTTTATGTACTTCAACAATTCTGTCAATCTTTAATGTAATTGATTCCCTTTGATTTTTACCATTCGTTATACATGCTCGCAAAATATCCCTATAAAGATAAAATAAAAAATTGCTATTCTTAATTTAAAAATACCAATGGTAAACGAATGAAAATTAACTCGCAATGCACAAAAAAAAATCGACTGTCAAAAAACGGTTACACAAAAAAAACAGTCGTAAATTTTGAAGTGGCACGTCGAACCGTCATAAAAAAATGACAGCCTACTCTTCCAAAGCCCATCAATGCCAAAATAATAATTTACGACACGCAAACTTGACAAACGAATTAAGCCTCACTTACCATACCTACAGAGATAACGGAAAGAACATAAGAAATAATGCAATATGTTCAAAACTAGTGTTCATGTACTTTAAACATTCTGTGAATCTTCAATGTAAATAATTCCCTTTGATTTTCACTATTCGATAAATACATGCCCGCAAAATAGTCCGATAAAAATTAAATTTAAATTTGCTATTCTTAAATTTAAAATTATCAAATTAATAAAAATTAACTTGCAAATACACAAAAAGAACAATCGTCTGTCAAAAAAACGAATACACCTAGAAAAGAACAGTCGTAAACTTTTAAAGTGGCACCCCAAAATTGTCACAAAAAAATGACAGCCTACTCTTCCAAAGCCCATTAATCCCAAAATGATAATTTACAACACGCAAAGTCGGAAAGCGAATTAAGCCTCACAAATATATACAGAGGATTGCGATCTGCCGAGTCCCTCGGGGACATGGACGAGGGTAAGAAGGACTTGAGAATTTTCTCGGTTAGGGTCCTCTGGCGTCACGTCAAGCCGAGTAGAACAATAAAGAGTGGGGGGAGGGGAAGAGGTGAGTTGAGGTTTTGTTTCGTAACTTTCGGGGCTTTTCTTTTGACGTGTTCTCCGTCGCGATGGGGTTCCCCCGATTGAGCGCGCGACGGACGACCGAGCGCTGCAGTGTCCCGGGGGATATATCCACAAACGCTTGCGACGTTCGATCCCACGCTTAGAGCTATCCTCATACCTGAGGCGGGAGAGAATCTGCCGCAAGATTTATCGCCCCGTTTCCAAGAGCAAAGAAGAGAGTTCGAGGAGAGCACAGAAACGACAAAGTATGGGAAAGGAAGGGAAAGACGAAAAGGAGAGAGAGAGAGAGAGAGAGAGAGAGAGAGAGAGTCATGAGTAGGACGAGAGGAAAAACTCTAGATCGGAGATTCGGGCCTTAAGGAACACGCACCTGGGTGTATGGTGCTTCCCATTAAATTTATGTATGTGCGTGTGCCTGTGTAGGAGAGGGAAGGCATATATACATATCCTCAACAAATATAAATATCTCCGTCCCTCCTACACACACACACACACACACACACACATACATATGTATAGGGGCATTCTAGGTAGAATGAAAAGATCTATCAACTTCAAACGCACGATTTTTTTTGCGAATTTGAGTCACAGCTGTAACCGAATCAATTTTTATTTCATTTTTTAATGACGTTCTAATTTGCATCGCTGAGATACAACGACTTTTTGTTAATTTTTTTATTTCTCTATTTTTATCGCTACCCAAAACCTTTTTTCCGAATTAAACTCGTGAATCTCTAACAAAAAAAAGTAAAAACGTTTCGGCAATTTGCACAGGCTAGATCGGGGAGAAAAAATTTGAACAATTACGAAGAATTAACTTTCGGGGTATTCCAACGATGGGAACTGCATCAGGGTGTCTAATTTTGACCAGAACTGAAATTGCATGACGTTTAAGGTTTTTTAAGGCAAGGAAAGGGGATTTTTTTTCATGACTCTTAGTATGACTTTCTGGCATAGAAGTATACTCAATGATTCTACAGTGCGACCGATTTTCTAAATTATTATATTTTTATTTTGCTCTTTCAAACAGATGTGTGTTGTATGCCAATAAAAAGTATACGGAATAAACGAAAAGTCACCAAACTGTACAATTCCATGTGTAGTAAAAAATGTGAGACAAACATAATTTCAAGATTGCTGTAACGAAATATATTTTGGGAACATCTAGAAAAATATTACATACATTTAGAAACTTTGAGTAATATCGACTAGTCGCTTTACACGAATAACAAAGAAAAACTAATATATATTGAGATAACGCATCATTTTCTTTTACTTTCTTCTATTTTATTTTCTATCGATTCGATATTCGCTTCTCTATCGACAAGTACCACAAAGTTAGTTCATATTGAATATAGATTCAACGATAATTTAGTAGGGTATAATAATTCAGGTAGACTGGTAATTTTTCATGACTTTTCAGGTCGGTAGACACCCTGTGCATTATCATCATTCTATTTAACCCTTCTCCCTCAACGTAAAATTAAAAAAAAAGGTAGACTTTATAGTGGTTATTATAAATTAAAAAAACACGTATTGTGTAGTTTCAAAAAGTTTGATAAAAGGGGCTAGTTATAAAGCAATAAAGGGAGGGTGACAGACATGTTACATTGTGTCGCAACATTCCTTTATGATGCATGAAATGCTTTGAAGCAGTTGCTTTGCTTGTAGCACAAAGCCAGGCCACATTTTTCACACACCGTTTGTCGTTTTCATTTTTTTTTCGATTTTCGCATACTTTACACAGTCTCGAATCTTGAAATCTCGCGATAAATGAACTTTGAACAAATTTTGATGCAACTAACGCCATCTAGTTTGCATGAGTTGAAATAACAAAAACTATAGAACGATTTTTAGGCATTGTATGAGATTTATTTGAAAAAGGATTAACTATCAATCTGGGCCTTGGCGAATACTTGGATGGTTTTTTCACAGAACTGTCACACGGACACATAAAGGGTTAATGGAGAACACTTTCTTGAAGAGTGAAAAAAATGCTGAAGCAAAAAGAGTACTGCATATTTAATATGGCAAAGTAAACTTGCGTTTATAGTTTTTTCAACTTGTTTCAAAAAATACATTGTTATTTAACAAACGATTTTGAAGCAGTATCACAATGTTTTTAATCGCACATTTTCCAATTGTGAATTGAAAGTCAATCATTATTTCTGGTTAGAAATTAGTAAATAATAAAATCGAAGAATCATTTCGAAACGTTCCTCCGCGCGAAAATTTACTAAAATTGTAGTAAAAGACTGACCACTAATCGTTATCGAGATCTGAGATTGTGCGAAATAAAATAATTTCTGATTACTCCAGTTGCTAGGATCACCTGCACCATAAAGCAGCGGCACTTTGTTTAAATAATAACGTAATTATTTTCATATTTTTTTCACTTTAAATAAAGTCAAACTTGGCAAGATAAATCGTGTGAAAAATCTCGACCCTCGTCATCCCAATAACCCCATCAGAAATAAACATTCCATATCGGCCTGTCTCTGGGCCCTCGTGCAGTTTCATGATTCGCGATGTCAGCATAAAAAATTGTTTATAAAATCCGACAGAGACGAACGAAATTTCACGGAAATTTGGTGTGAACGAGTCCATGTAAAAGTTCAGGCTGTCTCAGTCTTTTTCATTCCGTGGCGGGTAACCCAGTGATCTCCCGCCAGAGAAGACTATTCGACCAAGTTGAGGCAGCTCAAGTTTTCCGCTTGAGTAAGCGCCATGGCGAGCGACCGACAGGTCGAATTTTCGAACGATTGCGTTACGGGAGCCTGATCGGGCCACTCCAGACCGACATCAAAACGAGTCTTTTTTTCGATCGATACAGGTTTTTTATACCTGCAGATCGTAAGCGCTATTACGAGATAGAAGAGTTTGTCCCACAGATCACACCGAAAGATACATCTCATAATGAATGATTTTTTCTTCACTCGAATATTGATCGTCGATTGTGCGTAATATCTGACCTGTTACGATTACCATGGAATTTCAGGGAGATCGAAAGATTGATCGAGAGATCGTATGGTTGGCTGGTCACTTACCTGTAACAAAGGAAAAAACAATGTTTGTGATTAGCGTTTTGCTTGTTCGTCCGGTAAGAATACAAGAATAAACGGCAAAAACTGGCGTAATTGTGACAAGCGATTCGGCAATCTAACATAATCTTAGGCAATCTAGGCACTTCATTAGCCGCCTCAATCCTCCTTATTCAGTTCTAACGATTTCTTCATGCCGATTTATTGATGTCACTTTCACAATTCCAATTACCGAGCCGAAGGCAATCTTGCAGCGTTTAAGGGGCTATACCAGTGTGACACTTCCAAAAAAATCCATTTTTTTTTGCCTTTTTCGACAGTTTATACTCTCAAGAATATCATTATCTTTTATATCATTCATATCAATATCATTTTATCTTGCTAAAATCGATAGTTAAATCTTTAAACGCGTTTTTCTCGAAATGAGATTTTTCAAATTTGCTGACATTGTAACTCAAAGAGCAATTATCCGATTGACTTGAAATTTGAACTGAGTACTCTTGAATATATTTACTCTACAATGACGTAGGATATTTTTGATTGGATGAAAATTGACGATTTGGTATTGAAAAACACGACCATTTTATAGGCACGAAAACAGACTTTTTTCATAACTACGCCGTTTTGTTAGATTTTGATATTTTCCGAAAATCCTACGTCATTGTACAGGAAATACCTTCCAGTTTAACGACATTTTTTCCGTTTTCGGTTTCAGCTACTTAATCGGCCGGAATCATGTCAGCAGTGGAGGAACTTTTTTTGGCGCCTCTGAAGGCAGCGCATAAGTCGCTTGGGTCTCAATATTTTTATATGAAAAAATTATGTAATATAGGTCAAATATAGACAAATATGTTCTTCATTTTCCGAAACATTGAGTTGAGTACTTTTCTTCCAAAAAATTCCCGAAAATCACCAAAATTTTCAGCGTTCACACTGATAAAGCCCCTTAAGGGAGCACAACTGAAACTCGGCAAAATGTGACTGCCTGTATCGGCACAGGTTGTTCGCGATTTCCCGCGCCCTCGGTCAAAGTTCACAAGAGAAGAGTGGGTCTAAGCAGCACCGTGGGGAGTCTCTTACGAACTGGACATACACAATGTCGACTGCCCATCCACCATTATCCCAAACCCAAACAACTCATGCACCAGTGGCGGTGCAATGAATAATTATTTCCACAATAATCATATTGAAAGTAAATCTTACGAATAAATATTTTTTTAATTGGAGCAAGAATAGTACAATAAGTTAAAAAAAAGATAGAATTGGATTCCACGTGGACGTACGGCGCAACGCGCATGGCTCGTGTGGATTTGCGCGCTTGTGAAAATATGAATGAGCTCAAGCGCGTTGGATAACGCTAATAAACAATGCCGGCTGCGATTGGATAACCGTGCGGGTTCTCAGTTATCCAAAGTTAATCAATCATCTCGCCGACTTTTACGAGGACTTGTGTACAGTGTGTATTCAGAGAGATATACGTGTTTCGACGACGTATACGTTTTTTTTTGTTCTTCTTTTTCTTGCAGCCTCGAGTACACGTGGAACGAACGAAATGTTCGCCACGAGGAGACCGAAACGAAAATCGCCGCAAGTTATATTGTAACGAAAGAACCGAGAAGATACGAAAACTTCTTTCTCTCTCTCTCTCTCTCTCTCTCTCTCCCTCTCTCTCTCTCTCCCTCTGTTTTTCCCCGCCAAGACTTTTAACTCTCCTTTTACGCTGTTCCGCTTATAACGCCCACGATCTTTGCAGCTCTCCCGATCTTTCTCGCTCTTGGCACACGGCCAATCGTCCCTTGGGCTCTCAACTCGTTCCCGACGCGGACGATAAAAACGATAATAATACCTCGGATCGTTCTACATGTCCCTCGCTCTACTACTCTACACCTACACTTCCTATCATTATAATTCGTCTTTCACCGAGAATAAAAAACAAGTCCGTCGAAATTTTCGTTACATCTTCGCAAGCACACGGGCCAGTTACGTTTGGGACAAAAAAAACTGACGAATTGTAGACGCTTGTAGCTAATTGAAAATTATGACGTTGAAGTTTGCATCGTTGGAAGGCAACGATCCTTTTGTTAATTTTCCATTTCTGTACTTTTATGCTTATCCAATATCTAAAGCCTTCTTTTTTGCAAATTCAGGTCGTAAATCTCTAATAAGGATACGTAAAAATGTTTGAGAGATTTTCACAGCCGAAACAAAATCCAACAATTGAAAAGAATTGATTTTCGTTGCGTTCCAACGATGCAAACTTCATCATTGAAAATTGGATGCTGTTTCCACGTGTCTTTATCGCGTGGGCAGACATTTTTCCAAAAGGCAGACAAAAAATGACGCTTCTTAATTCTCAAATTCACGGTATTAGTTTACTAGGTCGAGGCTGGTCGAATAATAATAGATGTAAAAGTACTTCATAAATCAACTGTTGTGAGAAATAAATCAACGATAGTCTTGAGGTCGATGGAATGCAACGAAGGTTCTTGTATACATTATTTTCTCACTTTCGTTACTCTACGAAACCGTTTTTGCAGATTTAAATTCTAGATCTCTTGATAAGCGACTCAAAAAATGGTTGACGGATTTTCATAACGAAATTCGCCAATAGAAATTCGTGAAATTGAAAAATAATAATAAAATAAATAAATCAACGATAATCTTGAGGTCGATGGAATGCAACGAAAGTTCTTTTTTACATTTTTATTTTCTCACTTTCGTTATGCTACATCGTTATGCTAGTCGGCCATTTTGTACATCGAAAAAAACATATATTTTCTAACAGCTTGATATTCATACTAAATAGATGTGTGATTAATTTTATGAGCGAATCACTTTTTCATATGAAAAAAATGGTTAAATTCGCACATGATTGTGTACCCGTTACTGTTGCCTAACCCCTTAAAGAGGGACTTTCAACTGATCTGGCTTTTCGTCCATCCAAGTATGCATGATCGACATGATATTTCCATCGGAGTACGACCTGAACGTTTGATCTGAGCAGATGGAGAGCGAGGATGCTGTTCGATTCTCAATGTCTGTGGAACTTCGTCGATACGCACAAGTCATCCAAGTAATCGGCCACCAATTTGCTTCACTTTCTCTCTCTGTTCCTCTCTCTCTCTGTCTCTGTCGCGCTCTCTCCGACTCTAATACTAACGTATGCCATATGCTCATGTTTTGAGCCCATAATCTCCCTTAGAGCGGACTCCCTTCGAAAAGCGGAATCGTACGTTGATTATCGCCAATTGCGTTTTGCAGAGCTTGCGAACAATCTCTCCATCTCTCGTTCTCCTTTCCTCTTGCCCTCCGTCGCGATAATTCACATAACGCAATATGGCGAAGCCTCGATACAGAGCCAGGATCGTGGGTGTTGCGGGTGGGTGACGAGAAACTCTCACCGTACTTTAGCACACCAGGATTTGAATACTCGCGAGCTAAAGCTGTACGATGTACGTTGGCATACACCCTATTTGGAATATCGAAGAACAAAAGGGCACAGCCAAAGCGTGTCAACGCGCAACGCTGTGTGAGTTACCTCCCTTTAGTCGCCAGCCGACCCTTATACGGACCATTTCACGTGGTACTTTTAATTTATTTGAGGATGCGTTTTTCATGTGTTACACGCAAAGAGACGGGAGAGATTTTTTTATTATTTTTTATTCTCATATATATTTTATTATTTTTATTATTTTATTATATTTACTCAACTATTGGGATCTACCAGTTGAGTGAATTTTTTAATTATTCCTCGTAAGAGTAGGTAGCACAACGATTTATGTATACTGAAACTATCAATCGTGTTTTTCTCAAAACGACTTTTCTCGACTTGGCCGGAATCATAACTCTGGCTATAATTGTCCGATTGTCAAAAAAAAAAGTTTTTATTCTTATAAATGAAAATTTACACGAAATAAGTTCATCGTATGCTTAGTAGCATACTTTTTTCCCGAATTCCAAATGAATAATCTAATAGACAAAAAATGACTCCCTTGTAGGAAGTACAGTTGTTCAAAGTTTGGAAATAATTGACGTTTGACGATACCGGATAACAAAACATTTTTTGTGCATTGATTTATCGTTTAAATATTAATTTTGTAAACATTGAAACATTGGGAACTTAGCGATGAGTTTTTTTTAAAATTAAAGCTTATAAAGTATCAGGAGAAAATGAACTAACAACGATATGAATTATAGTCTGATAAATGAAATCTGGAATATTCCATGCCCGAGAGCTGACTCGTAGTTGATATTTACATCGTCACTCTAGTAATCCAGGGAAAATTGTTTCTCTCTCTCTCTCTCTCTCTCTCTCTCTCTCTCTCTCTCTCTCTCTCTCTCTCATTCTATCTTGATCCATACAACATACGCGGGTATACGGCTGTACGCCATAAGCACGTGTACGACCACTGGATACAGAGCTCATTCGTGATATCGTACAAACCTGAAATTAAACCTACGCCCCCATGTATCGCGTCATGCCTCCCCCGTAACGCTAATAGCATATAAATTCGTATGCATATGTATACATTTGCACGTTGAACCGACCCACAATGCTATGTCCGGTTTTATCATCGTGAAATTGACAAGTTCCGTACTTCCTGGTTCACCTATAATCGATTAATCCGATTCCACTAATACGAATGGTATTTGGATATAAATAAGCGAGTGCTGAATCACGTATTTTAGTTTGCGCAAGCAAAATTAGAGAAACACGGTGAGAAGACTGACGCCCGTCGTACCGTCCAACTAGAGAGGCGTCATTAATTTTTCAAAATGGTACACGATCGGGACGAAACGGGAAATTTGTGCTGGCAAATAAATTACCAGGGCTGAACTTTGCATCATTGGCATACAACGGAAATAAATCACTCGAACGTTTTTACGTATTTTTATGAGTAATCTACGACCACCTTAATTTGCCAAAAAAAAGCTTCAGATAATGAGAAAAATGAAGAAATAAAAAACGAAAAAAGAAATCGTTACATCGCAACGGTGCAAACTTCAACGTCATATCCACTGAAAATCTAGAAGGCAGAATAAACTATAGATTATTAAAACTCGATGATTTCAATTTTGGGAACATGCATGACGATAGTTGCGGCATTTTGTTTCATTTTTCATACGTCGAAGTAAATACCAATAAATTTCGATCATAATGGAAAATGAACGAACAAAATTTTCGGGACCGTACGACTTTTGAGCACGTCTGTAGGGGACAATTCTTAACGAAATCTCGAAACGCGAAGATCGCGAGAGAGCCAAAAGTGAATTGTAAACGAGGGAAGCAGAGAACTGATTTTACTCGGGCCGATTCATCGCTTCAATGCTCTTTCTCTCTCTCTCCCTCTTGGTTTGCCAAGTTACCTCCCACCCGATATCCGTGGAAATTCATTCATGTCTCGATTTTCTCGTGTACGCACGAGAAATCGTTCATAGTCTCGTTCGAAACGTCGTCCCCTCTGACAACTCGTATTGTCATTTATAGATGTAGTCGTTACGCTGACGAATTTCGAGACCGAAAAATTCGAGGTTGTCACACACACACACACACACACACACACACACACACACACACACACACACACACACACACACACACACACGCACGCACGCACGCACGCACGCACGCACGCACGCACGCACGCGCACACACACACACACACACACACACACACACACACACACACACACACACACACACACACACACACACACACACACACACACACACACACACACACACACACACACACACACACACACACACACACACACACACACACACACACACACACACACACACACACACACACACACACACACACACACACACACACACACACACACACACACACACACACACACACACACACACACACACACACACACACACACACACACACACACACACACACACACACACACACACACATATATATATATATATATATATATATATATATATATACAGGGTGTTTGGCGCATGGGCCGACACAGTTTTTTGGATGGTTGGGGGGGGAGGGTCATTTGCTATTTTTTTCACTCTTCGACCCTATGTCCTAAGTGTCACTGTAATTGAGATATGATTTTTTTTTCTTTTTTTTAATTAACCGAAATTTCGCCTTTAAACCTTTATTACAAATAAACCATTATTTGATACAATTGGTTTCAAGAAAGTGACTCTTGAGCTTCCAAAGTCTTAAAAATGCGCAAATGTATAAAAAATGTCAACATCTAAATTCATTATAAAAAAAAACTACAAGCTATTTTAAACTTGGCTTTGTTTCAAAAAGTTCTCTAGTTTATACCCTTTCCAACGGTATGCTACATGTCATAGAAATCATTCATAATGTGTTCAAAATCAAGAGAATAAGTTTTTTTTATAATGAATTTAGAAGTTGACATTTTTCATACAATTACACATTCTTAAGACTTTGGAAGTTCAAGAGTAATTTTCTCGAAGTCAATTGTATCAAACAATGATTTATTCATAATAAACATACATTGCAGAATACAACAAAAGTTATTCCGTGCTATTACAATGACAAACAAAAATGTTATGACGATTTAAAGGCAAAAGTTCAGGTAATTAAAAAAAAACGAAATAAAATCATATCTCTATTATCGCTTAGAATATAAGGTCTAAGGGTTAAAAAATTAGCAAATTACCCAACCCCCCGCCCCCCCAAAGGATGTCGGTCCATGCGCCAAACACCCTATACACATATACGTCAGATTTTATTGCGTTAGCTCTCTCATAAATAGGGGAGAAGATCGCCCGGTAAATACGAATTTTGTCAGTAGGAGTGAGAATCGTATGATGCACGTGTAAACGCCACAGTCTCTCGTCTCTTACATCGTACGAATACGTAATGTGTAAAAATATAGCGATGGGAATACTAAGACGGCCCCGAGTATGATACAAGTACGTAAATATAGCCGAACAGCACGTAAAACACCTAACGCGACTACAAGCAAAAGTGCACATATATATGTGTACATGTGCACATGGGTGTGCACGTACACCGGATGATAAAACCAACTTCTTTGTATGTACGCCCATTCTTTCGTATCTACTGCGCGTTTAAATGCGCCAAGCGTGCGAAGCGGAATAATTTCGTGATTCTACCAATTTTTTGTTTCCCGAATCGTCGCTAAAACCCAAACCATGCGATTTTACGCAGAGTACACTCAACCCCGCGTGTGTACACTGGGGCTTTAAGGGGGAGAAATACCGGCAGGCGAGGAAAAAATTTGCTGATTTTCGTGATTTTTTTTTTAAGGAAAGATTTCTTCACCATTTTTGAGACTGAGGGTATGTTTTATTATTACTTTTGGCTGCTACATGGGATCATTTTGGAATTATTATTTAAAAATGGCAGGCGTGTGGCACGATCTTCTAAACTGCATTTTTAAAATTGGCGTGACGCATAGCTAAAAGAATAATCAACTGATTTTGACGAAATTTGGTACGCATCTTTCTAACCTCATTGTTTAAAACATGACCCTAAATGTTAAATTTTTTTTAACTATTCTTCTCTTGCAAAGTGTAGCCATTATTTTTAGGAAAATTCAATCTTTTTGTTTCAAAGCGTACCATTTCATCGATTTTCAACATTTCTCACTTTTTCTTGGTTCATATTCTGCGTAAGCGTGTTAATGAAAGAGAAATCTTCGTTAGTTTTTTTTTTTTTTTTATTAATCGCGCCGACGCTACGTGGCACGCCGTCTGACAACATCAGCCGCAACCCGTTTAGAAGGCGGTGCCATGCCTCCGCTATTTTTAAAGATTAATAAAATTTAAAAAACACCATATAACAGTCAATAGTAGTCATAAAACATACCCTAAGTTTAAGTCTAAGTCTAAGTCTAAAAAACGGGGAAGAAGTCGTTGCTTTAAAAAAATCAGCATGAAAATCAGCAATTTTTTCCTCGTCTAAAGGTATCTACGCTCTTAAACGGACTTTTCGCGAAACTATGTTTTGCAAAACGGTGTGCACGATTAAGCGACATCTAATGAACGGATTGACTTGAAATTTGGTACACATAATCAGTGTGACAGTAGTTTAGCCTTGACCGAAGTTTTTCTTAACATTTTTTGCATTAGTTATTAACAATAATGATGTCATTTTTCCTCGAAATATCGAGAAAAAAAGTTAAAATAAACGTGCATTAAAAAACGATTCCTTGAAGTTTCCAGAGAGGGATAACCCCTTAAAGCTAAACACATTTGTATTCCTTCCCAATTGGTATTTTGAATTCGCATGAACGGCCGTCACGAAACGTAACCGCACCTCACATCAAAGCAAGATCATACAAAGCGAACGTAACAAAATTAAGACACAGCGTCAAGCAAGTCAAGTACATTGATAATTATCGACGATGAATATTTCTATTTTCCTCGACCGCGATCGAAGAATTCGCTAAGGCTTCCGCAATAAAATGAATTACCTCGGTGCCCACGAAGGCTGCGAACCGACAGAAAGGAGAAACAAGAGAAGAACCGGAGCGCTTCAGGCATTAGGCCACAGTAACGGGTATAAAATCGTGTGCGAATTTAACATTTTTTTTCGTATGAAAAAGTGATTCACTCATAAAATCAATTACACATCTATTTACTATGAATATCAAGCTGTTAGAAAATATATATTTTTTTCTTCGATGTACAAAATCGCCGACTACTCGAAACTTCTCGAAACAGCTTTTTTCCAATTGGCGTGACAAGTAACTTCAACAATTTTCACTCGATTTACTTCAAATTTAAAAGTTATGTTCCTAATTGCATTTCGCAGAGAAGTACGTACGGAATTTCTGATTAATCGAAAACTTTTCATCTTATGAGCAGTTATAACGAAATTTTTCACTGAAAATTCATTTCTTAAGGGGTTACCCCCACTTGCGATTTTGAAAAAAAATCGATTTTTTTTTATTGCATTTTCTTGAAGTATAAGTATCTGAGAATATGTCCTGAATTTCAAGTCGATCCGAACAAAATTGACTGAGATATGAGCGTTGAAAGAGAAGAATCCGTTGTGAAATTAAAACTTTAAACGCGTTTTTCTCAAAATGGCATTTCTGAAGTCGGTGACCAAGATTACTCGAACACTAATGAACTTCTTGAAATTTTCCAGGCTTATTTAATACATAAAAATGTAGTCTTTAATCGTTCGATTTTTTTTTCGAAAAAAATGGCCGTTTTATAGCCAAAAAACGGCCGTTTTTTTCGTTAAAATCGAACCATTAACTTTGACTGTCCGCCATTTTGTGAAAAATTAATATTTTTTAAAATCCTTCGATTAAAGACTAGTTTATACTTATATTTGACTAAATCCATCCGCATTTTTTTCAGATGATCCACTTCGCCGCAATGTTGGTCACCGCAAACCGTGTATATAAAAACATTATTTCATTGACGGCCATTTGCCACTGAACAATGTTATATTTTTCAATAAAAAAATTATTGAAAGTTCTTCAAGATGTGTTCTTTAAGGAGGTACACTAGCTTCAGCAAAATGGTGATAGATCAATAAAATTTGGTGAATATATTCTTTAGTATTATTCATGTAGATACAAATTTTTTCAGATTTTTTGGTTGTGCCGTTTTGTTACAAATAATTCACAAGCGTTTATTCTTATACCCGGAATATATACCTATATCTATAAAAACCCTATGCTTATACACGTGAACTTCAATGTTCAATTATTCGATAACGGCACAATGAAAAAATCTGAAAAAAATTGTATTGACATATATAATACTAAAGAATATACTCACCAAATTTTATTGATCTATCACCATTTTGAAATTTGACCATGGTTTAGCATGGCAACATTGTATGAAGCTGGTGTACCTCCTTAAGCTGGTATATTGATCGATTAAAAAAGTTTTGTAGTTTTCTTTAAAAAAATTCATGAAAAAGGCCTTTTTTGCGCTACAAGTGGGGGTAACGCCTTAAGTTCAAATACCTACGACTTTTGAATAAAACAATATTTTTTAAATTCCGTACGTACTTCTCTAGGTATTCTAATGTAGATTGACGAGAATTTTTTGTTTTTTCTTCTAGGTCAAACAATGTGGATGCTAAATGTCACGCCACGGAGCGCCTAAAAAATATAACATTGAAAACATTGGTAGTCGGCCATTTTGTACGTCGAAAAAAAAATATATATTTTTTCTAACAGCATGATATTCATACTAAATAGATGTGTAATTAATTTTATGAGTGAATCACTTTTCCATACGAAAAAAATGGTAAATTCGCACATGATTTTATTCCCGTTACTGTGGCATAAGGCCTCAAAGGAAATCGAAGAATAAGAAGCGCGGAAGAAAAGTTTCTACGCTCAAGTTTGTCCGTTTGGCAAGTTGGTCCCGAGTTTGTCTTAGCGCCTCGTCTTCCTCGCGTCGTCTTAGATCGCGATAGAATACGCGAGATCTCGCGGCCTTTGGCCGAAGGGGAAAAAACGACACCCGTCGACTATTTTAACCGTGAAATAACTCAAGTCGTTTTGTCGGCTTTCCGAGCGGAGGTCGACCGAGAGGCCGTATCGCCGTTTCTCCGAGGGAAAAACCGTGGACGCCATCATACGCGGATCCTAAAGATAGAGCACCCGAGAAACAAGCGCGAACCTTCGTTGTTGTTGTTTCTTTTCTTTTTTATACACGATTTTTGTTTTTCGTTCCGTTTTGTCTCCCGCCTCCTCGCGTCTTCGTCGCCGTGCTCACTTTCATCTACGTCTCTCTCTCTCTCTCTCTCTTTCTCTCTTTCTCAGCCGTTTAACCTTCCGAACACTGTACGCGCGTCGCCCTTTGCGCGTCGTCGCGACGTCCAATTTCGTTCGAGTCGCCCGCTCACGCGACACAGCTACATGTCTCTCACTCTCGTCGTAAAAGATGAAAAAGGGTATAAAAAAAGTGGATCAAATGAGATAGAAAAGGCAATGAGATAGAAAGGGGGGCGGGCGGATGGAACATTTTTACAGCATGCGAAAAGATTCACGACCTTCGTGTTCTCGTGACGTACTATTCTTTTCGGACGAATCGTTTATGAAAAAAAGCCCGTTCAGGAGAGCACTGTACAAAGGAAAATTATAATGAACTTTTCGCAATTTTGTCGTTTGAACGAAACTGAGACGTACGATGGTGAAAAGTTGATGCACGTTGAAATTGGCGCCTTGTCTCGGCAATGGGGTATTGCAAACTTTTTTGAAACATGTCTCAATTTGATCCTTTGTTGATAATAAACTACTACAATTTTTATTTCTATTTTATGAAATCGATAAGTGCCATAAAGATGCATTTTGACTTTACATTTCAAAATTTGTGACGTCACTTGTATAGTAAACATCGACGCTGCGCCAATTATGAATACGTATTTTTTTTTTCGGTTAAGGCCTTAGGCCTCTGTAGAGGCCAAAAAATAGGCTTTGCGGGGATTTTTTTTAAGAAAAACTACAAAATAAATCAAAATTACAAAAAAGGGTTTTTATCATACATATCAGTGACTGCATACAATAATTTTTTTGAAGCGATTAATTTGAAAATGGCGTCTGTGCAGCGTTTATCTCAAAACTGGATTTTTCAAGTTGGCCGGAAAATTTCCCAATTTTTGACCCCCACTCCCCCTACGTAATAGGACCGCAACGCCTGGTCTGACCCCCCCCCCCCCCCAAATTGCATTCGTAATTTGCGTACGCCCCCTTATGTAGAATAGTTTCGACACAAAAAAAATCTTGTAAATTCGCTTTTTTTTTCTTTCCATAATTTCTTCTGGCCAAATGTGCGTACAAAAATCCCTTAAGCATTCGTTATAATACTTATTCCGAGATTCACAATACGAATCTCCAAAAAACATTTTCCACAATAATAAATAATGAACTAAAACTTTCGTTGTATTCCAACGATACAAACTTCAACGGCATTCTTTCGTTCCGTTTTTTTTTCTCACCATATCCGAGAGAGAAAAAAAAATAACCTACAATGCAAAACTACTACAAATCGAAAGAAGTGTAATTCTTCATTTGGTCGTTTGATCCGCAGGAATAAAAAAAATGTATTTCAATATTTTTCGTATTTTCAAATTCCTTCCAATCTAGAGAAAGAGTACATAGAGTTATCTCAATTTCTACCAATTACCGCTTGACAAAGCAATTGGGAAGTCGTTAACCTAAAAACATTCGACGTTTGCTGCCTGAGTGTGTGTTTCTCGTTAATCGTCAAATGAATTACGAAGAAATTCGATTACATCGAGGAGGGCACGCGAACGCGATTAGAACTTGATCCTCGAGATCGGGCGAAAGCTTTCACGGCAAGGCGTATCAGCTTGCGACACGCAAAAAAAAGGAAAAAAACGTGTTGCATATTGCAGGGGGACAAATGCTCGCTCGGACCTTTCCCGGTGTAGTCGACAGGCCCAGACTCATTGAAATAGAAAATCTCTAATGGCTATTTTACGACGTCCATCAAGATTTGCGTTGGATGATAATTTTTCGCGCTGGGCCCGTAAAGGCGAGGGAGAAAATTCTATGTGAGATATGAAAGGGCCGAGGCCTTTCTCGCCTGTAGACACGCAGAGGCCCGCTTATGGCTCGGGGTGGTCCCCCGGTGCTCCCGAGACGTATTAAGCCGTTTTATGAATCCGTAAGAGCACGTTTATTGGCCTCCCGGGATCTGAGACCACCAATTAAGGGTTACGGGTTCGAGAGAGGGAGAGTGAGAGAGAGAGAGAGAGGTCGAGAGTGTGGGTGTTTTCCAGCATATATACAACGATTTCTCGCTAACGAACGTGTATCAACGAGACTCGACGAGAAACGAACGAGATGAGATAAAAATCATCGGGCACTCCTCTCCCTCTTCCTGCCCCTCTCTCTCGCTCTCGCTCCCTCTGTCTACCTCATTGTGCAGTCGCATCTCGCTGCAACGTATTGAGAACCTCTGCATCGCGGATACACGTAACTCATACAAAATAAGACAAATGAAGGAGAGAAAGCGATCGCAGCACTCTCGGCGATGCGGTTTCGATTTACGCTTCAACTCGGAGTCTAAACTCAAAAATCGAATATATCGACGTCGAGACAATTTGCGAGCGACGAGTTTCAACAATGTGGATCTTTTTTTCAAAAAGTTATTTTCCATTCACATAGGGGGCGAAAATTTCCATCGATAAGTGGGCTGAAAAAAGAAACAATTATTTTTGTACCCTTTCTCGATCGGTGCAGAAAGGAGCGGAAGGAGCAATGATATTCTCGTTCATTGAAAGTTTGTAGTCATGCCATAAAATGGAACGTGGATTGTCTATTTGGGCTATTTTACACGTTTTTAATTCCAGCTGTTAATTTTTTGATGCCTATTCTCGGCTTATCGAACTTGGCAAAATTTCGTCGGAACGTTTTAAATATTGTGGTTTTTTCGTCTTCTGTGTAACCACTCGAGGGAGTTTGAGAACCAGTGAACGTAGTAGTACAAGGTGTCGGGTTTCATGTCTCTTTAATTTCTTTATTATTGTCCGAGTGAAATAAACCCGGTTGGTCAGCTCGTTCGAGTTTGCCTGGGGACTTTATGTGTATGCACTCTCCCTCTCTCTCGCTCACTCTTTCTCTCTGTCCGTCTGTCTGTCTGACTGTCCCTCTTTCGCACATTTTCTCGTCGTCTCTCGGACTTGTCCCTCTCCGCAGTTCACGCAGCCCGCAAACCGAACGTTTCTCGTTGCCGCTGTGAAAACCTTTCGCAGCTTCCATTCATCGTCGGCCAAGTCGGTTGAACATAATAACGAGTCTCGTTATTACGAAATACTCGACACCATGCTCGCGCGGTTTTATATACCGTTTTAGTGACGTCAGTCAGGTGTGACTGCCGTAATTCTCCGTCTTCGTCGTCTCTTTTTGCGCCGAATCATAACGGGCTACATTTATCTAGGTGAGTAAAAAAATTGTATTTTCCAAAAATATTTTCATTCTGTAGATAGATTCTGTAGATAGACCTTTTAGATAGATTCCCTGACAATTGCAATGAAATGTTTCTGAAATTGAATGAGCTACAGCTTCTAACAGGCGGCCGGGTGAGCGGTAGCAGCACCGTAAACTTCAAACGCGTTTTTCTCGAAACACTGTCTTCAAAGTCGGTGGACATGATATCTCGAGAACCACTCGATGGATTGTTTCCAAAATTGAAGGAGATACGACGAGAAACATTCAAAGGTCGTTGATGATCTCATTTTTTTTAAATCGATCTTCATTTTTTGATGGTTAGGTAACAATGACGACTTTTTTCATAGATTTTGTATGCTCGAGTTCAAATTTGTCGCCACGTTGTTAATAGAAAAAGATTTGAAAAATCGACGATCGTCGACGACTCCTATGTATGTTAACTTGAATAACCCGTTTGGTTTTTAGATTTCAGATGGACCGTTTAAGCTGGAGAGTGTCCACCGCCAAACGTCGCGAAAAAATGTCTACATCTGCCGGCGGCCATGTTTTTGTTGTTTTTCGGTGATTTTTTTTTCAACGGCTCCCAATGTACGTACCTTTGTGTTTAAAAAATGCGTTTCTTTTTCACCAACCGTTTCCCAGGAAAAATCTGGTATTTGGCATTTTTTCGGGCCTCTAGGTAGGTCCCTTAAATCTCTTGGGCTAAATATCTGTTTACATATTTACCCATTTTGAATAGAAAGGCGAAGTATCTCGAAGTTCGCTTGATCCAAAATCTTTTGCACAAGAGTTGCAGGATTTCAAGCCGTAGATATAATGGTCATATTCTCAACTTCCGGCCGTTTAAAAAGACGAATCCGATTTGTCGAGTATCTCGATGTTTTTTTTTTCTCGAGTATCTCGAAGTTAGCCTGATCAAAAATCTTTCGGACAAAATTTGCAGGATTGCATTTTTGGCAACGATCATATTCTCAACTTCCGGCCATTTGGGAAAGCGAATTCGATTTTTCAAAAAATATGTAACAATGCCTTCACCTATATTCCGCACTGGTTGATAGCGGTACGCACGTGTGTATACGGTTGGAGGGAAGTTTTGGGTAACGAAGAAACGCCGCGGAATTAACGAACCGTGGAGTGGATCCTTCGGTAACGTAACTTCAGGCTGTGAGTTGGCAAACCTCGTGAACTCCCAAGTATAATAACTCCGAAAAATGTCGAGTTAGAAAATGTTGAGCTTCAGATTTGTCTCAAACGCGAGTGCAAATGTGCAAGATAAAAAAAATACAGGTCCGAATGAAAAAAAATTGAATATGCCCGTCATATAACCCGTCATACGACTACGATCGTTGCGCCTCGTAGCCCTGCAATTTTTCTCTCAATTTCTTCAACGACGCCAGCCGTGTTTTATGGTGATGAAGTTTGCATCGTTGGATTGCAACGAAAATTCTTCTTTAATTTTTAATTTTTTAATTTTTATTACTCGCCAAACTTTTTTTGGCAGACTTAGATTATGGATCTTTAGCAAGGGTCTGTAAAAATATTACAGTGATTTTTGTAGGCTAAACACGCCAAACAAGAGTTGGGCAATGCGGAAAAAAATATTTTCGTTGCCTTCCAACGATGCAAACTTCGATACCGTCGTTTTTCGAGATATTTCGCTGGTGCGCTTGAAACGAGAAAGCCTGTACACACGTACAACGTAAAAACGTTATCGAGTCGAATGAACGAAAACCCGGCGCGGCGGAGTTCTGTGATGGCGACTGCCGATTGGAAAATCGCGCCGAAGACACGCTCGTTTCGAAAATATCACAGCTCGGTTTCGAGACGTTTTTTTTTTTATCGTTCGCGCCGTGACCACGACAAAGAATACTCAAGGGCAAACGAATTAATGGTTCGTGCTCGCTCTTACGGAGCGGGAAAATGCGTTGACGTCGAATGCGCACTTTTTTCTTCCCCGACAACGACATTCCGATAAATTCTATGGCAAAGCAGTGACATAACCGGGTATTGTAGGAAGAGTGAAAAGAGCGAAAATCATTTTCAAGAAACAAAAAAAATTCCATGAATATTCTCGTCCCAGACAATGGAGACTTGGTTCAAGCTCGTGCATACGTGAAAGAAAAGTCGAGTTGTTTTTCTCTACCTTTGTAATGCAAATGCAAGTTAGCGAAAAAAGTTGAAGAATTATGTTCAGTCGGTCGATTATTTTCTCAGCGAAGCCGAGAAACGCTCGGTCGTTTTTGTTTTCCCTCATGCTCGGATTACTCTTCGCGACGACTTAAGGTATTCCTTTCACGAACCCGCACATTTAACAATTAACTGATTTTCGTATAAAATCAAGTAAAAAATACACCTCGGTATACTGGGAAAATTTCAAGCCAGGTTACCGAACTTTTATCGAAAAATTACGACTCTAAAAATCGTCTCATTTATACGGCACTTTATAGAGATAACACGTTGGCCACCTTCTAATTATCAAGAGACGCGGCAGCGTCTTGAGGCCAAGTAATTTATACACTAAACAACTCTAGCCGCCTGATACGAATTGCTCAACGCGTGTAAAAAATTCTAAACATTCCATAGCTGCAATAAAAATGGGGGGTCACCGAATGTTTAAAGAAAATATTGATGATAAAACTTGGAAAAATGTGACTAGCGGCAGAATTTTCGTAGCCGCGACTTTCCAGAAAAAATGTAAAAACGTCTGAATCCACTAAATTTGCGTGAAATGTTTTATTCCAGTTTATCGTTGGGTATAATAATTGATTGTGATTTGTTTTAAGGACCACTGCAATTTACTAATGATTTGTAAGGGCCCTGCTTGTGCCCCCACAAAATACGGCCCTCCGCGGAAGCAATATCTCAACCCGTAGTTAATACACGAGAGCAAATTTGCACCACCTAAAAGTCTTGTTCGTTGCTTTCTGTAAATGTTTGCTTTGATGCTCAGATAATTCCACCAAATAAATATTATTTTTCGCATTCGAAACCATTGCCATTGGAATACTGGCAAATCTTTACCTCGAGAAACACTGGTTATCGAATACTTTTGGATTATTTATACGAAAGTAATACTACTATGAAAATACAAGATCCCACATCGCACTAGTGTGGTTTGTATGGACCCTCAATCGAGGTGTGCTTACTACGGGTTAAAGTTTGCAAGATTTCATGGCGTTTAGCCGATATTTTACGGCGCGTTCGACTCTGTCAAACGTATGGCAAAGATCTCTTTGAAGCTTGCCACTCGACAGCCCGTTACGTGTGCATTCGCTCTTTTTTACTTTGTAATTGCCTCTATGAGTCGAACACATGAAAACGGGATGAGAAAGGGGGGCACTAGAAGCTGCTAAATCTCCCATCAATCCGTGGCTGTGCAACGATGAGCTTCCCTCTCTAGCTCCTTCACTTCTCGCCCCCGTTTTCAAACGAGATCACGCGACGTCCGCGAAGCACGTAGCTAACGCGAGACGAAATCGAGGGGAGTCTGCGAGAAGAGACTGCAAAGGAGATTGAACGAAAGAAGAGAAAGAGAGAGCGGGAGAGAGCGAGAGAGCGAGAGAGAGAGAGAGAGAGAGAGAGAGAGAGAGAGAGAGAGAGAGAGAGAGAGAGAGAGAGAGAGAGAGAGAGAGAGAAAGAAAGAGACAGAGAGAAAAGATAAACTAAATTGACCTCCTCAACTGGACGATGTCAATTCCTCATTACTATGCTCTTCCCCATCACTCTTCCTTCGTTCCAGTCCCGGCTTTCTCAGACCTACCAAATTGTTCTACGGTGAAACTTCCCGTGGAACGACAAAAAATATTTCGATACTCCCTCGGATTGCTGCCGCTTTGGCAAGAAATTGTAAACAAAGGAAAATGACGATTTACGACGAGACGAAGAAACGAGGCAACGCGAGAAGCCGAAGAAGAAGAAGATAAGGATGAGAGCCGAGAAAGGAGACCGCTAGGAGTAAGGAGAGTATCGTTGAGAAGTTCGAACAATGAGACCACAGGGTTCCAGAATTCTCCTCGTTGGATTGCCGATAATAATTGCGAGTGCCGCCATGCCGCGGCCCTCTTGCCCCTCTCAACGAGCTCGTTCTTATTCTCATCCTCGAGGCGCTTCTTTTACCTTTGTTCCTGGCCAAAATGACGCGACGGGAGGAGAGGCCAAGTCTGTAGGAAAGGCCGCTCGGATGCTATCGATATTGCGTATTATCTATGTAATGTGAACCCGTGCTTTGTTCCCATTGTCATTGTTGCGGAGCAACAAAGTTGTTTGAGAATATTGAGGATTTTCATTAATCGCAGGCCGATCTACCAGCCGTGTTCCAGCGGCGTTGATTATCCTCAATGGACAACCTCGGAAATTCCCGATCATAGTTCGGTTCTCAAAAAATTCGTCTCGAGTCTGCAAAATTCCGCTTTTGGTTATGAAACTGATGGAAAAAGAGATGCCAATGTTGTCAGGTTCTCGTAATAATTATTTTTTGTTCGAAACGAAGATGTTTTGTTTCTCGACCCAATTGTGAATCAATTGAAGTGAATTTTTATCACAGCTTTTCCCAACGTCTAAAAATGGATAAATGTTTCCTCATAACCCTTCGACTGCACATTTCACTTGCATATGGGGTCGATCCGACCCCAGATGATTTTCAGATCGTTGTATTTCGGTGAATATGCATTTTTTTTGTAGAGACGGTTTTGTAGTCAATGATCCTTATTTTATGGCCCAACATTTATTTTTTAAGAAAAGCAAAAATTAAGTGCCCAAACATTCGTTCAAAGTGGAAGATGCGGTGAAAAATACGTACTTGCACGAAAAAGGTCTTAATTTGTTTGTTTTCTTTTGTTTTAAAAATATGAAATAATCCTTTGAGGTTTTTAAAAAGGAAGGTTTGTAGGTACAAAAAAGGACAGTGTTGACAGTCTTTCTAAAAAGTATATTTGGAGGTTTGAATTTGAGCATTTTCGGGATAGTGAAAAATGGAAAAACATCGACTCCTTCGGCAGATTAATTGTCGGAAACGTATATTTTCCGCATTTTTTTGCTTCAATTACTAATTATTATTCACATTTACCGCAATCGACGTATAAGTACATTCGGTGCTCGTTGCACATAGCCCCCCTGCATAACGGACACTTGCTTTTAGTTTTATGATCGGCGTTCTAAATAAAAGGAGTGGGCAAACATTCGAGCGCCGCACTGCGGCCGCGTAGCTTATCCCGTTTTGCGATATAGTTGAAAAAAAATGGCGTCAAAATGAACTCCACGGGGAAGATGAGAAACGACTTTGTGGACCCGGAAGCTCAGTTCAATCGGTAGGTCATTTAGTCACAAAATTAGTTTGAGTTTTGTGACTTTAAACGCGTTTTCCCGAAAACCACTTTTTCGTTAACCTCGTACGACATAACTCAAAAACTATCTAATCGGTCATTTTGAAATTGTGCACACTTTTAGATAACTCGATTACCGTCCATGTGAACCTAAAGTTCCTTAAAAATTATTTCTAAAAACTACTTTTTCATAGACAAATACTATAGTAAAGATGTCATGAAAAAAGAGCATCTTTTCAAACACGTGCCATTTTTAGAATTCCCACTTTTCTTTGGATTCTCAAGGTTCACATAGAGCATGTGGGTCTTACAAATCTAAAACATCTCGGCCCTGATGTGTCAGATCAATGCACCAGACGCTAGATTGTACGCCGTGGAAAAACTCGGGCGGCAACCGTCTCTGAAGTAAGCGTACAGCCGCCATTTCTAGATATAAAAAAACCGCAAAATTAAAAGATGTAATAATAAATACATAACATTTTAATTACCTATGATAAATACTTTCGACACAACAAAAACTTGAAAATTCGCTTATTTTCGGCTGCCTAAAGGGATATTCCCCCTTAATGTTCCCAATCCCCGAATACTTCAAGCCAGCCTGAAAACGGAAATTTTGTCGAGAGCAAAAAAGTTCCGAGCTACCTTCCCGTCGCATGCAGTAGCCAGAGAGAGGTCCACAGGACTCGCGTATCGCAACGGAAAAGAGAAAAGTACAAAAAAATGGTACGACGCTGAAAGCAAAGGGGATGACGAGAAGATGAGATGAGACCACGAAGGCGAGCGTGTCCCCTTTCTTTGTTCCCACGCCATTCGATGTCTTTCTCCATCTTACTCCTCTTTCTTTCTCCTTTTCCTTTCCCTCTGCCCCTCTCTCTCTCTCTCTCGCTCTCTCTCTCTGTCTCGTATCCAGGTTCCACACCCCGATGTCAACTTCGAGGAAGAGTATCTTCGCTCGAGAGATTCAACCGGACAAGACGCTGGGAGCACACAAAGAGACGTCGTCCTATCCTCAGTGTCCGACGAGGGCTTGCCAAAGAATGGCCAGCATCGACGAAAGGATGGAAAGAAATAAGTAAAAAGGAGCAATAGCGTGCATGTCTATATATATATATATATATATTTATACACACACATAATATTGATCAATGCATTTTCGTAGAATACCAGAAAACATTAAACTCGAACTGCAGACACATATAATTATACGTCGATTCCGGTTTGCATGAGAATCGAACGAGATACCGAGCCAAAAAAATCGAAAATATACAAACAAAGCGAATACGAGGCAAAAAAAATAGTGATGCGGAGTCAATTGATAGGTACAAAAAGCTTTTCGTGTGGCATTGCGCAGGCGGACTGTTGGACCAACGGACAATTCGGAGTCAGTGCAGCGGAAGAGGGATAGAGAAAGGAAGAAATGGGAGGAAAGGGGGGGTTCAAAGGGCCCCGCGGCACGATATATCAATGGGCTGCTTGGTGAAAAATTCGAACTATTTGCGATACACAAAGAAAAATACCAAATCGAATGCCTGGGATAACAGGCAGGACCGGGAACACAGCCCTGGAGCTGGGCTATAATCCTGCCTCTTTCTCCTCTCCCTCGGTATTCCTCTTTCTCTTATACCTCTTTATTCAATCCCGACGTGCCCCCTCTCCCGGTGTATATACTCTGACAAAAACAATAAACCTCGCTTCCACCCCCGTCACCCCCTCGCTGCCTGCCCGCTCTCCAATTCGCGCTCATTCTCGTCATTTCGCAATCGGACTGACAATCCATCAACGCGTTTCATCGCGGCTAAACACAATACTGGCCACATGAGAATCCGAATGATTGCTTGATGCTCGTGCTTTCAAATTGGCCTCTGCCGTGTAACGGGGGTAAAAAAAATCCCCATTTGCCTGACGCAACTGTAAATGCAGGAATTGCAAGCACCAGCAGCGATTTTCGTTGTACCTAAACGGAGAATTTTTCCGATGTTTACGACGAGTGTGAATCGTCGCGCATCAACTGTTCGTCATCCTCGGGCCGGATGGCAAGGGGTGAAAATTGTTGGCGTCGAGAGATGGCTGGGGCTCATCGTCGCATCGGGAAAACGTGTAACGCCGACTGCGTCGCGATCGATTGCAAATATCGGCCGGCCTGTGGGGAATCAACGCCGAGGGGACACGACCCAGTGATGAAACCTAATTGGGCAAGTCTTTGGCCTGGCTCGGTGCCAGACTTCGAGAGAGAGAGAGAAATAGAGAGAGAGAGAGAGAGAGAGAGAGAGAGAGAGAGAGAGAGAGAGAGAGAGAGAGAGAGAGAGATACAACCAACCGGGCAAAGAGACACTTTCTCTGTATATCGCGCACGCCGCCGCCGCCTCGCGAGACGAGACCGGCGACTCGAGAAAGACACGACCATCGGCATCGGAAGAATAAAACGGCGCGCGATGAAACTATCTTGTTCGCTAGAGAGCCGAGTAGCTGGGACAAATATCGTACAGGGGAACGTAACGTAACGGAGGTTTGATTCATACGGAAACTAGTTGCGATTTTCCACCCTCGTTGTCACCGACACGATAAATACATGAGACACTTGGGCCAAGGCAGCATTGTAGTGTGACGTGAAAGCGTCTCTTGTCTCTAAGCGTCGGGATGGATCATTCGTGTCCAAAGTACCGCCACGGTCCATACGTTTTCGCGGATTTTTCATGGAAATTAAGGGGTCTTCTCACTTCGGACGCTAAAAAAAGGCTATTTTCATGCATTTTTTTGATGGGTTTATATTATAGATATTGATATAAAAGTTGTTAGGGGTCGTCCATTAATCACGTGAGGTTTTCTCGGCCACGTTTTTCCTAAGAAATTTTTGATACTTAAGCATTTCTTTGTTAAGATAGTGCGGTATGTGATTATTAAAAACTAAATAATATTTATTGTCAGTATATTTAAATGGCATTGTCCGCGCAGTTACACAAAAAAATACACGTGATATGTCACAACAACCCTCCCCCCCCCCCCAGCATGATCAATAGTGATGTTATTTCAACCTCCACCCCCTATTTGAGCCTCACGTGATTGATGGACGACTCCTTACACTTAATACACCTTCGAATTACATATAAATTTTTTTTAAATATATTTATTTAACCCAAACAAACTTTAAACGCGTTTTTCTCGAAACAACGCTTTTCGACGGCTTGTTGATGAAATCTTTGAAACTACTAAACCGATCCTTATCCAATTTTAACCCCATATTCTTCACAACTATAGCTATAGCGCATATCGAGGATTTTTTTTAATGTGGGTATTTACCATTTTTTTTGCCAAAAACCATGAGAAAATACTTTTTTTGTTTTTTGTTTTTTTTGTTTGTTTTTTTTTTCGAAAAATGTCTGCCATTTTGTTATTGTTGCATATATAAAAAATCGTACGATATGTGCTATAGTCCTTAACATACTGAATCTAAAACCGTTTGATTTTTTTGTTTCAGTTGATCCATCTCCGGGATCTCATCAACAGCGTAGACCTACAATTTTTTGGGAATGTTTTAACTACCATTTTCGTCTACTAATAGTGACTTGAATAAATGTATATTTTTTAAATGTATTTCGAAAGTCCATTTATTAAGTGTAACAACTTTTATATCAATGTTTATAATATAAACATACCGAAAAAATTCATGTAAATAGCCTTTTTCTAGCGTCTAAAGTAAGAAGGCCCCTTAAGGCCGGAGCCTGAATTAGTAGGTCCAAAAAACGGTTTTTTTCGGGAATTTTTGGAAGGAAAAAAAACAAGTCCCTTTTCGATTATTGTCGAATTTTTCGATTTTTGGTAAAATTTCAAAGACGGACCATCGATTGAGACATTTCGCGGAGTTTTAAAAGGAGTAAAAAATGTCGAAAAAAATCGGCTTTTAAACCATTTTGTGAATCTATCTAATGGGAAATTTTCTGCAGGTTACAAATATCACCGAGTTTTTGTCGAAAGCTCCAAATTATGTCAGCTAACCGCAAAAAACGTGTTTTCACCCACTTTTGACGATTTTGCTTAAATATAAAGGTATTCAGTAAAATTTATGGCGAATTCGTGTTCATTGGATAAAAATACATCGACAAGGACTTTGAAAAAAAAAATTAAAAACCTAAAAAAGATCGTCCCATCTCGGGCAAAAATAAGTGGTTTCACGGAATCGTCGATCATTTATTTTCAGTTCGAATTTGGAAGTCCGCTTTCCTCGCATTCTCGTCGCAATCGTCTTCTCTTTAAAATGCCGTTTGATTAACGGAGTTCCAATGACTTCTCATTTTTTGGCAGAACTGTCGTGCAACACAACGCCCGACTCGCGATTATAGCGTTCGAAAAACTAGCCAAAACAAATGTATCCTCGATGGGCAGTGTTACAAAAACATTTCTCCGCGGTTTTCGCTAAAAATTTATCGGCTGATTTCAGATTCGCAGCTGTCCTTCCTAACGAAAGCCGGTGCGTGAGAGATATCGTCACGGAGATTACGTAAGAGCGAAAGGGAGAGAGAGAGGGCCGAGGAGTGTTTAGCCTTGCTCAAAACTAAACCACAAGCCGAATAAAGAATCAGAACGGGAATGATTTACGTGTTTCGAGGTACGATTTAAACGGAAATCATGTAGCTTTCGAGAGAAACACGTTTCGTGTGTCTCGAGCGACACGATTCGGCAATATAAGTCCAAGAATTCAGCGAGGAGGCATGATACATTATTCAAGAAACATTTGCCAGCATACATCTCTCTCTCTCTCTCTCCCTCTCTCGTTTCTCCGCGCTCTTCCTCTCTGTTTCCCTTTCCCCCTCGCTTCCTCATTTCACCCTGCACACTTGTTCATGCAGTCACAAAGCCCGGCGCTATGATGCAGACGCCGCGAAAAAGTTCCCTCCTCTCTTTTCACGTTGAAGACGCTCGCGGTCTTCGATAAAGAATCAATTGGTGAATACGCTTTACGTGTTAGCCTTAAAGATAAAAGTGGGCTTATGTACTCGGGTATAGATAATTGAGAAAAATACGGTAGGTCGGCGCAAGAGACGGAGGAGTAAAAAAAGGGCGAGATAAAATTGCCTTGCTTTGCTGACGAATGAATCATTTGAGGGGGGCGATCCTTTTATAACGCATCGCGGAGCTTACGGCTGCAAATAAACCCCACGAGGAAGCTGAGAGGCTACTTTGTGGCCCCAGAATCGCAGATTGATCGGTAGATTATTTAGTCGCAACATTAGTCCGAGTCTTGAAACTTTAAACGCGTTTTCCTGAAAACCACTTTTCCGTGAACCTCGTACAAGATAATTCAAAAACTATCTAATCAATCATTTCGAAATTTCGCACTCTTTTACACAACGTAATTGCCGTCAGTGTGAACCTAAAGTTTCGAGAAAATTATTTTCTCAAACTACTTTTTCGTCAGCAAATACTAAAATTGTCATGAAAAGTAAAACATTCTTTTCGAACACGTACAATTTTCCGAATTCTCACTTCTTTTTGGATTTCTTAGGTTCACATAGAGCGTGTGGGTCTTAGAAATCGAAAACTTCTTGGCTCTGATGTTTCAGATCGATGCACCGGACGCTAGGCTGTACGCCGTGGGACAACTCAGACGGCAACCGTCTTTGAAGCAAGCGTCGTACACCCGCTATTTTATAATAAAAATAAAAAAATTAAAAATTCAAAGATGTGATAATATGTGCATCAAATTTTAATGATGTAAAATAAATATGTACGACAAAAAAAAACTTGAAAATTCGCTTATTTTCGGGGACCTAAAGGGATCTCCCCCCACAACGATCGTCCTTCGGATAATACCGATTCAGAGACTTTGAGCTGTATATACGTATACAGACGTACACCCGTGTACTGACACACACACTCACATATACATACATACATACGTACATATGCCGGACAAACTCGGACATGCGTGCCGTCAGCTCCCACATGCATAAAATGCGTCGAATGCTGCTGTAATAGTTCTTTCCGAACGGGACGAGGTGAATGAACTTCGTCGCGCTTCGTTCTCGGGCTCGTACGAGAGGAAAAAAGAAAGAGAGACAGAGAGCCACAGACAGGCGAACGAGGAAGGAGCGAGACGGAAAGTGAGAGAGCGAGAGAGAGATAGAGAGCGCACCGCCTTTCTGTCGTCGTCGGATGCATCGTGCATCCGTAACGAGGGATTGGGTGCAACGATGCAACGGCCCTCGACGCAAAATGCTTTCCGCGAGTGCTAACGCGGCATGGGCACTCTATATACGTCACCTTCTCTGCGTATATTTTGTCGTATGTGTGTGTATGTGTTTATATATATATATATATATATATATATATATATATATGTATATAAATACACACATACACTGCTCCGACCTTACAATGACGCGCGTCCCAACCTCTGTACTTATTACACACACATGACAATTATACCGCGAGCGCCTGGAACACCGTGAAAACGTGACTCGGAATATTCGCGGGACGAATAATTTTTCTACATTGTAAACGATACACCGCAGCAGCAAAAATGGCTCCCACAGGTAGACGAAGTCGGACAGACGTGGCTGTTAATTTCCGAAAGATGAGCATAAATTAATCTGCTTCCGAATGGAATGTTATGCCCGATGAACATCAAGCTGCGAATAGTCTCGAAGAGTTTATATTTTATTTTCTTCTCCTTTGCACGGGAATCTTCGTCCGCTCGATCGTCTGAAGACAATTCGATGATCCATTCGTAAAATTGAGAATCCGGTTTCTTTTTTTGGATGGGGGAGGGGGAGGATGAAAACATGTGTCTGGCTCGATAGCCGTAATTTTGTCGACACGATACGATCTTCTGGAGTTCACGTCATCGCCTTTTTCCATTTGCATGTCAACGGACTCATCATTGCGACGGTTTTGAGAATTGCAAAAAGAACGGAAAGGAGGTTCCAAATTTAGCAATTTTATTTTTCTGAAGGTTTAACTCGATTAATGATGAATATAAATGTAAATCAAAGTGTGTACATGTATAGTATATATATATATATATATATATATATATATATATATATATATATATATATATATATATATATGTATAGTATAGTATATATGTATATACATACATATATACCTGTATCTGTTTACCTACAGGAAAATGCAATGTTAATAATGAGATTAAAAACTCCTTTGGATAAATGTAAACACATCTATACAAAGGTCATTGCGAAGAAATGATGAAACTATGTCCCCAAAATGAACGCAAAAAAATGTAAATCGACGAGGGCCCGAAAAACATCCGTGTATCCGACATCTAGCAAAACAAAATTCCCAATGTGAGCACGTGTAAAGGCTTCGTGTGCACAAGATTGTCTTTCGTCGGGGAAAAAAAAGAGTCCCTGCCTCATAAATGACCTCGCAGGATTTGTACAATGCGAACTCTAGGAGTATAGACAATCGAGGAGTGTAATAAGGAGCTACACGTGGAGAAGATCCGTACACGTTTCAACGAATGTAAGGAAGGGAGAGGAGGAAGGAGAGAGGTTACTTGTGCCGGTGAATAGGACGCGCTTCTACGGCGTGTTTTTTTTTTTTACTTTTTTTTCGTGAAGTATACGCATATGGAATAACGAGGGTTGCGGGTACAATAGTTGTGTGCGCATTCAACGCGTTAACGAGTTGCACCCAGCTCGTCGCCGAAAAAAAAGAGAAAGTTTCGTAATTTTTTCTGGGAGACGATGTGGAGGGTTAACTTTTTTTTTTATACTGAAGAGTACGGTTTTAAATGTTTTACAATTTTTGTATCGAAAAATAAAGGGTGTCTCAAAATGATGTGACATTTTAAATTGCGCGCTATTTTTTTTGTGGCGAACATAGAGTACTAATGTTTGAGAACTGGCATCAGGAAGTATTGCGGTTTGGTCATGAAGAATTACATGATTGAGCAACGCATATAAATTGTTATTCGCTGCATTGTTACTGCATAGTTTTTATGCATAGATATTAGTCCGCAAATGCGCCAAAATGCTATTGAAAATTTCGTCAAAAGAGTGAACGTTTGCAAACAGGAACGAGGCGACCATTTATCGGATTTTGTGTTCCACACATAACCTCCATGTTTGTATCTTATATTGAAATAAAAATCTTCGTACTTTTCGAATAAATAATACGGTTTATTGATACACCAAAATGTCAGGTCATTTTGAGACACCCTATATTTATAAATGGGGTAGACACAAAGGTTTGGGCAGAGCGCTGATTGAAAAATGTCCTTGGCGGTAACCGCCGCGGCTCGGAAACAAATCATCCGAAGTAAAAAAAACATCAAACGCCCTTAGTTTTCGCATGAAATTATCTAGAGCTCGGGCGAAGGATTCAATAAAATATTGATTTTCGAAAAAATGGCCGCGGTCCAAAGTGAGAGTATCGATTTTCGGTGAAAAAAACCCTCTATTTTCGACGATAAAATACTGGCCGACGAAAAAAAAAATTCCTTCGTTCCAGCACTGATATATAAAAGAAGCGATAATCCAGCACTGATATATAAAAGAAGCGAAGAAGAATAAAATTGCGAAGCTGATCTATCCAGTTAAATTTTTTTATTACATTGAAGAGTATGGTTTGAAGTATCTTTTACAATATTCGTATCGAAAAATATTTATAAACGTGGTTGATAGATACAAAGATTTGTACACAGCGCCGTTTGAAAAATGTCTTTGGCGGTGACCACTGCTGCTCGGAAACAAATCATCCGAAATAAAACAAATCGAACGCCCTTAGTTTTCGCATGAAATTATCCAAGGCACGGACGAAGGATTTAATAAAATATTGATATAAAAAATGATGGCCGCGTTCCAAAATGAGAGTATCGATTTTCGGTGAAAAAAAAGCTCCTCCTTCCTTCGAGCGCTGCTGTTTGATATGTAAAAGAAGCTACCTATAAACTCCCATAACACCCTCACTTTAACCCAAAACGACTTGAAATGCCCATAATTTTTTTTGAATCGTCATATTTTGAGAAACCGTCTAAACCCAAAAATCGATATTTTCAAAAATTTACAAAAATTCAAAAATTATTTGCGATACACAAGCCGCGAACGAATAGCCAGCGAAAAGTGGTGGATCATGGGAGGCGTGTTGGAAGGACCGCGCGCGAGTTTGCTCCCAACGGCTCAACGCGCTTCTTCCGAGATGAATTATTCATAACCATGAGTGAGAAGGGTATATATATGTATATGTGTGTGTAGGTATATATTCACAGTGAAAGGAGTAAGATGACATTACATGTGCGGGGAGTCCCTCCCCCCTCTTCCTTCGAGTTCTATATAAACCTCTAACCGACGGACTTTTGCCTTCTCCGTTACCATACGAAACTCCCCAGGTCTGCTCTCCGCTGCTCTCCTGTCCCGAAGTCTTCCATCGCCTCGAGAAAATCCTCAGACTCCTCTCTTTTTTTCACTCGCTTTCCTCCCTCTCTCTCGCTTTCGCATAATAGCAGGAGGATGTTGCCTTTACACGGGTATTACGCGCTTGGATTATTATACCCTTGCCATCGCTCGTACGGAGTTGGCCGAAAGGTCGTAGAAAAGGAAGAAAAAAAAACATATTTGAACGCCGACTGCTGTACACCGGGAGCCCAAATTTGTGTGTTTTTGTTCGACCGTTCGGCGAGCGCCGTACGATTTTATCGGATTATCGCTAAATTGAGAACTTTCACCGCCGGTGAAACAAAAACCGCTCGATTTCGCGATTTTTTTTTACTCGCACTGGAGGAGCTTCGCAGTTTATGAGTTGTGGGAGAGCTGTTCGCCGCTGGTTGAGCGTTTAACAAATCATACTTCAACGTTTAAAAGTTCATCAGTGATGATGGTACGTATTCATGGTGGGATCATATATGGGGTAAGATTCCGAAAGCCCCCAAAAACAAAATGTTTCATTCGAATTCACTTTTTTTTTTGTTAAATTCAGTACAAATGAAAAGTAAACCTTTTCTGGCCTGTCGAACCTGAATAGGAAATCACAAAATCATCAACAGCATTATTGGACATTAAAATGATAAAAATAGTTTTAACAAAATATGATTCATCCGGAAAAAATAGAAGGGAAAATGGGCCCACGATGAGACTATCCTTAAAAATCATAGAATGGGTCACGCTTTTTTAGAGAATTTTTTGAAATAATTTAAAAAAGGCAATCATCTTTAAAAAAATAGTTTTTACTTTAGAAGCAAAAAAACGTTGACATTGATAATTGATAATTTTTTGAATATTCATTAACGAATGTATGCTTCAAAATGAAAAAAAATAATTAGTGCCATTTGTCGATATCTTAATTAGTTCAGGAGTTTAAACGTTCCCAAAAACCGTTTCCTTCTGAAATCGACATTTTTTGAAAAATTATAACCCCTAGAAGAGATAAATATTTAAAAATTGGTGTGGACATTCCTTTCATGGGGTACAATTTTACACAAAAAAAATCAGGAAAACAAAAAATGTTCGGGGTCACGGGCTAGCTGAGACGGCGTGGAATATCCCATATATAGTCGGCGGGCGTTTAAAAAAAAGCTTCAAAGTTCAACATCTCGAAAACTATTGCGAGTCGCTAAAAATCGCTTTAGGCGTTGTTTTAAGATAATAAAAGAAAGATTTGTGCAAAATTTCAGCTCGATGGGGGGGGGGGGGGGGCTTATCCAAAATATGTGTATGTGTATGGAATGGAAGGATTTTATTCGTCTTTGCTATATCCTCCGTTGAGCGCGTTGCTGTTCAACGGGCCACATCTACCTAGGTGGGTAAGAAAATTGCATTTTCCAGAAATATTTTTATTCTATAGTATCACCTTTTAGCTATATACCCTGCAAATTTCATTGAAATATTGCTAAAATTGAATGAGGTACAGCTCCTAACAGTCGGCTGGTTGACCGATAGCAGCACTTCAATCTTTAAATGCGTTTGTCTCGAAACACTGTTTTCAATATCGATAGACATGATATCGCGAGAATCACTTGATGGATTTCCCCATTTACAGGAGATACGATGAAAAACATTTGAATATCACTAGATACCTAGTGATATCTAACATATTATTATACATTTCTAGTGATCGAAAAATATAACTAGATGTTTCTGGCGAGAAAAAAATATTACTGAAAATGTCTCGTGACAAAAATATTACTAGTAATGTTTAGCGCAGAGTAAATATTACTAGAAATTTTCCGGACGGATAAAATATTACTAGAACTTTCCCGTGTAAGGAAAATATTACTAGAAATGTCCAGTGTAAGGAAAATATTACTAGAAATTTCTGGCGATTTAAAAAACATGTATTTCGCAAGATTAACTTCACGCGTTGTGCAAAATGGTCCCGAACGAACGTACTATTCACACGCCCTTAAATCTCGGCTGAAAACTTATTTAAAGCTCGAAAGAGCCGAAACAAGCGAGAAAAAAAAACATATTTTTCCCTCCAAACGTATAGGTACAGCCCGTGAACACGCGGGAACGAGTTCACTTAAATATCAACGAGAATCCTCGTTGGGTTTTGCCAGAGCGAAATTGAGGCAGTCGAGTGGCAGAGGCGCGGAGAATATTCGTCGGCGAGTGAGCGAACGTGGCGCGCGTGCGCGCCCACACACACACACACACACAGACGAAGCATGGACTCGAGGCGAAAGAGTCGGAAGAGTAAGCGCGAGAGGGAAGAAACGGTGCGTCAGCTCCCGCCAAAAATAACCGGGGTATACTTAGACGGCTCTCCGTCCAACGCGTCCAACCAAACCTCGGGGACTTACCTACCTACGAGCGCGAGAGTGAAAGAGATAGAAATTCGCTTCTGTGCGAGAATCCTAATGAAAAAACGACACGAGCGAGAGGCTAGTCGGAAAGCCCTCCTCTCGTACGACGATAAAGTGCGAATGAAAAAGAAAAAAAAATTATGTGAGACCCAGATCGAGTGAATCAGGATTTTTTCAGCTGAAAACAATTATTGATGAAGAGGCTTAGAAAAATCGTAATAATACTGGCGTCTTGTTATGATCTATTAATTATTGCACATAATTAAATTATTAATACACATATTATTAATTAGACAATTAATATACATAATGTTGATTGAATAATTATTATACGTAATATTGATTAAATAATTAATATCCATAATACCCATTGAGTAATTAGTAGCAGTAGATATTTAAGGAAGCGAAAACATATATAGAGGAGTGGGTATAGTGGGAAAGACATAAGAGGGGAGTAGAAGATAAATTAATAGGGTTGCTGAGAGGGGAAGATAGATGTAAATATGTGTAAATTTTTTAGAGAAATAGAAAGACAGTGTAAGAAAAGGGAAACGGTGGTAACGGAGAGAGAGAGAATGCAGAGTGTGACGAAAATTAAACATAATAAAAGAGACAAGATACAAGTTAGATTGTAAGAAAGCGATGTTAAACGGTGTAACAGCTTTGTAAAAAGCCGAAAAGGCTATACAAATGAAACTTACTACTACTACTACTACTACTACTACTAGTAGTAGTAGTAGAAATTGAGTAATTATTATACACAATGATGATTAATTAATTATTATACATGTTATTAATTGGATAATTAATATCCGTTATATTTATTGTATAATTAATATACATAATATTAATTAAATAATTGATATAGATAATGTTAATTAAATGAATAATGGAAATGGAATAAGGCGGATACGTGAAAGAGAAAGGCCCCGTACGATGGAACTATAACTGTTGAAATATTAATAAAGTAATTGATATAAATAATATAATGGGTTACAAATACTGATAACAATAATAATATCGTGCCAGTGTGTTCGTTTTTTCAAACTCTCCGTCGCACAGATACGTCCGAATATATAAAAACACCGTACCGCACAAGAACAAAATTGACCAAAAATTAAGCCGGAAAGCTTAAAAAAATGTTAAATTCCGGCAAAATAAAACATGTGTTCAGCATTATAAGATAATCGAGATAAATTTCGTACATATTAATTCGGTGGAATGGCTACATCATACGAAATCGTACAATACCTCTTTGCTGATAATGAAATTTGATTTGACAATGCGATAGCATTGACGTTGCCAGCACGATAAGCAAGTGAAATCCCATTTCTACCGATGATTGCAATAGACAGTAGAAATTTCCTCTGTCTTTCTCTATCTCTCTGGCTCGTTTTGCGATGCCAAGTAATGAAGAGATACATGTAGCCAATGATGTGCAAGCGTGTATAAAAGTACATATATACGCAAAGATGTGTGCAAAGAGACAAACTGTCGTGAGATCGAGAGAGAACCATGCGCCAACATATCTAGCGAGACGGAAAGACGCGGTAGGAGCGCACATAGAGGAGCTGCAAAAGGCGGGAGTATGACGACGTTTGAGGAGAAAGAGAAGGGATTCCGAGAGGTTAGTGTGGACAACGAAGCAACAGAGAGAGAGAGAGAGAGAGAGAGAGAGAGAGAGAGAGAGAGAGTCTGTTTGAGAATCGTGTGCGGAAAATTCAATAAAGGACTACCGAACAAACACAAGCGCAAACACACGCTCGTACGGGTACGTATGGATGTGGACATCTCAACAGAGAGACACGATGCAGACGTTAATTACTATTTCGTTGATATAATCTACTTCACGTGACAATAATCACACGCGCAAATGTCCGCTGATTACGGAGATACAATACTTGCACTGAAACAATCTCAATATGACAATTGTTTGTTCCGCTCAATTATTCCTCTAACAACGTCTCGCGGTAATTGCACCATTTAATTTGTCCAATGCTCACAAGATGGGAGTTTCATGGCGATCAGCTGATCCGCGGTATTTCGTTCTATTGAAAACTCGCGGAGATAAATAACTTATTTCCAACTCATGATGTTTATACTTCTAACCTTTAAGAAAGTGTCAGTTGAATGTGAAAAGTGATTTATCTCGAATGAAAAAAGTGTTTTAAATTAATTATTTGGTAATTCTTTAGAGTGGCTTGTCGGAAAAATAAATTTCTTTGGGTTTGTTTGTTTGGGTTAAACTCGAACAAACCAAAGCAAACTCATTTTTTGGAAGTCACGTATCTAAAGAATTACCAATGATTTACCAAAGCAATTTCACAAAAGTGTGCAGTTTTGAAAAAATAAAAGAATAAAGTGAAATGTCAACATTCAGAAAGAAAAAAAACCGAGTGCTTAAAATTTTGTCGCTTGCAAAGGGAGGCTTAAAAAATCGTAACGAATATACGATTCGTATACATAACGAATATGCATAAAAGCCCTATGGAGTTTCGTAAGTCGTTCTTATATAATTTTGTTTACCTTTTTTGCAAGCGACAGTTTAAAAAAATGTATTTGCATTTCTCTCAATAAGAGTTCCCACCCTCTGAGTCCAAAATCGACGATCCTACGAAGTAAAAATGAATCCTCACATTTTCATTGGCGTTAGACGGAATAAAGACATTCCAGAACAAAACGACATTTCTATCTCTGCAAATGTCTTCGAAAACTTTGCGAGCAATCGTTTGTTTGGGTTTGTTTGGGTTTGTTTGTTTGGGTTGCTTCGAATTAGGTAAGAGTGGAAAAATCAATTTCCCGCATCTGCGTATGGACAAAACTTTGTCAGCTTGATCTTGATATGGGATTTGCGGTATTATCGCAGAGGGAAACAACGTCGTAAAAGTTTCACCAAGTGTTCCCGGTAAGTTTCGTATCTACGAGTTCGCGTACAACCGGAACCGTTAAAGTATCGAGAACGAAAACAAGCCCTCTTAGTTCCCACGTGCCACAGCGGGTGTATCTTGTAGTTGGAGAAAAGTTGCTGTTGCGAAAAACCTTATATCGCGCATATTTTTTCCGAGAAAATGTGCAATCACTTTTTTCTCATCAAGTTCGAAAAACGGTATTCTATACTCGAAGGATCTCAAGCAGTAAAAAAAATCAGCATCTACGTGGAAGAAACTCGAGAGAGTCGAATATGATTCAATTTGGCGAAGCTGATGTACACACAGATGGAGGCGTATTGCAATAGCAAGAATATACGCAGTAACCTCGGAGAAAATTGCCCCTGCGTATGTGTGCACCTGTACAGTTTACGGTTCTCTCTTCGTCATCCACGAGATGATTTTGTACCGTCACTTAGAAAGTTCCGCGCCTCTCTTCGGGGGAGAATCGAGGAAACGTAAAAAACAACAACAAAGAGACGTTTCGCTGATTTTCACTTGTATGGAAAAAATTCGCGTCTTCATTAACAACCGTTGAAAATGCAATTACCATTAGGATACTCAAGCGAAATGAGGAGCACGCTTTTTTTACTGTCCCCCTGTTTTATCTTCAACGATCTTATCTGGGAAAATCTCTGTATGGTAAGGAAGAATATGGCAAAGAGCAATTCAGCTCTTGATATTGTGACGAATTATGAAAAATATCTGATCAAGTGTATCACGTAAAGATATATACACTGAGAAAAAAACCAATTGAATCAAAAAAAGATATTGGTTGATCCAAATAAATGTGCTGCTGGGGAGTGCCCCCGATATGTGAGATTGTTTCAATACTATAAAATATTGGAAAATGTGATTGATTTAAATAACATATTATTTTATTTGCAAAAGCTCTTCTGTTCTCTGAATATCTACATTATCCTTCAAATAAAATGATATTCTATTGAAATCATTCTATATACAATCCGTAGATGTATTGGATGAAATAATTAAGCGGTTGCTACAAACATTTTGTATTTCGTACAAAAATATAATCAATAGCATTAATTATTTCTTTACTGCGTCGAAACGAATATGCCATAGGACGTAAGTTTTTCAATTTGTTTTAAATCTTAAATAAAAAGTGAGCATTAGAATGATCATCCACGATAATAGTGGAGAGAATATCAGATATCCAATGGAATATCCATGGAGAGAATATCAGATATTCAACTGTTTAGAACAGATACTACACTTTGATCTTAACCACAGGCCAAGAAGTGATACTCTAGAGTTGCTTCAGCGTTTAAGTAGATTTTCGGTTCGCGCTACGCTTACGAGAAACGAGCGCGCGTGCGGTCTCTAGCGGTTACTCCGAGAACTACGGGTTTCCTCACACCTATAATTTCGGTGGCGCTCGGCCATGACTTGGTTGAATTTCTTCAATCAAATGTGCAAGAAACAAATTTTACTTTCGCATAATTTTTTACAAAATTCAGACATTTGCTAAATATTTTTCAATCAAAATAAAATATTAATATTTTAACGAATAATGTACTTAAATCAATATCAGATATGGTGAAAACAATAAAATAACATATTTACTCAATAGGAATTTTATTGGAATCAAACGAGCGAAATTCAATTTTTCGTGTGCACTCGAATCAACAATATTCGTGTTATGAATTGAAACGCTTTTTTCGTTCGTTGCAGAAATTGCATTCAAAACTATATAATTTTTTCGCGATAATTTTTTACCTAGTTTCAATAATATATTGTTCTCGGCTAACAATATATCCTTTGAATGGAAAAAACTTTCAATTTTATCATGTCATTGAAGTAAATAGCGTTTTGCTTGGACTAATAAATCCGATTATTTACACCAACAATTTTACAATTGAATCAACGAAATTTCATTCAATAACACCAATGATATTCGATCAATGATTTTTTTCTCAGTGTACTACTTAAAATCCTTATTTCGGGATGGCGAAAATTTGGCAGAGCATCGACGAGTTGCAAATGAAACTCCAGGTGTTATATATATGTTGTTTCATATTTCTTTCTTTTGGCTTGTGCAAAGCCCATTTCCCTCCCCCATGCCTCCGAGAGCCCACAGCCGCAGTCGACTTCCCCTTCTGTATTCCATTCGTCATGACATTTCTGCTATGGCTATGGGGAAGCTGTGGACAAGCTATGCCAATACAGCTGGTCCCAAGTCCACAGTCTCGGAACTACATGGCGGTTCAACGACAATGAAACAACAACCAAAAGTCTCATTTTCCATGCCTCCTTTTGGCTTGCATTCGGATCACGAATGATCGCCTCATACCCGCCAGTGACGATGATAAATGACGGAAATGGAAAAAAATGTCTTGTTCTTGGGAAAATGGAGTGTCCTCTCGTTCGATGGCTTATGATTCGGGTAGATAGGCGCGAAGTAACATCAGGAGAGATTCCGCTTAGTCACTTAGAAAGTGAGCCGAGATGATTACCGGTTCGAGAACTCGCCACATTCGCGCGTGCCACATTAGGCTAAGTGTGCATACATACACGCGTGCACCGAACGTTGTACAACCTATGCAGACATTTTTTGGAGCGTCCATAGATCCTACCACATCCCTATGGGGATTTCATAGGCACATTGGAATCCAAGTGGATTCGGCGGTGTTCCCCGATTTACGTTATTAGATCATTTTTTTTGAATTTCTCAGCCGGAACTTGTTGGATCTCCCAAAAACAATATCCTTTCGTGATCTCGTGCACAAATTTGTTAGATGGGTTTGAAGAATTTTCATTATTATCCAAAATCATATTTTGCAGATTTAGGCCGTAGATGGTTAAATAAGAATCCTAAAAAAAGGCTTACGTGATTTCCGTAGCTCAGGTCTGCCAAGAGAAATCGGGACAAACAACATCACTATCATTGCATTTAAACGATGTAAACTTCAACGTCATTTGATTGTCGAGTCCCAAAATGTACCCACATCTCTTAGGGATTTGTTAGGGACACTGCACATAGGGAGCCTCATTGGGATCCAATTGGATTTTGCACTGTTCCCCGATGAACGCCATTTGACAATTCTTACCACGTACGAATCGACAATATGTGAAAATTCACGAAAACTCGGCATGAAATATAACCTACACGCTCCGTGAGCGTGTAGGTGTGTGGTGATATTATGTCAACGTGCAGTAAAATAAATAACAAACGATAATTACAGTAGATTTTCAGTGATGTGTTTCATATCGATTTTTGGAACACACTTTCAAGCGATTCATACTTTCTTGAAATAAGATCTATTTTTGTAAGGTCCACTTATTTTTTGTATATCTGCATATTTCGTTTGGAAAATTCACGTATAGAATGCGATGGAACCATCAAGAATAGCATCGGATTCTGTTAGTTAATGTAGAAATGCATTGGATTCAAATGGGGAATTCCTATGGGAATCCAATCTACGAGCATGACGTTTTCGTACAGTGGTCCAATGCGACGACCCATTGGATCCCTATCAGAAATCAGCGACAACTATAAGAATCCAATTGGATCCCTACGACCATTTCTACCCGGGCACCTCTGTACACGCACCGTATCACAAAATCCGGCACAAAATATCACAAAATACTTTCGCCACACCCGCTACTCATCGGAATAACGTAAATATTATCAATCAAGCCCACTACAAAATCAATCGGTCCGACGAAAAAATCACCAAAAACAGTCGCATTTTTTTCTAGAAACAACCGAACTTTGTCTACCAATAACCGCGACAATTCCAAGATGATTGATATTGAAAAAATTCATGCCCAAAGATCGCGTCCCAAAAGAAAAGCCGAATTCTCATGTGTCGTAAAATCTGTGGACGAGAAAGAAGGGTGGGCGGAGGGGTGTCTCGTGACGCAGGACGATTGTTGGTTGAACCGATAACTCTCACCTCTTCGCAGGATATGCAATACCGGAAGCGGGTGGTAAACCCGTAGTTGCATTGTTCGTAACTGCCGCTTAAACTCGCGTGGTAGGAAACGATTCGGCCATAAACGCGAAACTTCAGTGTAGTGGGCTCACACACATAGACACACACACACACACACACCGGCGACGGGGAGGGGGGGGGGGGTGCTGTTTCGCAGCACAGGCGTATATTGCACATACCGTGCTATATAAGCGAAGAGAGGAAGTGCATAGGGATCGGGGAAAGAGGGAGAGCGCGACGGAGAGGGATTAGTGAGTGGAGAACATGGCGATAGGCCATGGAGAACTACGACGTCGTGGATGACCAGGACGCAATTTCCATTTGCACGAGGAGGGCTACCCGTGTTAAAACGACCTGTGGGCACCGGGTAGCTCTTGCACACATACAGGCGTTTTCGCTCGCTCGCGCGTTTAACGTTCACCGGGCGAGGGCAAGGAGAGAAGAGGCATCGTAAACACCACCTCGTAACTGTAAAACCCGTTCTTCGGGCCACCTTGATTAGGAGGCTGCGCGTGTTACATCGGGCTTCCCTCGCGGCGCTCACTTCGTCGGGTTTATTTCTTCTTTTTTTTTCCAAGGATTCGGTGAGCGTCAATGAGACCCCATACCCATCGAGATGACTACTTTACGGTGCGATTAAAATCTAAAAATTCCCGGAACTTTGCGCCTCGCCGGGTCAAATCCGAAGAGATTTACTGCGCGGATTGATTTTTATCATTCTTTTTTTTTTTCGTTACGTGCTCCTATATCGGAGAATTCGATGCGAACCAAGATTTTTGTTCGGGTCGAGAGAATACGATGCACCGTTTCAAGAATGGATCGCGACGTGACTACGGGCGGAGAATCGAAGAAAAAAAAATGAGGAATTGGGAAGCGTTCAATGGTGGCTACGAGAAGTTGATGGTGCTGGATTATTTTTAAATATTCGGGACAGCGGAGAACCGAGTGAAAGCAGTCGATCCGCTTTGCCCAAGATCTTGGATGCATCTCAGCCGAGGCGAAGATTTTTGCGTTGAGACTAAAGTGCAAAGCAATCGCTCATTCCAGTGGAAGCACCTGAGACACCTATGTGAAGTTGGCAACCGATTTTACGAAATGTAATTTTTTTTCTTTCATTACGAGTGCGAACGATTGTCTTTGTAATCGCGTTGATCAAAATGATTCAACTCTCAATGGATTGCGGGCCGTTTTTCCATACCCCCATACTTTTCTCCCCCTTAAGGTCCAAACGAAATTAACGGTAGGACAATCGAGTACAAACGAATGCAAGAAAAAAAAATTAGCATTTTTGTAAAGTCGGTTGCCAACTTCACACAGGTACCAAAGACTTGGAGCGAAGAAGAAGCCAATCGCACCAAACGTCGAGCAATCGTTATTTTTATGGAAGACCATGGTAGGGTTTCTGGTCTTTTTGTTGAGCTAAGCATACCTCTACAACCGGACGTTGGTACACGATGGTTCTTTTTAGTTCGGCTCTAAAATAGTAATTGGTACACGATAGAGAGGGATCTATAGAGTGTGAGAGACCTTCGTTACGTGTACCTGCTCTAATAATAATGATCGGCAAGACTAGGGTCGAGGGGGTGAGAGGAGAAAAACTGTCGCAAGCGGGTGGACCGGCCAGAGTGGATTGTCGCTCTCTGGCGGCGAGGCCGATGCAATGGCAAAATGGAACACACATGCAGCAGTAGCGAAATATATATCCGTGTGTGTGCGAGTGTCTGCAGATATGTATGTTTATAATAAAAATACCTGTACATTCTGAGATCGACCCTCCCCGCTTCCTGCCACGCCATCTTAAATTTGCGCAATGACGAGCGCGTTGACAAATACTTTTAAATAGTGAACCGCGTTCGAGTATGTAGAAGCCATACGGGAAGTCTGGCAACTCGACTTCTCAATCTTTTTTTTTCAGTTCGATAATATATAACACTCTGTTCAGACGCGATATGTTCAATGATACTCATCGAAAGGGTCACTTCCGGCGCAGAAGTTGCCGTGGAGACCCAATTGGATTCTCATTTGTCCCTATACCAAAACGTCACGCTCGTGCATTGGATTTTAATCGGGATTTACCATTGGAATCCATGACGTTGAAGTTCGCAGCACCGTTGGAATACAACGATTTTTTTTATCAATTCTTATTTCTTTATTTTTATCACTGTTCAAAGGCTTTTTTGCAAAGTCGCAAATCTCTAGTGGGAATGCGTAAAAAGTAAATGCTGAGAAAAATGCGGTAAGAATTAAAAATAATTAATTTTCGTTGCGCTCCAACAATGCAAACTTCAACAATCCAATTTGAATCCTAAAGGATTCCAGCCATTATTGAACAGAATCCGATACGATTCGTGATGGATCCCATCGTATTCCGTACGTTGAATTTTCCACACAAAATATATAGATATACAAAATGAGATCTCAACCCTACGTTGACACACTGGGTGATTTTGACCGGGACGAATTTGAAAGACAATGCTCACTTTCGCAAAATTGAAAGTTTTCAATAACTTTTTACAATAATTCAATTGTATACTTTGCGAATTTCAATTATGCAGACATATTGAGAAAGGTGTAAAGTGTACGCCTGATTTTTTTTCAACGAAAACCGACCGAAGGCTTGTTAATGGCAGGTGGATGAAGTACTATCTGTGTCAAATTGACCCAGTGTGCCAAAATCGTGGCCAAATATAAGTGTGTCAACGAAGGGTTAAAAAAAAAGTATATCTTAAAAATCGATTTGAATGACGTCACGGAGAATCCACTGTAATCGTTGATCGTTTGTTATTTATTGTACATCACTTTGACATATCACCACACACTTTTTACATATTTTCGATTACAACGTGGTGAGAATTGTCAAACGGCGTTAATGGGGCAACAGTGCAGAATCCAATTGGATCCCAATGAATACTCCGTATGTGCGGTGCCCCTGACAAATCCCTATAGAGATGCGGTTGCACCTTGGGACTCCCCAACAACGTTTGACTTTGACTAATTTTTGAATTTGGGCGATCCAACAAAATCGACTTGATAATGTCAAATAAAAAATTCTCAACCATCGTAAATCGGATAATAGGGCATAATCCACTTGGATTTCAATGTGGACTCCTCACATGCGGCGTCCCTATGAAATCCCTATAGGGATATGGTACGATGTGTGTGCCCACCAAACTTCTTCATGGGTTGCTTATCAATGTGTGTGTGTGGGTGTTGATACGATGATTGACTTTACGAACCAATCTCAAAGGTCTTGAAGGTGAAATCAAATGTTCCCATATGCCGAAAGAGCGAACGAATATATATCCACGAGTCTTCGGAATATTACTAAATCACGGAAAGCAGGAACGAAAATTCTCTTCATCTGTATAATTTCAATGAAAAAAAGCACCTTCGACCAATTAATTGATAGGATACTATCCGGCGATAGCAACCCGTGTCTCAACATTTCTCGTATTCGTGGCGCGAGGGACCAAAAAAAGAACCACGATAAAATGAAATAAGCAAAGATTCTCCTCTATAGAAGTAACGCAATTGAGTCTTTGAAGTTCCGGCTATATCCCGAAATATATATTTATAATTCCTCCCGAAAATGAATATTCGATAAAAATCCCCTCACGCAAGAAGCTTCAACTATTTATGGAATTTTCCGCCAGAAGGATGACGTAGTAATTATGGAAACGAGGAAAAATCGACGACGTTTGCTAAATTATCGTCATTGGCATTCTCAGTATCATGTTTTCACGTGGATCAAGCCTTTCGGCTGTTTGCGGTCGATCGTTTCAAGTCCTTCCGAGATTTTGGGTTGTGACAACCGTGGCGAGTCTTTCGATATCGGTGCTTTTTTTATCTGACGGTTGGACGCGATAAAACTACGAAGACCAACACAGAAAGTGAATGAAAGAAAAGATAGAGAGAGAAAAAGAGCTAGATGGAAGACATCGAGTGTGAAAAGAGTCAAAAGTGTTGAGATGCGATGGAAAAAAAAGTGTTCGAATCGTCACGGCGGCTTATCGATAATTATCGTAACACAATATCACGCCTATCTGATAGTCCGAGCCAATAACAACTGGCACAACGTAGCATTCGACACGCTGGCTACCTACGTCTCGAGCTCTGATTGCCATGCCTGCATTCGAGCCACAAATCTACGTGCAAATATCAATTTCCGGAAGCCAAACGGCCCCGAATCTTATTATCGATATACGTCAACGCGATCGATACGTCTTTTTTACCCACCGACCTATCGATATCCACGTGAATAATTCCACTGAATGTCGGAAAAAAAAACCTCAACAGCCCCGCAGTCCCCAAACGTTACCGTGTACTTTTTCACGGTTCAAAGATAATAAAATGAAATAAACCTCTCACCGGCGCAATTTATACGGAAGGCGCAATTTCCGTAAAGATTCGACGAAGCCGTTAATTTAATTTGGATGTGTCCCCTCCTCCCTTCCGGTGCGAAAAACGCGACTGGTAACGCCATCGATATTCGCGGCGATTACGTAAATGAAATATCGCGATGCACCGAGTGTGCATTGAGCGTTGGAGGAAAAATGGAAATAACGTACTCGCGAGTTATTACATATTGCGAAAAAATTTATTCGTGTATAGACCGATCCATTACGTGTGCGCGCGCGTGTGTGAGCCTGGCTAGGTGTGCAGTTGACTTTAGCACACGGTGAGAGCACTCACTTGTATTGCAGAGTGCATTGCTTACATACTAACGTATTATTATTATTATGGCTATTTTTCGTTATTATTATGGCTATTTTTCATTATTATTATGATTATTATACGTGAGATATAACGCGGCGGAGCCGGAGAGGCGAGTGTTGGCGCTGTGAGCAAACGGCACGCAAAGCAAGGGGCTTCGATCGGCCAGGTGCAGGCGCGTCGAGGGACTCCCCTTGATTTTCCGGCCCGTGAACCCTTGTGAGCTCGGAACAGCAAACTTACCGAGACTGACTCTCTCTCTCTCTCTCTCTCTCTCTCTCTCTCTCTCTCTCTCTCTCTCTCGCACTGTCGAGCTCCACTTCCCAAAGGGACAGAGAGAGAGAGAGAGAGAGAGAGAGATGGAAAGGGAGAGAGAGTCAGAAAACGAAAGAGCAAGAGGGGGGAGACAGTAGAAATGCAATGGGGTCCTGGTGCAACGCGTTGCAACGACACGCAAGCAAACACACTCGAACGTGATGCAGCAGCCTTCGCGCTTGGTGGATTATAAGCACGAGCACATGTGCGAACTCACGCGTTCGCGTATGTTCTTTCTTTTTTTTTTAGCGAAATAGCAATTGGCCGCTACGCAGCGAAACTGCAATAAATTGCTAGGGATAAGCCTCGCTGGATGTAATTCCTGTATTACGATTAATTTTTACCTCCCGAATTATCACGGTTCGAATAATGAAAAATAGCTAGTACTTGCAGCACATTTTTCCAGAGTGTTCGACAATATTGTGAAATGCGATTCTTTACGAGCAAACTGCTCCGGTCAATTCTTGCCTCGGGTAATAAATTTGCAGGGGAAATATATGGGAAAGGATGAATAACTGTTTGCTTGTGGAGAATTTTCATGCAGCTTGGGCCTGTTCAGGACATGAACTCTAAGTCGATTATCACGATGAGATTTAAGTTTGCATCCATGTGGCGTAGCGGATATTAATTCTTTTTAATTTATAACAATTTACGTATTCTCGTGAGAGATCGCCGATTTTGATTTGCTAAATCAATGGTTCTGGATGATGATAAAAGTGGAGAAAAAAAATCGTTGCATTCGGACTATGCACCCTTCAACGTCGTGAAGTTTGGATCGGTCATCACATTTGTTTAGGTGATATAAGCTACGAAAATCCCCCGAGCATTTTTCAAGATGGTTGTTTGGGGTTGTTTTGAAATTTGACAACAAAAATTTGCAAAAAAAATCTTCGATATAATATTTCAAAAAAACGGAAATAAAAATTAGTATGAATTTTCGTTGCGTTCCAACGATGCAAACTTCAACGTTTATTACGTTGGAAAATCCGTCATACGAATTTACATCTCACGTAGCTCTTTACGGACGTTGATTTTTTGTGGCTTTACTGAACAAGGTGTTTAACGATCTCTTGTCATTATTAATATTAACCCTTTGTATCACGGTGTCACCTTTCTGTAACCAACCATCCAAATTCTCTGAAAATCCTATATTCACATTTCATCCTTTTTTTAATAAATGTTACACGACTAAAAACCGTTCTATAGTTTTTTATGGCGTTGAAGATTGCATCGTTGGAATGCACCGAAATTTTTTATAAAATGCTTCAATTTTTTGTCACTTTTGGCTAAAAAAATCGCTCAAACGTTTTTACCATACGTATTCTTATTAGAACTTGGCTAAGAAAAAAATCACAAACACATCGATCGTCTCGAACTGATAATACGATGGCGATGAAGTCTAGTCTTTTTACGGTTCTTTTTGTTGCGACCATCACTGTCAATTAGTCACGTCGGTCGGGAGGCTCTCAGGCATCGGTAAATACAAAGAAAATATCAATGGAAATTAACCCGTCAGGCGAGCTCAGACTCCGCGAATTACAAATCACACCCGCCACTTCATATACATTTGTATACGTATATACGGTAAGAACAGAGTTGGGATTTGATGCGTGAGCTCTTAGAGATAAGTCGTTTCGAGAGCCGTAATTTTAGTCGGCGATGTTCTCGCGCCTGAGGACGACGACGACGACGACCAAGAGACGACAATTTGGCACGTGTCTACGGAAAATAGGAAACCACGATAGTCACAGCTAGAATGAGAGGGGGGCAGGGAATTAACCGAGGACGGAAGGCGAAAGGGAAAAGAGGTGGTGGGGAGAGGGGGGGGGGGTCCAGAAAAGATAGACGAAGGAAAGAGAACGGTCAAAGATACCAGTCGTTGACGAAAGAGAAGAGGGTTAACGGAAGGAAAAAAGAAAAAGTTGCGCGTAAAAAAGCTACATTTTTCGCACTGCAATGGCGCTGTGAGGCGCGCAACGTTCTCCCCCGTTTGTCCTCCGCCATCGTCTTCGTCCTCATTCCAAAAGTATACGCAGGGCGAGAGGGCGAGCGGAAAAAAAGGAGCAGGGGGGCTGAGAGATTTTGAGGAGTTTCGCACACGCTCGACTCATCTATTTATATCATAAAGAAGGGCGGTCTTAATGAGTCTAGGAACTGTCACACCGAGTGAGATACGATCCTCGGTTGGGATGTCAACGAAAACGAAGATAGTCCAACGGGGAACCATAAAGGCGTTCGAGTAGGCACCGAAAATTAATATTACGAATAGCCGCGATTTTTTTATTCGCCATTCGCAATATTGATAACTTTCAGAGTCGAAAGAAAATCAGGAAAATAAATTTTTGTCGCATTTTTCGGTTGGGGATTTTTTAAATGAAAGTTTGTAAATGGAAAATGTGCTTAAACTTGAATTAATTCCATTTTTTTTCTTTGCGTGTCAGACATCGCGGGATAACAACGACAAATGTTGAATTTCACCCTTAAGGCGGATGATCAATTATGATATTGAAGTTCGCATCGTTGGAACGCAAAGAAAGTTCCGTAGCTCGATCTATTTTGTTTTTGTAAATTTGAGTTACGAAAAACACTCCAATGTTGTTTTAGGATCCTTACAAGTAATCTGAAGTCCAAATTTGCTGGACAAGATTTTGGGTGATGAAGAAAATAAGGAAATTATTATTATTTTTTTTTTTTTTTTTCAATTTTTCATCGCATTCGACCGATGCAAACTTCAACATCGTTTATTCTCGTATCTCGGACCTGCGGTTGAAAGAGTGGCCGAAGAGAATACAGCTGGAAACATTAAATCCCATCAGAGCTTATGACTCTCGGACCACCGAATCAATTTTTCAAGCTACCTTCGAGTCCGTGCTTCATCAATTAATTACTCAGCCAGCTGTTGAATACTGAATCTATTTCGTAGTACAGTGGCTCCGGTACTCTGGGGTAAAGCTTTTCGAGGTGCTGCCCCAGGCAGCAGAGACAAAAGTGACGGTCTGCAGTGCAAAATCTCGGAATTATCCTTCCGGAACTTCAGAGTGTGTCCTCTGAATGCAAAATCGGCGCGACTGTGCGGCCTGTGTCGTATGTACACGTTACAAAAGTTCTTCTCGGCAAAAATAGTGACCGTTTTGTCGTAGCATTAAGGGGGAATTTTTAAAGATTCATCGATTAAAAAAATACCCTGTAACAGCGAAAAGTAGTAATTAAACAGACGCCAAGTCTCAAAAATAGTAAAGAAATATTTCTGTTTAAAAAAAATTATGAAAATCAGCTAATTTCTCTCTCGCCTAAAGGTATCGTCCCCCTTAAGAGTTTCGAGAGTGGGGAAAAATAAATGTCAAGATGGTAGCCAGAGGATTGTACAGTATTCCATTTTGAAGAGAGAATAATGAACCACAGACAGGCCATCTTTTTCTCCCGAGCAACTCATAAAGTATACGATTAGCGTGAGTAAAACGAACATCGAAAGAATCGAGTTGATCGTTCGGTCGCGAGAGCATCGCGAGCACATATTACACGCAGCGCCTACGAATTTTCGTCACCGGAACTTTCTCTGTCTCTCTCCCTCTCGGATCTCAGAATAGAACGATTATTTTGATCGCCCGTGCGTAAGTTCGTCTCGTCAAGAATCTCGAGAGACGACAGGGAGAAATTGCGAACCCTTGGCCCTGGCCAGTCGACGTAAACTTCAACGAACAGGTGTGCGAGGAAGGCGGGTTCTTCGTCAACTCTTCAGAGGCAGCATGCGGATAATGAATCGTTGCAAAAACAGAATTATATTTCTTTCCGGAGCAACGAGTTTTCGAATAAATACGAAATAAATCCTCCGTTAGGGTATTAATTCAATATTTTCCATCCATATCTAAAGGGCGTCTCAAAATGACCTGACATTTTGATTTATTACTAAAACGTATTATTTATTTGAAAAGCACGAATATTTTTATTTTAATCTAATGTACAAAGATGGAGGTTATGTGTGGAACACAATATCAAGGAAATAACTATGCAGTAACAATGCAGCAAATAAAAATGTCCATGCATTGCTCGATCGTGGCATTCTCCATGACTAATCCTCAATACTCTTTGATGCCATTTGTCGAAGTACTCTATGTTCGCCACAAAAAAAATGGCGCGCAATTTAAAATGATGGTGTTGAAGTTTGCATCGTTGGAATGCAACGAAAGTTCTTCGTTACATTTTAATTTCTTCATTTTTATTAATACGAAAAACCCTACTTTATAATTAACTGTAGATCTTTGAATAATTGTCTTGAAAATAGTTAAGCGATTTTTGTGGGCAAATTTGGCCGGTAGGAATAAAAAGAAATTCATAACTATTAATGTCCGTTGAGTTCCAACGATGCAAACTCCAATCTCATTTAAAATGTCAGGTCATTTTGAGACACCCTTTACGTTGACGAGTTTTAGTATTTCAATTGCCTAAATAAACAAATTTATATAGCTGAATCGCCTTTCGTCCAAATCATCCGCCGTGTGGAGATCGACATCATCTAGCGTAAAAATTAAACGTATCAAAACGAAAGAATAGCGACGATTAGATAACAAGAAATAATAAAAAAAGAGAGATAGAATCACACTGCGGTCAATTCAGGCGTATCGAGATGAGAGAGGGGCAGGGGGGCGGCGAGAGGCACCGGTTTTGTAATAATACATGCAGAAGGACGAGCTGGACAACCTGGCCAGCTGAACGAGATTATTCTTGGATCGATGACTTATCGATAGCCGGAAATCTCGCACTGTTTCTCTCTCTCTCCGTCTTTCAACGACGGTAACCTGCCACCGGTTGCTTCGCTCACGAACATTTCGTTCGCTCGAATGAATTACAAAGTGCCAGTAAGACGTCTCAATCACGTCAACGTGTCGTGCGTACACGTCTAGGAAGAATAAAGATAACGTAACGTCTCTTTATCACTAATCCAATGTCGTTTGTACGAAAAATGATTACGAACACTGTAAAGTCAAATATCACAATGTGCAGCTTACGCGGCAACTTGTGGGAACTTCTTCACCGCATTCCCCCATCACGATCATTCGGAAGAATCTTGTCAATCGTGTTGAAGTTTGCATCGTTGGAATGCAACGAAAATTCGTCTCAATTTTGAACTTCCTTATTTTCGTCACTATTTTTTTTTCAAATTTCTTCTTTGTTGTTCTGATTTGGTTTATTTACATTTTTTTCATCACCATGCGATCTTGTTTTTGACGATTTTGCTTACGGATCTCTAATAACGATATTCAAAAATGTTCCAGTGATTTTCGTAGCCTAAATGAGCAACAAAAAATTAGGTAGAGAGAAAAAAAAATCGTTGCATCCCAACGATACAATCTTCAATACCATTCGTGTCAGCTGACCAGTTGACGTCTGTAATATTATCGAAGAAAAAAACATGGGAAAAAAACGTCAGGATTCAGCCATGAGCCTATGGAATAGTTTGTGGAAGTTTGTAATGTGTTTCGCCTCCTCCAATGGGCGTTAAAGCGTTACGAAAGCGATACCACTTACGAGTGTGAAGCATTTCGCCTCAGAAGTACCCGAGCATTTTACGATGCAGCGTGGGCTTAAATTTTTGTGAACGAGGAGCCAGTTGCGGGAATGTTGCAGCGAGTGGGAACACACTCGATCGGCAGGAAGAATTCGAAACGTGAAATAAATAGAACACCTGGCAAACGTCTGTGTATTTACAAAGATCGAGCAGTTTTCGGAGAATGAGTCACGGAAAGGCGGATGAAAGACGAGGAAACGGTGAAGTGAACGAAAAGCGAGGTGAAGTTCATGAAAAGTGTTTGAGTTGCATATCTGAAATGAAAATGCCACGAGATAAGTTTTTTCCCCCTATTGTCGTCAACTTTTGTGATACCGAAGGTTGCATCGATGGAACGCAATGAGAAAAAAACTTTTCTTCAATTGCTCACATTTTCTCTCGCTGATCTAAGGTACGAAAATCGCTCAAATTATCTTTAGTAGAGATACGCGATCTCAATCAATGAAAAAAAATGTTGAATTATCATAAAGAGAAAGAAATTTTGAAAAAACTTCCATTGCGTTCCATCGATGCAAACTTCAACGCTATCGAAACAATATAGCACCGTATATTAATTTGATCAAGTTTGATAAATTTTATAAAACAATATATGTTAAAATAAACACAAGTTTATATACTCGAATGATGGTTACAAAATTATATGATAAAATACTAAGGTTGAAAGTATTATAAATAATTTATATTGTTTTCATTAAGCCCAAGATAATAAAATGCCATAAAGTAATAATAATCTTGAGAGGAACGACAAAAAAAATATTAAGCCGAAGATCATCAAGTTGGATAAAATAAAAATAATAACCTTGAGAGGAACGACAATATATATATCTATATATATATATATACACATACATACACACTCAACCTACATTTCCATGGCGCGAGTTGTAAATTGTCGAGGATCAAGTTTTTTTTGTGTATCGCACGAAACTCGCCGAGTTCGTGAGGCATCGAGAAAATGGTTCGAGCGAGGAACCAACACAGGTGCATCGACTATTAATAAGCTTCACGGAGTGTGTGAATCACTCGTCACACTCTCTCACGAGAGTACAAATAACAAGAGATAATCGAAATTAACATAAACATATACGCTTGTACACAAATATCCGGCGTTATTTATGCACCAAGTGTTTTCCACAAATGGAACAAGAGCTTCGCGAGACAGCACGGAAAATCGTGTTCGCCGTTTGAAAATATGGCTTTTTCCACTCTCTTGGGGAATATTCCCGTTCAAATTTCGTACAATGATCAATCGAGTTTAGAAAATTGTTTGCACGCGTTTTCAAAAACAAACAAAAAAGTTGACGATTGCCGATGCAGGCTTGGCTGAATAAATGGAAATTCAAAAACGTGTTTACTTGACTACAAAAAAAAACAGAATATTTGTAGAAACCGGACTTTTTCTTATGGGAATATAACCAACGACTACTTTTAATTTTTAAGGCGGGATACCACTATAACGGCCTTTCCATAATTGCAATAGCTGTCGTTGTACGTAGCCTTTTTTTAAATTTAGTATCGTTTAAGCCCCCGAATATAGGTTTAAAAATTCGCTAAAATTAGAGTTTTTTTAACACTCGTCATTTTGCGATTGTTTTTTCTTCAAAAAAAAAAAAACGGCTACGTTCAACGAGAACAACATTTCTATAGATTATTAAACTTTTTTATTTTTATTTTTCGGCCCAACTATTTTCAAGTTATCGATCCGGCCGTTGGGCCACATTTTTTTTACAGAGGCTCTATTATACCTTAAGTTTTGATTTTTTTTTAAATAAAAATTCACGCGGATTGAGTCCAATGCATGCTTAATAATATATTTATTTTCCAAATCTCAAATAAATAATCTAGCAGACTAAAAAAATCGGAAAAAACGACTTTTTTCGGTCCGTCACAGTGCTGTCTTAAGGGGTCTTCTCACTTTAGACGATAAAACGAGGCTATTTTCATGAATTTTTTGATAGGTTTATATTATATTGATATTAAAATTGTTACACTTAATAAATACACTTTCGAAATACATTTAACATTTTTTAAATGTATTTATGTAACCCAAACAAACTTTAAACGCGTTTTTCTCGAAACAACCTTTTTTTGACGGCTTGCTGATAAAATGTTCGAAACTACTGAATCGATCCTTATGAAATTTTAACCACATATTCTTTACGACTATAGCTATAGCGCATATCAAGAATTTTTTTAAATTTCGGCATTTACTATTTTTTTGTTGCCAAAAACGGTGAAAAAACACGTTTTTTTTTCGTTTTTTTTTTTTTTTTTCGAAAAATGTCCGCCATTTTGTTATTTTTGCATGTATCAAAAATCGTATGATATGCGCTATAACCATTAACATACTGAATCTAAAACCGTTTGATTTTTTTGTTTCGGATGATCCATCTCCGAGATTTCATCAACAGCGCAGACCTACAGTTTTTAGGACATTTTTTTAAGTACCATTTTCGTCTATAAATAGTGACTTGAATAATTTTTTTTTTTAATGTATTTCGAAAGTGTATTTATTAAGTGTAACAACTTTTATATCCATAATATAAACTTATTTTAAAAAATCATGAAAATATCCCTTTTTAGCGTCCAAAGTGAGACGACCCCTTAAGTTGACCTCGAGATTCGAGTTTGACCCCCCAAAACCCGGAAACTCGAAGAATTAACTAAAAAAAGTGCTCTTCGGACGATCATCTCCATTCGTTGCAAAGATGAATTTGCATCGCTAGGGTTGCGAATAGGTGTAAAAAAAGAATCCTTCGTTGTTTTATCTACTTCCGGAAATTGTTTTTTTTTTTCCGAACGTATTCTCACCGCACCAGTTCGAATGAAAATGGTCTGATGTTTCACAAGTTCTCGGGAAAAAGGCTCGTCCATTCTGTAACGTGCACACGAATGACGACAAATGCATTTTCTTTCGTTTTTTTCTCCTTCTCCCTTTCACAACAGAAACGTGGCACGCGTTTGCGTTCAACCGCGATGTAACTGAACTCCATACGGTGAAAACACATACACACACAGTTGCGTGCACTCGAGCTACGCAATTGGTCTGTTATTATGATTATTTCATTAGATTAGGCAACCGGAGTCGCATGTGAGTTAAATGGTGCGCGATAAATTTGCTGCGGATACGGAATTCTACGTGTGCATGGGCCTTTTCGCGAAAAATTGTGCAACGTCCGACGTCCATCTAGACTATGGGATACACCATTTTTTTATGGTGCTGAAGTTTGCATCGTTGGAATACAACGAAATTTTTTCTTGATTTTCTTTATTTTTATTGTTATCTAAAATATTTTTTTGCCGCTTTTGGTTATACATTTTTAACAATGATCCTTGAAAATGTTTCAGTAATTTTCGTAGTCTGAATGTGCCCCACAAAAATCGGAGATACGATGAAAATATATTTACATTGCAGTTCAACGATGCAAACTTCGATACCATCACGTCCTAGCCAAAAATTCATTTCAATCGGAGTTTCGATACCTCGCGATGCATCAAAATAAAAAGAATCAGACTTATTGAAGTTGTTCCAAATATTGATTAAGTATAACGATAAGGCCACGAAGTTATTTGGAAAAACAATTTGAACAAATAGTAGCTCATCAAATAATCGGTGAAAAAGTGATACTGAAGTTTGCATTGTTGGAATCCAAATGAGTTTTGTTTTTTCTCGTATCGCTCAATATTTTTTTTTCTTCATATTTAGGCTACACATCACTGAAATGTTTTTGAAGATCCTCATTAGGAATCCATAACCTCTAAAACTGCAGTAGAAATTTAGATAACCATAAAAATAAAGACATAAAAAAATAAAGGATTTTTGTTGTGTCTAAGGATGCAAACTTCAACACCATCAAAAAAATATCTTCTTATACCATTACTCCAGTGAATTTTTTATTACTTATCATTTTTTCCAAAACTCTCGCCTTTAGAAAACTTTTCGACAAAAAAAAACCGATGTTCGAGAATTTTTAATATTTTTTTTTTTGTGTAACGGTCTCACACGATTCTTAATTAGTCCCCAAGTCATTGAACGAACAGTAAACTTTAACAGAACAGAACGAACGATAAACTTTAAGTCAACCTTTGAAAACGTTGAAAAATAGGTTGAAGGTTTTCCTTTATAAGGTTTAAATTTTATTTTTTAAACCTGAGCCGATATTTTTTTCAAGTTTAAAAAAATCGAAAACATGACTTTTAAAGAAGAGAAAAGGTCATAAATATTCTCAAAAATCAATTATTTCATTTTCCTCGGGAAAGCATTTTTGCACTAATTATTTTTTAAACAATTGTTTCTTCGAAAAATTTGTTAATTGCTTTTCGGGATAATGGTCGTTGAAAATTGAGTCACCAGAAATCGATTCAATCGTTCGAACTCAAGTTTCAAAAAATCGTGTTTTTTCCCGCATCGAAGGTATGCGTATATCCGGGAGCACCAAACTCGGGTTCGTGTGCGTTCAATGCAGTCAATAACACTAAAGAAAGGCTTGAAATTAAATTTGAAATGGAACGGTTGTTTTTTTTTTAATCCATCGTGGACGTTGAACTTTTTCGACGATTGGTATTCGAAGGCAGTGAGACGAGTTTGGAATTGATGGCGTCGAACTGATGTAACGTCGCCTGAACCCAACCACTTGTACCTGAGGTCTAACTTAAATCTAATTCGCGTACGAAATCACCCACGAATTCAGAGTTGACCTGAGGTGTGAAATGAACTTCTGTCTCTGCGCGAGTGTAAATTTGATACAGAGACATCGACTATTGAACGAAAATACTTCGCGCTGGCCGACATTTCGCAAAGGAGTCAAGGGAAAACATCTCCAAAGTTTGCAGCAAGTTAGGCGGAATGAGTAAGAAAAATTCACCCTCCGCATATCCATTCAGGGTATCGAGAATAAAGTTGGCATCATTGGAATGCAGTGAAAATGGTTGTTTCTAAATTGATCGAATTATTTCTGGTAAATATTCGTTACGAAAATTCCTGAATCATTATTTAAGTCACTTATTTAGAAATCTAGAATTTTCATCTGCAAAAAAAGATTTTGTAGAACAATAAAAATGAGAAAATAAAAGTATGAAAAAGAATTTGCGTTGCATTCCATCGATGCAAACTTCGAGACCATTTCAGGGTGAGCCCGAGTTTTTTAGAGTTCCGTAGTCAAGCAACGAACCCGAGTAACTTCGTCATGTCTTGGTGTTGAAGTTTGTATCGTCGGAATGCAACGAAAATTCGTTCTTAAGGGGGGATTTTATTCGTTCTTTAGGCGAAGAAAAAATTTGCCGTTTTTCATTATAAAAAAAAAAATTTATTCACCATTTTTGAGACTTAGGGTATGTTTTATTACTACTTTTGGCTCTTACACGGTTTTTTTTCTTCATTAATCATTAAAATGGCGGCGGTTTGGCGCCGTCTTCTAAACTGCATTTTCAAAACTGGCGTGACGTATAGCTAAAAAGCTAATCGAGCGATTCTGATGAAATTTGATATAAATCTTTCTAACCTTATTGCCTGAAACATGATCCTAATGTTTTTGAAAATAAAAAAGAATTGTTCACTGCAAAATGCAGCTATTTTTTGTCGAAAAATTCAATCTTAATTTCGAAGCGTACCATTTTATCGATTTTCAATATTTCGCACTTGTTCTTGGTTCATATTCTGCGTATGAGTGTTAATGAAAGAAAAATTTTCGTTGGTTGTGTCAGACTAATCCTGCCGACGCTACGTGTCACGCCGTCTGACAAAATCCGCCGTAACCTGTTTAGAAGACCGTGGCATACTTCCGCCATTTTTAAAGGTTAATAATAAAAAAAATACCATGTTACAGCCAAAAGTGGTGATAAAGCACCCTAAGTCTAAAAAATGGTGAAGGAACCTTTCCTTTATAAAAAAAATCATGAAAATTAGCATTTCTCCCTCGTCTAAGGTATCTCCTCCCCCCTCAATATTTATTTCTTCACTTTAATCATCCAAAATCTGAGGCTGCAAACTTTAACTGTATATATCTGTCTCAAACGACCGGACATTTAAATCCATTGATAAAACGTATAATTTATTTAAAAAGTACGAATGTACTTTTAAAATTTATAAAACGTACGAATTTATTAAAAAGTTATGAATAGTACAAACTTATTTAAAAAATTATAAAAACTACGAATTTATAAAAAATTAATAAAAATTACAAATTCATTAAAAAATGTATAAAAAGTACTTGAAAAATTTATTTAAAAAGTACGAATGTATTGACATTTTAATATAAGCTACAGACACGAAGGTTATGTGTGGAACACAATATCCGATAAATGGCCGCCTCGTCACGAGTTTCAAGTTTGCATCGTTGGAATGTAACGAAATTCTTTTCAATTTCTCATTTTCATTATTAACCAAAATCATCCTTGATGTAGATCGCTAAATAAGAATCCTAAAAGATGTTCGCGTGATTCTCATAGCCCAAATCCGCCAAAGGAAATTTGAGAAAACAAAAAAAAATAATTTTCGTTGCGCCCCAAGGTCGTGCCTCGTCCCTATTTGCAAATCTCTTTTGACGAAATTGTCAATAACATTTTGGCATAATTGCGGACTTATTTCATTAATGGTGCGTCCAATAGCTTCCTTGAGCTCCGGAATGGCCTGTGGATCATTGGCATACACTTTTCCTTTCAGAAAAGCCCAAAGAAAGGAGTCCAATGGCGTCAAATCGCACGATCTTGGTGGCCAATTCACATCGCCGTGACGCGAGGCAACACGAGACCATGAAATCTGTCTGCAATCCGTCTGCAATCACTATGCAGTAACAATGCAGCAAATAAAAATGTCTATGCGTTCCTCGATCGTGTAATTCTCCATGACTAAACCGCGATACTTCCCCATGCCAGTTGCATGGGGAACATAAGTAAGGCAACATAAGTAATCTACCCTCGCCACAAAAAAAAGGGGCGCGCAATTAAAAATGTCAGGTCATTTTGAGAAACCCTTTACTTTACGTAACAGCGAACGGAAGATGTTACGAAGGAGATGCGAGGGAAAAAGTCAAACGTGGGTCGTAAGCTGGCTCGAAGTGGCCCGTACTCGTAGGCTAGCACGTACGTGGGAATTGTCATAGTATTCGAAGCCTGTGTATCTCTTTCGTGGAACGCCATGCGTTTCGTTCACTTTGCAAACGTGAATCATGCCACTCGGCCTCCCCGCACCGCTGCTATCTGCCCCTTCCTCGCAGCCCGGAGAGCCCTGGCGACGGGGATTATGCTAATCGAACGTTTATAAACCCGGAAAACGAGATCCGCGGTACGGATATAATCGCGCCCTCCAATCAATATACGTTTGTTTGCGTTGATGGATAAATCCGTCCGATGAAATCGAAAAGCAAGTACTCTCAGTCACCGTTGTTGCAACGCGAAACTGGTAATTCCTATCCAGTTTTACTTTTCTTTTCCACCGCTCGTTTTTCTCACTTTTCTCCGACACCAGCTTGTTCGACTTTTCGGCTGAACGGCTCTCCGTTCCACCGTACTATCATTGCGACTCGTAGATAGAAATACAGATAAAAGTATCCGTGGAAAAAGAAAAGGCAACACCTGGCCGATTTTTTACCGGAGAAAAGTTTTCCGCCATAATTATCCGAGAGAAGCACAAGTTTCCAAAGTAAAACATTTTTTCTTTGACTCACTCCAAAAATAATGCACAGTATCCATCCAAGTCTGGGTCTTCGAAGATCCGCCTCTCGCGCGTGTTTTTTTGTTTCTTTTTTTTTTATTCGTCACGCAAGTGCCACAATATGGAGGAAAAAATTCTTCCGCGAGCCGGTCGAAGTGTGAAAATTTTCGTTTTCTTCGCCAACTCTATAGGAACCGAGAGCGGCGAAGAAGGGCCTCTCAAGGGCCTCCTCCCTCAGCGTCGGTTATTCCACTGGAATTTATACGGGACTGAGTATCGTCGAAGATCATTCCATTTGGAAGAAAAACTTGGATTTAAAGAGAACACTTATTCACACTTAACTCCACGGGTGTTTTTCCCGCTATTTTCTCCTGTTTTTTTACTCTCTCTCGATTTCCTTGTTTTCACACTTTGTTTTAGCACAGAAACGATTTTCCGATAACTTGTGAACCGTGCGTAAGGTTTCGCCAGTCGACAGAGAAAAATTCGGTCCCCTCGCCGGTAACGAGCACAATGCGCGATTTAATCCGTCAGTCGAAGGTAGAACAAAATCCGTCAGACGAGACGTCTGCGTCGCGCGAAACGTCGAAACATTTCGAAAAACAACAAAAAAACGCCACGAAAGACACGTTCAAACGTAAAATCGCGCGGTCGATCGACACTCACTGAGTTTCTCGCGTCTCCCCGTACCGTTCCAACGAAAAAAAAAAGATATACAATTTTTCCAAAAACCGGAGACACCGCCAAAAATTATTAATACGGAACAAAATGGCGGCAAGCTGGAAGAGCCGTAAAAACGCGAAAATCAGCAACGTTGAAATTCCCACGTATTGTTTTCTCCTTCGAGTCAAAAGTAACAAGTTCTGCGAAAAATGTTCGCGACGCGCACCATTCGTCGTCGCGCCGGTAGCGCTACTACCGCGTTCCTCTTCTCTTTTCTCCCGTTTCGCGCTACTTTTTCTCTCTCTCGCTAACCGCGGCGGGAGAGCACTAGCGACGTGAAAACAACACACCGAAGCGCGTCTTTAGCGTGGTAAAATTTTTTTTTAAAAAGAAACTCGAGCTGTTGCTTCTGTGGCTGGCCGGTAGCAGCGTCCTCGCGTAAATGTCGACGGATAAGAAGCGACGTGTGTACAGGCGATTGCAGCACGAACACACACACACACATACACACACACACACACACAGGCACGAGCGCGTTCTCTCTCTCGCTCCCTTACCTCGCTCACCCGTCAAAACTGCCGCTGCAGAGGGAGCGAGAAAGTCGTGTTTTTGCACGACCTTTGAAAGAGCTCTCGATTATGTACAGTCGTATCGCCACGATGCCAAAGAGAGACAGAGAGTGTACTCCCGTTTTCTCCGCAGCACGGATCAATAATTCACCATATATTATCACCCCGGCAGAGTCGAAAGAGCAGACCGGTACAAGCTCGTTGAAGAGCGCGTGGTTTCGCGAGCCGCGAGAGCGCACTCGGCGATCACTTACGCGCTAAAGCCATAGAGAGAAAGAGAGAGAGGGAGAGGGAGCAATAATAAAACGTGTGACGCCGGCACGAGCGCGACATGGACGCGTGTATCAGAGTTTAGTGGAGTCGCGCGTGAAACGAAGCGCGGGCTTTGTTGAACGGGTGCTCATGGGAAATGATGTCGATGGGGGCGAAAAAAAAGTGAAAGGCTTCAAGCCAAAAATGACTCGAATCCTCGCGGACTATTTTTCATCCGCTAAAGCGAATGGAGAGACTGTTAATCGTGTATAAATACGTCTATATTCGTATAATATTGCTTTTGTTATTGGGCCTGGTGATGCGTATCGTGGGCGATACGACGAGGTCGGTCAGGACGTTTACGACGCGAAGAGACGAAGACGACGATCGCGAACGACGTTGCCGGCTCGAGGCGACCCTAGACTCTCGCGCGCGCACCCACCAGGTTGTGTATACGCGAAAGAGTCGCCAGGCGGAGAGAAACACGGGGGCCTTGGCGGATTCACCGTGCCGCGTAAGAGCAACGGAGACGGCGCGCGCGCGAATGTACCGAGCGCGAGCGAGAGAGGCGCCACGCGCGTACTACAGAGCGACAGAGAGAGCGCGAGCGCAGCGGAGAGGGAGAAGGGCGGGGAAGTGAGAGCACGAAACAGGGAGCGCGGAAGAGACGGAGAGAGACGTTTGCTAACGCGAGCGAGAGAAGAGCAAGCCTCAAAGCGCACGGCGTGTATACGTCAACCCTCCTTCCCTTCCCCCTCTGCCGTCGGTAACATGGCACACGCAGAGCAGCAGCAGCAACACTCGCTCCGAGACACCACCGAAAAAACACTCTACTTCATCTACTAGAGTTAAATCTTTCTTATTTCCATCTCGTAGATTTTTCGTCAATTCGCCTCTCTTCCGCACACAATAAGAACAACGCACGAAAAACCATTGATAATTACATCGCGAGATCGTTGATAAACCTGCACTCGAAAGTAATTGTCATTTTACCTTTTACCGGTGGAATAAAGACGGCGGGGGGAGGGGGGTGGCGCTAAAAACGTAAAATTCAGCGTCTGACGGCGGTTACTCAAGGAACACACGAAATACGATTGTTTTCTGTATAAACGTCGAGTTCCACCGGGGCTGCATTTTCGGCCTGTTAGAAGCTCCGTCATACGACGCGAAACACACGCGCGCACACACAGCCTCAGCACGCACACCTGCTTTTTATCCCAACACACTGGATCGGCGATAACGAGGATTATCGGTGGTGCTGGTTTTTTCGTGGTGTTTTTTTTTCTTCTTTTGAATATATTAATAAGATACGAAAGTACTTACCACTGAGCGAGCTGACGTGGTTAAGAGAGGCCGGTCAACACGAAAATTTTCGTACGTTTACACACAACGGGGTCCGTAAATATGAGAGAGGCGAGTTACTCTGTTTTTGGTATGCCAGGAATGGCACAAAGAATCTAGACAACGCACACGCCTGCTGCGCAGCCGGTCTGCGCACACGCTGACACCGAGCGGCCGCGGGAGAAACCAGAAACCGAGGCCAGTCGAACGACAACGTAACCAGCCGAGTTTCCCCCCCTTCGACACTTCTTTTCTCTCTTCCCCACTATTCGACGTACCACGTGATCAACCCCCACTATAGGCTGCCTGGTCGACGGCTCTCTCGCGCTCTTGCTCCCCTCCCGCGCGACCAACGTACACCGGTACACGGTCAGTCGGGAACGGCGCACACGAGGAGTCGTCTCTTTTCCTTCTTTACTCCCTCGCTACCTTCGCCCCTCTCTCTCTCTCTCTCTCTCTCTCTCTCTCTCTCTCTCTCTCTCTCTCGCTTTTTCACTCGCCCTCTCGAAACAGAGAGGGAGCAAGAGGGTACTCTTGTATCAGCACACGAGACTCGCCACATCCCGACCAACACCGTTTGATTTCGAACACCCTGGCACTTGTTGATTTTCAACCGACAAAAGATTTCAGGTGTACACCGGGACTTTCAAGTTTGCGTGACGAGAGAAAGATGTCGAAAGCTCAGCTTTGTGGAACCTCTTTCGTAAAATTCCGGAATCCAAGAGTCTTCGCAAGCTGCCGTCGTGTAGGAAAACTACAAGTTTTTTCCATTATGAAGGCAGGGAAGATTGTCGAAGGCTTAGAGATAGTTCAAATTTTTGAATGATCGTTTTTTGGTGTCTGACGGATTTTCAAAATATTCGCTGGAAATTTCAAGTCGATCCGTTAGAAATTGAGGGCGTTATGGACGTTTGGAGGTAGGTTCCGCGAACCGGCGAACTTTAACCCTACGTTGACACTGGGTCATTTTGACCCGGATTTTTAATAAAAGGCTCACTTTTCCGAAATTGAACATTTTCTATCATTTGTTTAAAGGACTTAATTTGATATTTTTCGAGTTTTAATTGGGTAGACATATTAAGAAATGTCGAAAGCGTATCATTGATTTGAGAAAAAAACCGACCGAAGGGTTGTTAATGACAGGTGGATGAAGTACTATTCAACTCAAACAAACCCAGTGTGTCAAAATCGTGGTTGAATATCAGTGTGTCAATGACGCGTTTTTAAGATCAGTGATCACGATATCTCAAAAATCACTGCACCGATCAACTTCAAATTTTACAAATTTTTTTTAAATATCAAAAAGCAGTTAGCGTTGAAGATTTTTTTATGGATAGTTTTCTTTTTATCAACGAAAATGGATACTTTCACTGTGGACTGTGAACATTTTTTTTTTCAAAAATCAATATTTTATTGAATCTTTCGGCTAGGCACCGGATAATTTCATGCAAAAACTAAATGCGTTGGATTTGTTTTATTTCGGATGACTTGTTTCCGAGCAGCAGTAATCGCCGCGAACGACGTTTTTCGAACAGCACTCGGCATAAACCATTCTACCACATTTATCAATATTTGTCAATACGAAAATTGTAAAAGATACTTAAGATCATTCTTTTTAATGTAGAAAAAAATGAAATCCTGCAAAGATTGTCCCAGAAAAAATCACGAAAATTCCCTTTTTCCGGCCGGAAATATTCCTAAAATTGAATGAGCTGCAGCTTTTAACAGTCGGCCGGGCGAGCGTTAGCAGCACAATACTTCAAACTTTGCGGGGCTATACCAGTGTGAACGCTGAAAATTTGGGTGATTTTCGGGAATTTTTTGGAAGCAAGGTACTCAATTAAATGTTTCGGAAAATTAAGAATATATTTGGCTATATTTGACCTACATTACCTATTTTTTTCATAGAAAAATAATGCGCTGCCTTCGGAGGCACAAAAAAAAAAGTTCCTCCACTGCTGACATGATTTCGGCCGATCGAGTAGCTGAAACCAAAAAGGAAAAAATGTCGTCAAACTGAAAGGTATTTCTTGTACAGTGACGTAGGATTTTCGAAAATTATCTAACAAAATGGCGTAGTTATGAAAAGTCTGTTTTCTTGCCTATAAAATGGTCGTTTTTTCAATGCCAAATCGTCAATTTTCATCCAATCAAAAATATCCTACATCATTGTAGAGTAAATATATTCAAGAGTGCTCAGTTCAAATTTCAAATCAATCGGATAATTGCTCTTTGAGTTACAATGTCAGCAAATATGAAAAATCTCATTTTGGGAAAAACGCGTTTAAAGATTTGACTACCGATCGAACATACGGCGTTAAAATTTGTACAGGATATTCTTGAAAGTATAAACTGTCGAAAAAGGCAAAAGAACAATCGATTTTTTGAGAGTGTCACACTTAAAAGCTTTTTTCTCGAAACCCTGTTTTCAACATCGGTGGACATCATATCTCGTGCACCACTTAATGGATTGTTTCCACATTTACAAGAGATACGATGAGAAACATTTAAACGTCGTTGACAATCTCACCTTTTTAAAAATCCATCTTCATGTTTTAATAGCTACGTAAAAATGACGACTTTACTCATAGATTATATATGCTCGAGATTCAATTCGCCGCCACGTCGTTAAAAAAAATTATTCAACAAATCGACGATCGTCAACGACTCGTATTTATTGTTAACTCGAATAACCCGTTTGATTTTTATATTTCGGATGGTCCGTTTAACCTAGAGAGTGTCCACCGCCAAACGTCGCGAGGCAAAATTTCTTCATCTGCCGGTAGCCACGTTTTTGTTGTTTTTCTGTATTTTTTGGCAATTTTCTTAAGGGGTTACCCCCATTTGCGATTTTGAAAAAAATCGATTTTTTTTATTGCATTTTTTTTTGAAGTATAAGTATCCGGGCCCATACAGAAGTATGGGCCCGGAATAGATGACTCTATGTAAGTTTACAAAAAAAAATATTTTCTTCGTGTAAACTGAAATTGAAACTTTAAACGCGTTTTTCTCAAAATGGCATTTCTGAAGTCGGTGACCAAGATTACTCGAACACTAATGAACCGATCTTTTTTTTTTCGAAAAAAAAAATGGCCGTTTTATAGCCAAAAAACGGCCGTTTTTTTTTTGTTAAAATCGAACCATTAACTTTGACTGTCCGCCATTTTGTGAAAAATGAATATTTTTTAAAATCCTTCGTTTAAAGACTAGTTTATACTTATATTTGACTAAATCCATCCGCATTTTTTTTCAGATGATCCACTTCGCCGCAATGTTGGTCACCGCAAACCGTGTATATAAAAACATTATTTCATTGACGGCCATTTGCCACTAAACAATGTAATATTTTTCAATAAAAAAATTACTGAAAGTTCTTCAAGATGTGTTCTTTAAGATGGTATATTGATCGATTAAAAAAGTTTTGTAGTTTTCTTTAAAAAAATCATGAAAAAGGCCTTTTTTGCGCTACAAGTGGGGGTAACGCCTTAAACTCACGATGCATGTACCTTTGTGTTTGAAAAAATACGTTTCTTTTTTACCAACTATTTCCTGGAATTTGAGGATTTTTCGGGCCTCTAGGTAGATGTAGCCCCTTAATGAAAACACGAGAATTCCACGTGGTAACCTGCATTCGGTATACCTCATTATTGTGCTGATACCCATTTCGCGTATTGATCAATGAATACTCGAAATGGACAACACCAAGGCGCGAAACCTGTGAAAAACGAACTTGTAAACACGAATTGATGCTTCCCCACACCGCTCTCTCCCACAATCTCAATTACAACTCATTCATTCGCTTCCTCGTGCTCCCTTCGTCCTTCGAGGATCCGGATATACGTACACACTAGTGAGCCCCCCTCACTCGAAATGTGTTCAATGAGGTCGTTTGTTTACTCGACGGATTCGGAGGATCATCAAGCCGATGTTGGCTACGGGGCCACCCACACATCTATCCACATGCACACAACGCGTGTAGAGTAAGCATCAGAGTGCTGAATCTTGTTTGTGTTCACTCTGGAACGTACTACTTTTCAGGATAAATCGGTATTATGTTTTTTTTTCTTTTTCTCTAAACGATCAGTTGCTGCGTAACGTTAAATCCTAATGCTAGGAGCTAGTTGATCCCGCAGGCGACTGCACTCACTGATTTGCACATCGTCAATGGTGGTCGTTGGATTTTCGAGACAAATTAGCGGAAGCACTGGCCTCCAACTGCTTTATCCAGCGCCACTCGGTCTTTACGACATTGAAAACGACCCTATACCCTCAACTACCGAATTTCAGGTTAATGTACTTATACGGTCAAGGGGGGAGGCTTTAAACGTACGACGATCATTGGCGCCTTTATCTGTCTCTGAACATTCTTTTGGCCTGTGACCCCGAGCAAAAAGTACGGCCGAGGACCGACAAAGGGGCTCACGCCTCACGCACTGCTTAAAGACCTTTTCCTCTACTTGCTACCTGCGTCAGTTTGTGTCCGATACTAAGAGGATCATCCATCAACCTCCCCCCAGTCACCTTACGTTACACTTATTCCACGAAAAATCGAATTTTATCGATCGGCAAACAGGAAAACGGTTTTTGGATTCTCTCTCGACGTAAATTCACGCAATGGCCTTTTGACGCAGATAACGATAGCAGGGCAACGATGATGGTGATATGGATTAAGGGGTCTTCTCACTTTAGACGCTACAAAAGGCTATTTTCATGAATTTTTTTGATAGGTTTATATTATAAATATTGATATATTGATATTTATAATATTGATAATATTATACTACTGAACCGATCCTTATGAAATTTTAACCACATATTCTTTACAACTATAGCTATAGCGCATATGAAGGATTTTTTAAACTTTGATATTTACAATTTTTTTTTTGTTAAAAACGGTGAAAAAAATACGTTCGTTTTTATTTTTTCGAAAAATGTCCGCCATTTTGTTATTTTTGCATATATCCAAAACCGTATGATGTGCCCTATAGTCATTAACATACTGAATCTAAAACCGTTCGATATTTTTTGTTTTGGATGATTTATCTCCGAGATTTTATCAACAGCGTAGACCGATAATCTTTTAGGACATTTTTTTAACTACCATATTCGTCTATAAATAGTGACTTGAATAAATTTTTTTTAAATGTATTTTGAAAGTGTATTTATTAGGTGTAACGACTTTCATATCAATATCTGTAATATATACCTATCATAGAAATTAATGAAAATAACCTTTTTAGCGTCTAAAGTGAGAAGACCCCTTAATATGATAAGGGTAGAAATGAAAGTAATAGCAATAGTTGTAATGATGTTGATAGTGATTGAACGTTTTTTATTCTGATTTCTTGGGTTTATTTGATTTTGATGACTAACGAACCCAAACAAACTTTTTTATTTGATTATCATCATGATAGTAATTGAACCCTTTTTAGCGGACTTTCGATTATATTGGCCGTTTTTGAGTACAGAGAATATGCAAATTTTTAGAAACCGTGTCAACGCTCGATGTGATACTGGTGCTGTGACACGTTTTTCAATGCATCGGATTTTTAACGTGCTAAAATTCGTTCCATTGAGCTTTTTTTTACAAATTCGATCGTATTATAAATACTGCGATTTAACATGGTTTCGACATTTGTAAGGTTGGATTGCACCGAAAATTGTAATTTTTATTGCCTCATTTTAATTATTTTACTAAATGTGTTTTGTAAATAAAAATTATCGATCCGTAAATAAGCATCTTGCTAGATAGATAGATTGATAGATTTTCGAAATGAAGATAAGACACAATAAATTCGAGCATTTGAAAAATAATCATTTTGATTGCACTTCAGCTAAGAAGACTTCAATCTCATGATTTAACTTGAGTATGAGTCATGGAATCTTATCATAACGTGGATTGATTTTTATGTTCTCTCTCACACGAGAAAAAGTTTATTAAGGGATCGTCACAGTGTAACGGGTCGAAAAATAGCTTATTTTCGGGATTTATTTTTTGATGGTTAAAATACGCTAATGAGTCTGATTTTTTAAAGTCAAATCAGAGCACTCATGAAGAACGGAAAATAAATTTTTAAACGTTTATTTTTCATTTTTTTAACGGTTGAAAATATCTTCGAAAAAATGGAGTCCTCACGGTGTACACGTTTGTGGCCGTTAATATTATCTGAAAGGAAATTTGTAAAAAGATTATTAATCAGTATAAAAGCCTCTATGGTGTTATGAACGCTTTACAAAAATTAAAATTGACAAAATGGCGGCGGTTTAAAAAAAAAGTCTCGAATTTAGTCTATTTTTTCGACAGTTTTTTTGTTGAAAAAAATATGAAGATACAAAAAAAACTTCCACAGCAAAATGAAGAATGGCGTGAATAATGATGTGTCAACATTTGAGACGGATAGCTTGAAAACTCTTCCTTTGAGAGTGTATACTGTTTTGAAAAACGACACATCGAGAAAAAAGCGTTTAATGTTTCGAGTGCGCACGCCGGCAACAAACGAAGTTATTCGAATTTCGCCCCAAAAATTGAACAGCATGTTTATAACCGTCTATACTATCGGATAATGCAAACACAATCGAATTTTTGAAAATTTCACATTGTAATGATCCCTTAATTCTGAATGCGACAGATCACTTCAGAAGGCCCGAATTTTTTCAATATTTTCCAAACTTATGCTTTCGAAAAGCAACCAAAAAGTTACTCACACTTGTTGAATCAGTTTTTATCCCTAGAAGCATTCATCCGACACACCAGCATGGTTTGACGAATTTCCTCACCCACTACTGGCGTGATAAAACATTTTCTGGCACATGATTACCGATAATTAATTTGTGATCAGAGCTTTCCTGTATCCTAGGGAAGGTTCATCAATCACTGAAATCAATTTAAACTCCACATAAGTCCTCTTGGACCAATTGTTTCTCAAAAGCTTAATTGGCCAGCGGTCCTAATCCTCGTCTGATACATCGTGACACCTGAAGCGAAGCACTCCGTCATTTTGACGTAACGCATTATCCAAGTACCCGAAAAGCTCAACATCGTCGACTGAAATGAGCGTCTCGAATTTGGTAATACACATGATTACAAAATGATTCCTATTAAGAAGGAGGTGCATACCAGATTCAATTAAACCTGTTACTTCGTACTTCCGTGAAGAATAGAATAACAAATACGAGTTCGTCAGAGCGATCAGTCAGCAGGCGCCCCTACAGGCAAAAAGCCGTATGAACTTAACGAATCAAGGGGCCCCTTCGCGCAGGGCCGTATTTTACAGGCGCATAAGCAGGGCTCGTTGAATCATTGGTAAATTACAATGGCGGTTAATAACATTTTGAAACCAACCCCATGATAAACTCGAATAAAGAAGCTTCCTTAAATTTTGTAAATTTACACATTTTTACATTTTCTCTGAAAAGTCGCAGTTGCGAAAATTCTTCCGCTAGTCACATTTCTCCAAGTTTGATCATTAATTATTTTCTTCAATGCCATGTATCACACGCTACGAAACTTCTACGCGGTCACGACGGTATTGTAGAATTCGTAGTTTCTGGGTACGAGCCGCCGCAAACTATCGCCAGATGTCGCATCGATCGTCTGCTACTCACACTACAGCTAAGAGCAGAGGCCCAATAGGCGACGGTTGCTGCCAGACCTTGTGTGATGCGTGTACATCTGTGCACGTTCCCATGAAGGATCGCCACCTGTCGGGAAACTTATGCACTAACTTTTCGTAGTTTTATTTCAAAGAAACTCTAAACCCTAATTTCTCCGTCGTTTTTTCATAAAATCAGTTGAAATAGCAAGCAATATCGATTTTTTTTCACTATCAAGAGACTAACGGTCCTGAAATGTACATGAATCCCATGCATCAGTCAGTAATTCACAATTCCATGGTAACTACAATCTGTAATTTTTTTTTGCAAAGTATGAAAAAATGTCGACCGTCAGGCTCTTTTCGCAACAATATCGCTGTGCACGATAAATATCATTTCAATTGATCGTATCGTTTCGTCGCAATTAGGGTTCGAAATCTCGAAGTGGTCGGAGCGTGTGATCATAGCCTTTAGAGCATGTACAAAGTCCACATAACCTCACAAATCTTCCAACCCACTTTTCTCGTGGATGGTTAAGTTTTTTCAGGAAAAATAGAGCATCAGGCCCTGGAGAATTTTCTGACGCAGAGCTTGACCATGTTCTTTTGCTCTAAATATGATTAATCTCTGGAAAATCTCTGACCGAAAATTTCAGGTATCCCCCTCTCACTCATGTGTCGCGTGATACATATTCTACTTCGCCTTAACAAAGCCTCGCTTGACAGGATTCCGTCACAAAATCCGTACCCTCCCCGTCCCTACCTCCCTTCTCGCTCTTCCCCTCCGCCCTTCGGATAAAGTGGCGCCCGTTAAAATCATTAGCCCAGTCGTGCTCCCAGTTACAATTGCAGCCTGTGTTGCTTTCTTATTTCCATCGGCACAGTGAACAGGGATAATTACGGTTACTGGATGACGCTATTGCAAGTACATAGAAGCCTGCGTGGCCCTTCCTACGCTTGTATGCACTCGCGTATATCCATTACTACACATATCTACCGTTGGAAGATGGCGCACGCAAGCGAGAGAAAGAGAGAATCCGAGCTTGGCCTCGGGAATGGCCGTGCCCGATTTCCTAGCGTGATATTACTTAATTAAAGTTAACGCTCGATCCCTTATTCCCCGGGCTTCGCAATACGCTTTGTGGCTTTCCAGCGAACTAAGTCGTTAGTTTAATTGCACATTCGTATGTATACGGAGACGGAGTAAGGGAGAGCCTCGTTTCTCGAGCAAGTAGTCTAGCGATACATACACACGTATGCACGTGTACTTACGGACACTTGGCCAAGCGTACAAACACCGTTGAATGGGGAACGCAGACGAAACTTATGAGAGCATAATGCGTATGGGGGTTGGATACTAAAGTTGCAAAACATTCTGGGGACTGTTTCACCACCACGAGCTGTCGTTGACTCCTTTGGGGATCTCGACTGCACCAAGGCTTATTTAACGGCTGGAAGTAGTGCACGTGAAGAACGAGACACTCCAGAGAAGAGAGTCTTTGCAAGCCCCTGGCTTTTTGGAAAAATTGACACTAATCGGTCGCGAAACGACGTGGTGACTGGAGATGGAAATAAATCTGGAATTATATGTAAAGGACACGTGCGGGAATTTGTTGCGTTCAAAGATCCTACCACATCCCCATAGGGATTAGCGCACACCGAGAAAAAAGAGTATTTACGAAAAACGCCCATGGTAAAAGAGGGGATAGTAAAAGCCCCTGTAGTTTATTGACACCGCAATCATAATATGGTTGAAACAACTATAAGCGAAAAGTATATCTTAACATGCGATTTCGGTGGCGTGTTTGACTATCTACTGTATCTGAAATAATTATTACCTATTGTAAAAAGCTTGAGATGGAGATTTGGCTAATTCAGTGCTATCGCAAAATCACCGGTGCGTTGGGTTCAGGTCAAAATTATACTATTCTATTCGAGTTTGTTCAATTTATATGATTAACATTAATGTTCGTCGAGTATATTTTCTTAGGAGACCTTATGAAAAGTGACTATTCGAAAAAATAAATGATAATGTTTACTTATAGCGAAGACGTAAATCATTTGCAATTGGATCGAACACGGCTTAGTAGTTTTAAGGGGTTACCCCCACTTGCGATTTTGAAAAAATTGATTTTTTTTTATTGCATTTTTTTGAAGTATAAGTATCCGGGCCCATACTTCTGTATGGGCCCGGAATAGATGACTCTATGTAAGTTTACAAAAAAAAAATATTTTCTTCGTGTAAACTGAAATTGAAACTTTAAACGCGTTTTTCTCAAAATGGCATTTCTGAAGTCGGTGACCAAGATTACTCGAACACTAATGAACCGATCTTCTTGAAATTTTGCAGGCTTATTTAATACATAAAAATGTAGTCTTTAATCGTTCGATTTTTTTTTTCGAAAAAAATGGCCGTTTTATAGCCAAAAAACGGGCGTTTTTTTCGTTAAAATCGAACCATTAACTTTGACTGACCGCCATTTTGTGAAAAATGAATATTTTTTAAAATCCTTCGATTAAAGACTAGTTTATACTTATATTTGACTAAATCCATCCGAATTTTTTTTTCAGATGATCCACTTCGCCGCAATGTTGGTCACCGCAAACCGTGTATATAAAAACATTATTTCATTGACGGCCATTTGCCACTAAACAATGTAATATTTTTCGATAAAAAAAATTACTGAAAGTTCTTCAAGATGTGTTCTTTAAGATGGTATATTGATCGATTAAAAAAGTTTTGTAGTTTTCTTTAAAAAAATTCATGAAAAAGGCCTTTTTTTGCGCTACAAGCGGGGGTAACGCCTTAAGAACTACGCGTGTCTCACAAACTGCTGCATCGTGGGTTTGTTGTGTATTGCAAAAGGAGGATATCAGTTCATTCATTCAAAAGTATTTATTGTTGTTAATGGTTACATATTTATGTTGAATTTTGTTGCCTATAGGATCTCTAGACTATTATGGTGTAGAAAGTGTGTCCTGCATTATGTTCTTGTTGTCTTTCGACTTACGTGTGTGTCTGTGTTTGTTTTTCAACATTATCAGTTCAACACTTCTTCTTGTAGTTCACCTTATGTGCTCGTAGGACACACATGTGATACATATAGCAGGTCGTTTTTGTATGACCTGCTATTATGCATATAGCGGGTCGTTTTTTTACTATGCTACAAATCACTACAAACATCGTCCCAAACCACAAGTAAATTTTTAATCAATGTGTATATATTTTAGCCCTGTTCACTATTAGGATCTTGCACGTGTTAATTTTTTATCGTGTCAGGAAATATCCATTCCATGAAAACATGCTATATTATATAGCAATGAACAATGAACGGATCGTTGCAAGATTGGTGGTTGTGGTTAACATATTTACATCATTTATGCAACTGCTAAAATATCAATAAGCAGTATTATACGTTTAGCATTAACTATGGCTATACGATATTATTGTCCCCTCAGGCAAATATAAAATTCAGCTAAAATATAGTTGAAAACATCATACATTTTTCCAAGTGCAGGGGTCCATTGCCTCCATGCCAGTTGGATTCCTATCAGGAAGTAGCAACAACCATGGTAATCCAATTGGGTCCCTATGGCAATTACTGCACGGGTACTCTCGTCTTTATAATCTACAGATTATAAATTAACATTATCAAAAATGATACATACAAACGTTATTCCAGATGTAACGCGTCATTTTTCCTCCTGATTCAGGCATTAGTCTCTGGCTACTCGGTCATTGATTTCCGGACACGAGCGTCGACGTATTATGCAATTGCAGCACTTTGCATTCAATGCGACCGATGTCGAATGTGATGGCCGCGATACCGGGAAACCGATCCAGGTTCATCGACATTCTGCCTACTTGGAGTTCGGACGCAGACAACACACACGTTGGCGTACACGGGGAAATTTGAATTTCCTGGTCGAAGAAAAATCGCGGAGTGGCGCGACCCAATGCATCGATAGTGTGCGCTCTTTCGTTGCATCGAGTTCACAAGCTTATTTTTGTTTTATTCACCAACAACTGCATTGATGCGATAATTCGTACGAGTGTCAAATTTAACGAGAACTGTCTCGAGGGATTTAAGCGTTTTGAGAATACGTCGCGAGCAATGACAATTCAGTGTATTTTTTTCGAGTTCTACTTTCGTCATTCGTACGAAGAGACAATCGAACGAGCACAATGGGCGAATAAAGCAGCGGGGACAGGATGTTCCGGGAAAACTTGACATAACTCTCCGGGGGAGAGAGCGAGGAGTGAGAGAAATACGAATAAACGCTCATTGTAAATGTCGAAAGGGACGAGGGCGATTGAGAGTGGCAATGGATTTGGAATCTGCTTCGTTCTCTGTTATTTTCATCGAAGCACCGCGCAGTTCCGGCAATCCCTCTTAATTGGACTAATCAAGCGCATCGCTCGTACTCGGAACAAACAACGAGCGTACACAGCTGATATTGGATACAGCAACGAAAGAGCCCAATATTCGTGGAATATTCTGGCGTGATTGGTTCCATCGTTTCACCATTCACGAGGTATTCTTTTTCCGACGGAGTGCGAATGTTCATTGGAGGGCAATCGTACCGTCACGTTTGACTATACGGTCGACTCGTTTTTTAAACTCAAGTACCGAAGTAGGTACACGGAAATTAGTGGTGTTTTTAATGCTGTCGAAGGTTGCATTGTTGGAATGCAACGGAATTTCTTTTTTATTTCCTTTTCTCCATTTTTATTGATATCCAAAATTTGTTTCGATAGAGTTAGGTTGTAGGTCTCTGAAGGGGATCTTGAAAAAAATTTATCGTAGCTTCGATCTGGCAAAAATGAAAGTGCAATGAGAAAAAAGGAAATAGTGTTGTCTTCCAACGATGCAAACTTCAATATCGTTACCTTCAACCATATTTTAACCACATTTTGTGTTTTCCTAAGAGGACAATAATATTTCATAGCTATAATTGCTGCCAAAAGTATAGTACTGCATATTGATATTTGAGCAGTTGCACAAGTTATGAACATGTGTTAACCATCAATCTTTCAACCATACGTTGATTGTTGAGTGCTATACAATATAGTAAGTTTTTTATTTAATGGATATTCCCTGACACTAAAAAATTTACTCCTCCAAGATCCTTATAGTGAACAGGGCTAAAATATGTATACATTGATTAAGGCGTTAGGCCACAGTAACGGGTGTAAAATCATGTGCGAATTCAACAACTTTTTTCGTGTGAAAAAGGGATTTACTTATAAAATTAATTACACATCTATTTAGTATGAATATCAAGCTGTTAGAAAAAATATATATTTTTTTTTTCGATGTACAAAATGGCCGACTACTACTATTTTCTTTTGTTATATTTTTTTAGGCGCTCCGCGGCGTGACATTTAGCATCCACAATTTTTTTGCCTAGAACAAAAAACAAAAATTCTCGTCCATCTACATTAGAATACCTAGAGGAGTACGTACGGAATTTAAAAAATATTGTTTTATTCAAAAGTTGTAGGTATTTGAACTTAAGAAATGAATTTTCAGTGAAAAATTTCGTTATAACTGCTCATAAACTGCTCATAAAATGAAATGTTTTCGATTAATCAGAAATTCCGTACGTACTTCTGTGCGAAATGCAATTAGGAAGATAACTTTTATGTTCCTAAATTTGAATTAAATCGAGTGAAAATTGTTGAAGTTGTTTGTCACGCCAATTGGAAAAAAGCTGTTTCGAGAAGTTTCGAGTAGTCGGCCATTTTGTACATCGAAAAAAAAAAATCAGCTTTGTTTTGCTTTTTGAAATACTTTTTATGATTTTTTACGAGCCGGTACGCAATTTTGTACTTGACTGTTATTCGGCTTTTTTCGACCATCGAGAATTGGGCATGACTTATAGAATTTTTGTTTGTCACGTTTATCCATGATAAACTAGAACGGGGTAGCAAGAACTCCATTTTCGTTTTTTTTTTTAAGTTTCGTACGATTTTTTTTCGCAAAGTTGTGTCATTTTTGGCTCAAAAAGACAAATTTTGGAAAATGCAACGTGACTCAAGAACTATAGGGTTTAAGAGGAAATGTCAGAGATGTAAAAAGTTGCGTAAGTTTATACTGGACTTTTTTCAAATAGTCACTTTTTATAAGGTACGTCAAATTATACTCGACAAACGTTAGTGTTAATTATATAAATTGTTGAAATTCTTGAATTCAAACTTGAATAGAATAGTAGAAGTTTGATCCGAAGAAAACCCAACGTACAGTATACAAGATTGGTATTTCTGCGCCGATATTGTGATAGCACTGATTTAACTATATATATATATATATCGTCAAGCCTTTTGCAATAGTTAATTATTCTTTCAGGGACAATTGATAATCAAACACGCCACTGAAATCGCATGTTTAGATATACTTTTCGCTTATAGTTGTGTTAAGGGGTTACCCCCACTTGCGATTTTGAAAAAATCGATTTTTTTCTTATTGCATTTTTTTGAAGTGCAATTTGAAGTGCAGTTTTTTTTTATGCCCGGAATAGATGACTCTATGTAAGTTTACAAAAAAAAATATTTTCTTCGTGTAAACTGAAATTGAAACTTTAAACGCGTTTTTCTCAAAATGGCATTTCTGAAGTCGGTGACCAAGATTACTCGAACACTGATGAACCGATCTTCTTGAAATTTCGCAGGCTTATTTAATACATAAAAATGTAGTCTTTAATCGTTCGATTTTTTTCGTTAAAATCTAACCATTAACTTTGACTGTCGGCCATTTTGTGAAAAATGAATATTTTTTAAAATCCTTCGATTAAAGACTAGTTGATACTTATATTTGACTAAATCCATCCGCATTTTTTTTCAGATGATCCACTTCGCCGCAATGTTGGTCACCGCAAACCGTGTATATAAAAACATTATTTCATTGACGGCCATTTGTCACTAAACAATGTCATATTTTTCAATAAAAAAATTACTGAAAGTTCTTCAAGATGTGTTCTTTAAGATGGTATATTGATCGATTAAAAAAGTTTTGTAGTTTTCTTTTAAAAAATTCATGAAAAAGGCCTTTTTTGCGCTACAAGTGGGGGTAACGCCTTAACCATATTCTGATTGCGGTGTCATAAACTATAGAGGATTTTACCGTTTCATCATTTACCATGGACTTTACTCTCAGTGGACGATAGATCCAATTTCGTATCATCGGTCCACAGTTTTTCGTGAAGTCAAACTTTGGTACCCAATTTTTCAATTCCTCTGTGCTGCATATGGGAAAGTAAACCGGAGAAAATGTTCATCCGTTAATGGTGACACTACATGTCGCGAACAAAGTATTTAAAAATCGAATGCCGAAATTGTGTGCCATTCATGCAGACGGAAAAGGATGGTATTTGGAACAACCACCCTTATGGTCAGAGATAGGATTGTGGTATTGACCATGATCTATAGGCAGGGCAATCATAATGTAGTTCCACGTAGTATCGTAGTATTCCACGAACTTTTCCATCAATGTTTGAATGATTCGTCATTAAACGTCAAGTTTTCAAATATTTTAGGCACTCGAAAGTGCATTGACGTATTTCGGTAACCGTACTCGGACTAATATAATTCTGAATTAAATTGTGATCGCTGAAAAAAAAAGTCTTTTCGCACTAAAACGTATGGACGAAGGTGTTCGATGTGAAAGTTCGCGCCAACGCGGCCCTGTCGGCAATCAATGGACACTAACATTTCCCACCGTCAGTACACACGTGGGGCACTTAACGCGAATCGACTGCCGGTACGAGCTTTTGAGGAGACTGCACTTGCAGCGACTCGCTCGATAACGAAAAAAAGTTGCATCATTCCACAAAAACAACTCGAATTTTCAAAATGACGCACGTATGACAGCGTCTTCGAAATAGTTTCGCAATTTTCGTGGTCAAGGTTTGCGTTACGTCACGATTTTATAACTGCCAGAAATAGCAAAATGTCTGTATGTTCAAGATTTTAATTTAAAACTCGCGCGCAATTGTAATGCGGAAAGTTGACAGCCTTCCATACGAAATGTCAGTTAAGTGGGGTAGAACGCTACTGTGCAAGAACTTGCACAGTAGCTTTCCCGCTTTCCCCAAGCAAATTTTGAAAAACATTTTTTTTTGTCTTTTTTAATCTTGAAATTCAAAAATGTGGTGGCAACATTTTTATTCACAAGTCCGAAAATTGACGGAGTTACAATCACTTTAGCGAGAAGAGGTACACTGAAAAAAAAATTCGTTCATCCATCCAAAATTCAGTTGGTTTAACAAAATGTATCTTTTAATACGTTCAACTTGATTTTTGATTGGCATAACAAAACAGTGTAGTTGGTGGTAAAATAGTATAGTGGTGTGAACTGTAGCTTATTTAGCATGTCTAAGCAACTGTTAAAACAACAAAATTTCGAGACAACAAAATGCATTTTGCACATTCAACGATTCTTTTTTCTCGGTGTAGCGCTACCGGTTAGTGCCCTTAGTCCCTAGATGAAGTGCAGGCTCTTATTATTTTGTGAAATATAATGAAGATGAAGAACCGTCATATCGCCCGCGATTAGATACTTTAATGTAAGTATTAATATTCTAGAAATAAACTTAACTTTATATCAAGAAAAACGGAACGAAAACTTCGAACGCGTTTTTCTCGAAACTGCTTTTTTCGAACGTGTCCCAGCGAATACTCAAAAACTTATCAAACGATTTTTAATTTTTTGTTTGACATTTTTGTAATTGCAGTAACCTGGCAGGTCGTACGTAGCCGATTTTTCAAATTTTCATAATTACTATTTTTAAAGACTGCTTGAACACAAAACAGGGCCTTGAAAATAGAAAAAATGTCCAAACTGTCGGCATTTTGTAAAAAAAAACCAAAATAAAAAAACGGCTACGCATAATGATAGCTACGATTGTATAAATATCGATAAATTGTTGAATTTTTATTTACAGATAATCTTTCATAAAGGTATCGATGGGACAATGAAGAGAAATGTTTTTTTTCGTCATCTTATCAAGGCATATATCTCGGTTAATTTTGAAGATTTTTTTATAAGAATTGGTATAAAACTAGATGAATATATACCTCCTAAACTGTGTATTAACCCGATCCTTTCAGAATTAGTTATGTCTATGAAACAAATCGCAATTATTGACGACAAGGCACCCGTTACGTAACGGAACAAGGGGGGGGGGGCAGGCATTACGGTCCTGTTACGTGGGGGGAGGGGTCAAAAATTAGGAATTTTGGCGTTACGTTATTCGTGTACGCCTCCTAAGCTCGTGATTGAACGAAGGTTTTAAAAAAATTGAAATTTGAATTTTTGGCAGAGTTGTATGTAAAATAGTTTTGGTACAATTTACACTACGTATAGCTTTGTAAAATTAGTTGGAATCGAAAACAAAAGCTTCGTTCAATCACTCGTCAATGCTATTCATTTTGAAGAAGTATGCAAAATTTCAATGAGATCGGTGCATTAGCTTTTGCGAAATTGTGTCCACTGACTTTAAAAATAGTGTTTCGGGAAAAATGGGATATACCTGCGTCGCTACCGGTCGCTCTTTCCCAACGGGAGGAACTCCCGAAAGGTCTCTCTCTTAGACTTTTACTCCGATTGACTTAAAAATTGGGAGAATATTCTAAACATATTGTACTATTAGATAATAAAATAAAAAATGGATTTTTTTTAAATTTTCAAACCCGTGTAACCCCTTAATGATGCGTTCAATTGCTTTCTTGAGCTCCGGAATAGTCTGTCGATCATTGGCATACACTTTTCCTTTCAGAAAACACTTAAGAAAAAAAGTGCAATGGCGTCTGCAAAAACTGCATTGTTTTTGTGCTTTTTGTCAGTGATGTCAGTGCTGCCACAAAAAAAATGGCGCGCATTTTAAAATGTCAGGTCATTTTGAGACACCTTTTATCTACCACATTTATCAATATTTTTCAATACAAAAATTGTACAAGATACTTCAAACCACACTCTTTAATGTACAACGAAATAATATTTGAAACTCTGCACACGTTTTCCCAGGAAAAATTCGCGAAAATTCTTTTTTCCGGCCACGACGTAACGCCTTAACGTTGAAGAATTCGCTCCAAGACGCCAAAAATCTCGGTTCGCATTCTTACCGAGGTCGCAAATACACGAAAAAGTTCTCCCGATAAAGCTCGCACCGTTTAACGATGAGAGGGGGGAAAAATGCGTTCGTGGAAGGATTTCGCGTCGGAGCATCCAGGATTCCTCGCACTCTTTCCGGGACTGCGATATTTACTCCCACACTTTCAGGTATTAAAATATTGCAGCAATTCCGCGCGTACCGATATATTTATTCATAAGAAAATAGTGTCTCTCGGTCCCTCGGTAATGGCGCGTTCACGTGAAATTCCTCCTGTTCACCCTGAGTGGCAAACAAGACGGCGAGGCGCGGATCAATCCGAAGATCGTGGGGGTGGGTTGACAAAATACAGCTAAAAAAAATGAACTCGCACTCGATGATAAAGTAAAGTGCACGCAAAACGGCTTGATTGGTTGAAGTTTGCATTGTTGGAATGCAACAAAATGTTTTGTTAACTGAATTTTCCTAAATTTCTGTCACAGATTCAAGCTATGAAAACGCCGCGATCATATTCAAGGCTCCTTTTTGAACGATCCACAACCCAGTCGGCAAAATATGATTTTCGATACTAGTTAAAATAAGGAAGTAAAAAAAATCGTTGCACTCCAACGATGCAAACTTCGAGCCCGTTCATTTTTTTCTCTCTCAAACTAATACGAAAGATGTATCTTTACATTTTGTTTCCATTGCACATTAATTGTGATAAGAAAATTGAGCACTTTTTTTCTGCTCGCTGAAATAACTTTCGTCATAAATTGACCACAACAGAGACAGATTAAAATTCACAAGTTACCTCGTGATTATATGATGTTGAAGTTTGCATCGTTGGAGTGCATCGTAATAGTATAGCATAGTTCTATATTTCCAAGTATACGCTTGCGAGTTTTTACACAGTTCCCCCCTCTGGACATTGATACCCTTTTACACGTTTCCTTCTTTTTTTTTGTTAACATTTATCTTTCGTCTTTTTTTCTCCATCATGCTTCGTTTCTTACCATGGAATCGAAGACTCTCACATACTCGCACAATTCTTTTATTGGTTTTCCTTTTACTCCTTTATTAATTTTCAAAAATAAATGAAAAATCATTTGAAAAATAAATCCTTATTTATTTTTCTACAAACTTCCTTTGACAGATTTAAACTATAAAAATTGCGCCATCATTTTTTGGCCTCGTTATTTAGCTACCCAGAACTCGAATCTACAAAATATAATTTTCGATAATAAAAAAATAAGGAATAAAAAAATATCGTTGCATTCCAACGGTCCAAACTTTAAGCCCATATGCACAAGGAATATTTGACGGAGCCCGAAAACTCCGCTAAATGTGGCTAGGACAATATAGCCGTTGTGCGCCGGAAAATAAATGGAAACCGAGGTGTTAAAATAAAAAAAAAACAAAGGTATGAAGATAATATTTTCGTTTTAATTCCTCGGCGTCGAGACGTTGCGTCTCGCGGGGCACAAGTTCATCGTAAAGGGAGCTTGGCTTCGCGGAACGAACATTTTCATCGAATTCTTTACGTCATAAGGAATTTCAGGACTATGCCCGAGAGTGATATTATTATTCGGGATATCAGTGTGCAGATACGCCAGGATCGCGAAATAATACAGTGAGACGTATTTGTCCATTCGGCGAAACTCGCTACAGTCGTAAGTCTCAGAAAAAACGAAATTTTCGATACTTCTGTCTATCGTACGTCGATCGAAGAATTTAGGAAAATCCTCTTCAAACTGACAGATGTGAATTGTGGACGACATGAATTTGAAAAAGTATTTACCCAAAAAAGTCAGATGTTTTTTTTCGCTAAACGAATTAGGAAAAATATTTATCGATGCGTTTTGAGAATTTTCAAAATTTGGAGAACGCGTAAATACGAATTGGAGAAAGATCTCGAACCAATCTCGTCGAGTGCTTTCTTGCACAACGATACTCTGACATGTTTCGGTCAAGTGCAACACAACGATCTTTTTATTTTTACGAGAGTTTGAACTGTGTCACTGACTCAATATGGAGCACATCTTGCTGTACTTCGTCTTTTCCCCCTTACTCACGTATTCCGACGCTATTGTACAGCGTACTCCGAAATAAACGTATTTTCAAATTCCGTCCGGGACAAGCTCGTAATTCCCTCAATTCACAAATTTCCCGGCATACCGAACATCGCGAGAGTAAATATTTCCTAGTTTTCTGTATCTCTCGCGGGAATTTCGCATTTTTCGACTGTACACGCTACAACGCTTCCACTATTGACCGCGCATTCATATTTCCCGAGCTACGAAAAAATTTCATAATAAAAATTGTATACGTCGATTCGGACGGATCGAGTCCTTCGAGAATTTGAAGATTAGGTATCTATTTTCAGGCGAATAAAGCATCTGCTTTATTCGCGAATAAATATTAACACGAAAAAAAAAATTATGCACAATTTGACACTTAGGTCAACGGTGGAGAGGTGTCATATTTTCATGACGTTGAACTTTGCATCGTTGGGATGCAACGGAAATTATTTTTTTTTTCATTTCCCAAATTTCCTTTTGCAGATTTGAGCTGTGAAAGTCACGCAAACATTTTTAAGGGTTTTTGTTTGGTGATTTAGAACCTAAATCTGCAAAGTATGATTTTGGATGATACAGAAAGTAAGAAATTGAAAAGGTTTTCCATTGCATTCCAACGATGCAAACTTCAACCCTATTATATATTGTGAAATGTGTGATTTGAATATGAAAAATCTTACCACCTGATTGTTTGCCTCATTCGAGAAGGATGTTTCAGAAATATTCGAGCCGAGAAAGTGCCTGCCGATAAACTATAATTATTGTGATTATGTCTTCAATCTTTTACCATGTGCGTTGGTTATGAACACCATGAACGAAAATCCTCATTTTTATTATTCTGCACAATCTTTTTCTGCAGATTTAAATTCTAGATCTCTAAACAAGCGACTTAAGAAATGATGGAGAGATTTCCTTTTGACTTTGAGAAATTGACTTTTTATTGGATCGCTTCAATTCATTTTAGCAGATTTTCCCTACAGCCAACCCCAACACGATCATTCACAGAACAACAATACCATTCGTTGGAATGCAAAGAAAATTCTTTTTTTTAATTTCTGTTTTCTCATTTTTATTATTCTACAAGACCTCCTTCGCTCATTCAAATTCTACATTTCTAAATGAGCGGCTTAAAAAGTGACCGAGGGATTCTCGCAACGAAGATTTGCCAAAAGAAATTTGAGCAATAGAAAAGTAACAATTTTCGTTGCATCTCAACGACGCAAACTTCAATCTCATAAACCGTGACCTCAGTGTAATGAAACAACATGATTTTAGAGTTTTTTCAAAGAACTGCCCACATCGTTGTTTATTTCAAAATTAAGAAAATTGGATTTACGGCTTAATAATGACGCTTTATACACTGAAGCTTCATTTCTACAATAACAATTCGCAAATTCCAAAGAGCGTCCCTACGCGCAAAGAAACCAAAAAACCAAAAGAAAGTAAACAATTCGCATACGTCAAATGAATATTTAACTTCGCGTCATATTCGAGAGAAAAAAATATACAGTGCAACTATTCCATGGCATTGAAAATGTCATGAGACTTTTCGGATAATTGAAAACCGATACACGTAAATAATATGAGTTTGTTTTTATTTTTATTTTTTAATATTGACACATTGATAGGTTTGTTTCTATGATAAATGTTATTTAATTTTTGTAATATAAGTTGTAATATAATTTTCAAATTAACAACGATATTAGAATTGGGTGGAGAGGTGGCATTTTTCAACTAACGACACGGCTTTCCCCACTCTACTACAACGCAGCTTCCCCCACTCTACTGCAGTGGAGTGGGGGTAGCGTTAGTTCCGTGTGATATCCGGCTAACTCAGACCGCTATACCCAGCCTACCTCAATAAACATCTCCACTTTTAAAAGCATTTTCAATTCTCACATTTTCAATGCTAAAAACAACTAACGTCAAAACAGCATAATGCGAATGTGCACGATAAAATACGGCAAATTCTTCGAAACAGCCCCCTGAGAGTGTCTCTTCACAGCATTGATTTGTGACACCTCTCGTTCAATAAACTTGCGAACATTTTGTAAAATGCATTCAGCTGGAACAATTTCACAACGAATATTCGACTAGAACATTTCATCGCGTTAGATCCTAATATGGATGGAAAATTCGACGCTTGCGAACTTTGATTCGGCCGAGTCAAACACGAAGCTAGAAAAAAAAGTCGCGACATTCCGTGTGTGTTTTTGTTAGATTTCGATAGTGTTTGTAACATTTCACGTCAAAGATCGACAGTCGAAGCCTCGCTGCGCACTCGACAAGGTCGTAACCTACAGGATCAAATATATTTCGGGCAGATGGTCGTTCTATAATTGAATCGATCAGCTCGAAGAAGTCGCGGCAAGTGAAATCTTGATTTTTATTTGCGTTTTTTTTAAATTTATTTTCTCCGTTGTCGGAATTTATTTCGTACGTTGAGTGCAACAACGCGAAACTTTCGGTTCCTCGGCCCTCGCTGGCAACGGCCCTGCCCCTCGGGGCCATCGAAATAGACATTTCGCGGCGTGTGCGTCGTTGAGTATGTACTCGGACCTCGAAGTCGTTGAGACGGCGAACGCCGCTTTTATCAGGGCTCTGGGGCTGTTACACTCGCGCGAGCACGACAGTGCGGAAAAACTCCGGGGAATGTTGAACGCTTCGATGGAAAAAAAGCTGGCAATTGTTCACGATCGCGAGCGGACAAGATCGAAGTTTTCCACGTGCGATAATCGTACGACCGAAATAGACGCGCGTCGAAACGACGATTATCGCGATAATGATATTACGAATCGAGAGGTGAGAAAAATCGGGGTTATCGAGCTGGAAAACGCGGATGAATCTGCGGACGGGAACGTCGACGTACCGAGAATTTCCATTCCCGACGAGAGCTCGGACGGCGAGAGGGTCGTTTGTAAGATATGCAAAGGTGACAGAGTCGGCCCCCTTATATTGCTCGAGTGTCAGGAGTGTCAGGAAACTTATCATCCCCTTTGTCATCAACCGGCTGTCGTCGAAATCGACGTTTACGATCCTCGTCTCGTTTGGCGATGTGGCACGTGTCTCGAAACTAAGAGCCCTCAACATTTGTCCCGAAATTCACCGGTTCTCGTTAATCTCGAGGACGACGATGACAACGACGACCACAACGAGACCGAACATCGCTGCGATGGCGTCTTTCGCAAATTGACGACGGGGCTGGCGGTGGAAAAAATCGATGACAAAGAAGCAACGAAAATTCGCAATCGCGGGAAAACGAGACCTAACGCTACAAATTCGTATGGAGCGAGGACGAAAAATTCTACGGCGCAGCTGAGAAAACGCGTCGGATCGAAACGAAGTTGGATCTAATTGGGAGCTTTTTTGCTTCGCTTTCTTTTCTATTTGGATCGTACACTCGTGTATCGTATGTTGGGAAAAAATAAATCATTAATTGTATTGTGTTTGATCGCACACGCGCTTGGTGCGTTACTGGTGACTGGGAAATTCCACGTGCTCGTTGATATTCATTTTCACATGTACGAAGAGTCCTCTCGCGCAGCGAAAATCCTCCGTTTTATATTGCATCTTTATGTGAGGTTGAAATTTGCATCGTTGGAACGCAACGGAAATTATTGTTTTCCGAAATTACCTTTGGCAGTGTCGAGCCACGAAAATTACGCAAACATTTTTGAGGATTGCTACAAGCCAAACAAACTCAAAATCATATTTTGTAGATTTGTCGTAGATCGCTGAATATATATAATCATATTTTGATTATATATATTCGAAATATAAAATCTGAATATAAAATCATATATGTGAGATATGATGTTGTATTCTTAAGGTAGTACCTCCACAGAAGAGTTGAATTAAGAAATGGTTGAAATTTGACATATATGTTATTCAATACATTATCCAAACATCTGTGCAATTTGAATAAGTTTGACCACCCCAAACCTGAGATATTTACACTTGAAGTTGGCTTGGTTTACACGCAACAAATGCGTTATGATTGGCAAACAGAGCATCATTAATTTTACCGTCAAAACTAAAATTAAGAAATTGATAAAAAACGAGGATAAGCTAGAGTAAGATATAACGAATAATGTGAAAAAAAATGAGAATGATTCACCATCTAGTTTCCAAGATATAACCATGAAAAGCCCTCACAATTTTGGTGCAAAGCCTGGCAAAGCCTGGAAAAAAAACAATTGGGGCAAAGCCTGGACAGTCCCGGCAAAAAGTTTACTGGCTATGGTAGATCAAAAACACAATATAAAATATATTTTACGGCAATAAATGATATCCATCGTATTATCTACTAGTACCGAGTCAATATTGCGTAGTTTTTAATTTTATTTATTACTATTTACACCAATTATCAATCTTTTAAACATGAACATGGTATGTAAACTTTTGGTTGAGATTTTCGCAGAGGAACTACCTTAATATAAAATCGATTTTGTAGATCTAATATGATCTACGACGAATCTACAAAAATCTACAAAATATGAGTTTGGGTGATAATGAAAACAAGAAATTGAAGAAAAAATTCGTTTTATTCCAATGATTCAAACTTCAGCCCTTCATCTTTAACCCTTCCACACTGGATCATTTTGACCCGGACGAATTTGAAATAAGATGCCCACTTACCCAAAATTGAAAGTTTTCAATCATTATTTACAACAATTCAATCTTATATTTACCGAATTTTAATTATGCATACATGTTAAGGCCTTAGGCCACTCTAGAGGCCGAAAAAATAGGCTTTTTGAGGATTTTGTTTAAGAAAAATTACAAAATAAATCGACATTATAAAAAAGGGTGTTTATCATACGTATCAGTGACTGTATACAGTAATTGTTTTGAAGCGATCAATTTCAAAATGGCGGCTCTGCAGCGTTTATCTCAAAATTGCATTTTTTAAGTTAGCCGGAAACATAACTCAAATTTTTGGAAAGTGAAAAATTTGCCTAACAAATCGTCAGATAATTGTGAATAACAAATGAACTATGCAATATAAAAAGAAATCCTACGTACTTCCATAGACAATGTATTTTTCAAGATATATTCAACATTTCAAGTGAATCGGTTCAAAATTGTCTGAGTTATGTTTCCGGCCAACTTGAAAAATGCAATTTTGAGATAAACGCTGCACACCGCCATTTTGAAATTAATCGCTTAAAAAAAATTAGTGCACACAGTCACTGATATGTATGATAAACACCCTCTTTTGTAATTTCGATTTATTTTGTAGTTTTGGTGAGAAAAAAAATCCCCAAAAAGCCTATTTTTTCGGCTTTTAGACTGGCCTAACCCCTTAAGAAATGTTCAAAGTGTATCCCGGATTTTTTCAATGAAAACCGACCGGAGGGTTGTTAAGGGTAGGTGGATAAAGTACTTTCCGGGTAAAATTGACCCAGTGTGTCAAAGCCATGGCTAAATATAAGTGTGTCAAGGAAGGGTTAGGGGGTTAGGCTACCGTGAAAATTTCAAAAAGTCGTCCGTCGCTTGGGGCAACTCAAACTGAAGAGAAAGGTCCAGCATATCGTGCAGGAATCGCAGATTGAAGGTAAACTTTTGATTACAACGATTGGACTGCCGGTAAAACTTGAAACGCGAATTTCTCGAAACTACGTTTTTCGACACGGTGTACACGATTCCTCGACATCTAATGAACGGATTAACTTGACATTTGGTACACTTTTTCAGTGTAATAGTAGTTCAGTATTGACCCACGTCTTTCATAACAATTTTTTTTCATTAGCTATTAACTGTCATTTTTTCTAAAAAAAAATCGAAAAAAATTCAGATGTTTTTTTTGATGATTGAAACTCGGTAACAAAAAACAGCGCGTTCAAGTCTTAGCCAATATTATCTATTTCAAGGGAAAAAATCGTTTTTTTTGTTTCAGATCAACCGGGTGGCCAAAATCAAGTACACCGTTGAGCCACTCATGTTCAAAGGTCCGTCACCAGATTACTCATAACTTCTTTAATTATTAATATTTTTTGATGAACTTTGGTACACAACTTTTATTAATGTACATATAAATAAATGTCCAAATTACTTTTCAATGATCTTACTTGTTCTTTCAAAGTTAATTTCTTTCAAATACCCTTAAAAAGACGTGCGTACGCCTCGAAGCTACGCTGGGCTCACTCTTTTGGGCTCTCATACTCGAAACCACGTGTCTCAGCAACTCCGAGCTCTATTAAAGTCAAACGGGTTCAACTACCCCGACCAACTCAGAGATAGACACTTTGAACATTACCGGCTCCGTCGATCCCTCTCTCATGCTATATTATTCATCGAGATAACTAAATGAGATATGAACACGAAATTAATCGCAGAAACGTACGAAACGAACACCCGATGTGTCCCGAACGATCAGCCAATAATGGATATTTGTTTATTTTGAGAATGAAAAAAAAGCATAGGCTCGAACACGCGATTGCGAAACCTTCGTTTTTTTCCCGTAGCAAAAATGAATGGTTAATCAGTACCGTAATACCGCCAAAAAACGGTTTAAATGTGTGCGCATTTAAATGTGATTAAATTTGTTGTTCAAGTTTATGAAGTTGATTGTAATGTTGCTTAAGTTGATTTTCATTTCAATGAAAATTATAAAACTGATTAAGTGCCTACAATAGCACCCTAGGTACTTAATATTTTCATGTAAGATGTTTCCTTAATGAGACAGATAATTTGATTGTAAAAAAATCGTTGTTTTTAATTTAGCTCCATGTATAATGCATAAAATATTAATTTGTTTAAATCAAAATTATGTCAAAGTAAACCTTTATCATTGACATAAGTTGCCTTTCAATGCCTTGTTAAGGAAACCCCACATGCGAGCTTACTTTGACATTTAAGAAAACAAAATGGGGGGTTTGACTTTTTCATACATTTGATAGCCAAAGGACACATTGTTCTATTAGAGCAAAAAAACTTGCAATTTAGGATGTTAAAAAAAAGTTACCTACGAAAAACTTTCAAAATCTGTTCACAGTAGTCCCAATTTACGGTACTTGGTTTTGTTATCTCGGCAGTTGGATCGGAAAATCGGAAAACAAAAAAAAACCATTTTTTTGTTTTCCGCGTTATAAAGGGGAGACCCCTTCATAACGCGAAGAAAAGCTTATGGATGAACAAAAACTCCACGAGGAAGCTAAAGGACTAAATTATGACCCCGGAATCGAAGATTAATCGGTAGGTCACCGAGTCACCAAATTTTTCAGTCTTAAAACTTTGGACGTGATTTCTTGAAAACCACTTTTTCGTCAACCGCGTACCAGCGAACTCAAAAACTATATCATCGATCATTTTGAAATTTTGCACACTTTTAGATAACATAATTACCGTCTATGAGAAAGTACTATGAATTTTTTTTTAAACTACCTTTTTATTAACAAATACTATAGTAAAAATTTCATGAAAAATAGAAAAAAAAAAAATAAAACCCGTACCATTTTCTCGAGCCTTTACTTTTCTTTGGATTTTATGTTCACATAGAGTGTGTGGGTCTCAGAAATCTAAAACTTCTTAGCGCTGATGTTTCATATTGCATTTTTAAATCTTATATTTTATTTTGTTATTATTTAAATATTAAGCGAAAAAAACTTCCCCGAAAAATAAAAGATGTAATAATATGTACACATAAAATTTCAATTATCTAGAGTTTCGACACGAAAAAATCTTAAAAACTCGCTTAGTTTCGGCTGCCTGAGGGAATCTCCTCCCCCCTCAAGTATGATATTCAATATTGCTCGAAAATAGGAAAGTTCTTTTAACGAATTTTATTGCTGAAATCATTTTTATGTATTTCCAAACAGTAGTGCATAATGATTTTGTCGAAAAAGTGGCTCGAAAGATTTCCTACTCAAATGATGGCTGACACTAATTGTCAGAAAAATAATAATCATAAGTTTTTCGTTTCGATAAATTAATAATCGTATTGGATGAATCTTTCGTGATAATAAACATTTTTCCGAGATATATATATATATATAATTGAATCCTAAAAAATGTAGTTTCCTTTTTCATTGGAACGAAGTCAAACTATATTTTTTTGAATTTAAAAATGGATTTGCGACTCGCGGCAGATGTGTATTGTTAAGTAAATTGTTCGAATACGACAACACCCCATCTCTCCTGAAGCTATTTCATCATGCTGAGCTCCATATGATACCCAAAATAAACTACACCTCGTCGATATTACGCTAAATTATGTTCGGTTGATTTAAGTGCTTGTGATTCGGATATTGGGTTGTCGGAGCGCCTCCCCTGCCTATGACGTATTCCTGCCAAGTGGCTGCATAAATTAAACTCACAAAGCTCGCGACGCGTGTCAAGGTTAGCCGATAGTTAATTTTACAGTACCAGCGCACTGGAGGCAATTCTGTCACTTTCGTGATCAACGAAGGATTATTTCGACGGAGACCCGGAGAAAAAGGAATTTGATCGCAAGGAGGTAATTGTTATTTGAATAAATATATATCGACTCGCATAACTCAAATTTTGACCAATGACAACTTGTTCAATACGATTGAAATTTATTTAAAAGACGTTCGGGCTGCTTGCAACGAGACGAATAACATATCCATTTTTTTTTCCATTTTGCGGCCATCAACGAATATTTCGGGCGAACGTTACGATGTTGGAAATTGACCAATGGACTTGGAATAATCAGAATTAAGAGTATTTGAAAACAGTATTTTTTTTCTAAATTGACTCAACAAACGACTAATTTACGAATCTAAAAATGTATTTGAATAAATTTTAAAATTTTCTATAATTATCGAAAGTGCTTTCAGGCGGGACACCATTGTGCTGGGCAAAAATCGATTTTTTTGCATTTCCTCAAAGTATTCATATTCAAAAAAGTGAAAAAAATTCAAGTTAAAATACTGAAAATTTATCAAATTACAGACGATTTAGTCTGTAGAGTAAGATTTAGAAGAACAGGTAGCACAACGATTCACGTATACTAAAACTTTCAATCGCGTTTTTTCCGACTCGATTTTTCTCGATCTGGTCGTAATCATAAGTCTAGCTATAACTGTCAGATTTTGAGTTAAAAAAAACCCAAAATTTTCGTTATTTCAGTAGCTATCGTTGTTCGTAGTCGTTTTTTATTTCCAATTTAATATTTGTTAAGCTCTTGAATCAAAGATTTCGCCAAAATTACACTTTTTCTAAACACTCGCTAGTTTGTGGAAACTTTTTTTTTCGAAAAACGGCTTGAGAACTACATTTATATAGATTATAAAACTTTTTTATTTTTATTTTTCAAACCAACCATTATTAAATTATCGATCTCGCCGTTAGACCACATTTTTCATGCAGATGCTCTATTATACCTCAATAACGTTGTTGATTTTTAGTCTTTTTTTTTTCAAATAAAAATTTACACGAAGTTTAATATTTTTTCTAAATCCCAAATAAAGAATCTAGTAAACAAACAAAAAATCCTCCCGTCACGAAGTATTCAACTATTCGGAGTTCGACCGAAACATCGATCGATGATCTTCATTTCAAATTGCATCACAGTATTTTCTTTGATTAACGAAAAATTGTGAACAAACGTAATGGCGAGAGTGACAATGGGTGCAGACGAGGCATTAAAATAAACGGAAACGCATTTTGAACTTCTATCAATCACTATTTATGAGGATTGACCGAAATTTATTTACAGTCGTGGACAATAGGAAAACATTTGATCCAGTAGAAACAAATTCAGTGCCGCTAATGTTCTAATGGTCTAATTAACGTTACGAAATTTGGATGAAATTTGGATCAACGGTCTTCGGTAATCAATGCTCTTAAATGTAAATCCTAAAAAGCAGTGCCCTACACATATTAGTTAAGACGTGATCGCAAGAAGTTTGCATATCGTACATAATACTGCAACTTCATTGTGTTTCGCGCATCTGTAATTCCAGATCATAGACCATTAGCGTGGTTGCGCCATATTTTCTTACTTCTGTGTGCAATCTCTGCGGATTGCCTATTAATGTTTTTTTTTCTTGTATTTCTCTCGGTGTATATCGATTTCGTTCGAAAACGATATTTTGACGGTATCACTTGGCACGTTGTAACATTTGGGTAGCCATATTAATAATTCCTAACGATGCGGTTATCGTCGTTAATTTCTTATTGTAAGCGGATGTAGTCTATCGATCATATACAATTACAGAATCAATCGCGTCCAGCGGGTTTGATCGTTCACAAGTTTTTGTTTTGTTTCTTAGGACGAAAAAAAATAACAGAGATGAACAAAATATCGGGTCACTCTTAGTTTTCACGTTCTGGGCACTCTCGTGCGAACGATTATTATGTAAGTTCGTTTTGCCAAACTGGCCACTCTTTTTCCTTCTCTCGCTTTTTCAGTCTCTTTATCAATCTCGCGCGTTTTCGCGGACTAGCTTTGATCGTCACAATGACTGACTCGGTCGAAGAACATTGAGTATCTTTCTGAAAATGTAGGTGGAAGAATCGGGGCTCTTCGTCGGGACAATCGTAACAACCAATCGTCAGTGTACATTGCACGTTCGAGCAAACTTCGAATTCCTTCTCTTTCTCGATGTCTCAGTACAAATGTGCAAAAGTGATTTTTTTTTTGAGTCGACGTGCGAATTCTAGAAAGTAATTGTGTGACTCGGTTTCATTCGTAAAATTTCATTTTTTCACTGTTTAGTTTTGCAAAATTCGCATATAAAATATTTCACGGAATTTATCGCTCGCAATGTTGGAGAACAAGAGATTCACTCGGCTACTCTCTCGGCCTATCAACAAATTGTCCGTGAGGGGGCAAACGAAAAGATTTTTGGAGCGTGCGATTTGCAGTTTCAGCAGTACGGAACAAAAGCAAAGATGACCGAAATATCTTTTTCTCTAAAGTCTCGCCCACGGATGGGAGCGCATTCACTCGGAATCCGAAAGTTTTCTTTCTTCTTCCTCTTGGAACGTCAACGTTCCACCAATTGTCGTACAGTCTCCAAGAGTTACATATTTTAGTCTCTAAATACAGCTGATCGAATTTATTTCTTTTTCTACGTTTGCTTAAAAAGTATTGCCAATAGAGACTCACGAATCTCAAACATTCTCTCTAAAATATGCGAATCTTTTCTACCCTTTGTTTTTTTTTTTACATATATGAGGCCATTAGTGCCTGCCCTGCCACCTCGTTGGAAAGGACTCAGGAGTCGCTTTGCTCAGATTCACTCGAATTCACTAAAATTCGTAGAAGACATTATATAAATTCCGATAAAACGTACCTTCGTACGAACGAGGACTCAATGCCGACGTTTTTAAGTTTTTCAACGAATTCTTTTTCTCGTAAACTCTACGAAACGCATCCGGGGCCAAAATGGCCCAAGTAAAACCAAACTTTGGCTTTTCTTCGGCAGATCCTACCCATATTCTACTTCAAAACGCTCAATTATTATATTTTTTCCAAGTCAAATTTGACGCCAACAATCTCTTGCAAAATCTCAATGATTTTTGAAAGTTAAACATTATTCGTGGCTATTCCTAAGGCTTTGAACGACTTCTGAAAGATTTCCGAACGATCGGTGGCCGAGTGGAACTATTCCGACAATCATTTCTGTCACTTAACTCAGTTCGGACATGATCAGTGTCAACGACTTAGAAGTGAACGCACTTACAATTATTCTGGATGCGTGAGCACACAAGAGATTCTATAAACGAATCCATACCTCTCGTGAATTCATTTCGACGAAAAAACGATAAATAAACTTAATGTCTAATCTCGAATCAATTGAAATGCTTTCTACTCGCAATGCGGTAATTATCTTAACAGTAATAACGGTTACCGTATCAATGTCCACCTGTTTACAGCGAGACAGGTAAAACCACAAGTCGACTAGAGTTTTTGCCGAACGAGTTGACTAGACGTCTCATTACGTTTTTAAATCGCAGCTCTCGTCTCTGGAGACACGCGATATAATAATAATATATGCACTTACACGAATATGTAGATTGAATTATAATCTATCTTGTACGCTCTGACATAAATCTATCGGAAATCAGCAAAAGAGAAAACAAAGTACGGCATCGTACGCCTTGATTAGTCGAGACAAATTCTAGCGAACGAATCAAATATTCAGTTTAAATATATATATCCGTTTTATCTTCTCCTCGTTCATTTATCCTACTCGATCTTTCGTCGTCGGGATCGTCGTTAAAAACTTAAAATAAAATCATCACGTGACAGTCGCGACATCGGAGGATCATTGTGTTGTTTTTTCAAAGATCACCAACGATTCGGCAAGTGCCCAGTGCCGTAAGTTGGAAGTGCCAGATTGAAATTTCATCGATTGTTCTCGCGTGTCGACGACCATGTTAAAAGAAGAACGTCAATTATTACCGTTGTCAATCGAGCTGCGTTAATAGCGTCGACGGCTTGTATCTTTTTGTTCTCCAAATTTTTTTCAGTTTAAAAGGAAATAAAAAAATATTTCGACGCGTTTCACGCGTGAATATTCGCGCAGTTTTTTTTTTTTTTCATCATTTTGTAATTGACGATTAAACGAATGCGAATAAATATTAACTTTTGAGGAATTTTCATGGGACGGCGACGCGACTCAATCACGTTTCAGCTCGTCCACGATAAGCAGGCAATAGGCACTTTGAGATAAACAGGGGAAGGGAGGAGGGAGGTAGAAATGATTTCTATTCGCTCTGAGTAATTCAATCGATTTTAGTCGCTGGTAAACTGTGTCCTACGACCAACTGCTCCTTTGGAAAGTCGAGGATGACGGTTACGTGAAACGCCATATTGGCAGCTGCTATGACGTACTCGCAGAAGGAGAACCAACTAAAAGCTGTCAAAGATCATAATTCATCATTAATATTATGAACACACTGACCCTTTTACGGATAATCATTAAGCCCTCCGCAGTAAAACCAAGACAAGCAATTTGAAGCGACCAAGCTCAATGATTCTTCGGTCAATTCGAAAACGCTTCAGGGGGGCAATAACAAAACTACGATAAAATCGTTTCGCGATTGTTTACAACTTCTTTAATTATTAATATTTTCGAATGAAATTTGATACACAACTTTGTTAATGTACCGTTCAAAAGTTTTCGGACACTTCAGATAATTGCAAAACTTTGGATCACTAGATAATTGCCAAATAATGTTAGAATGATATAATTCATTTCATTTATTATTTTACGAAGATACTATAATAACCCTATATAATAAATTAGATTATCTTAATATAATTTTGCAATTATCCGAATAACGAATGTTTTGCAATTATCTCAAGTGTCCGAAAACTTTTGACCGGTAGTGTACATACAAATAAATGTACAAACGATTTTTCAAGTATTTTACTTATTCCTTCGAAATTAATTTGTTTAAATAACCCTGATTTTCGGGTCATCACAGTAGCCTAAGCCCTTAACTCTGTAACACCCACTGGATATTCCTTGTAAAGTTACAATGCCTGATTTTTGGTTGGCTCACCTAAATCATGACAGAGCAGTCGGTGCTTCAAAAAGAATATTATGAGACCGATCGTGCTCGCCATACTTGTTGCGAAGAGTGCCTCTTTATACTGAAGACTTTGTGCGTTCGGTGTCATCAGACGAGCTAATTTTACAGCTGTCAGCATGTACGTCAACGAGCTGATCATAAATATTATGAAGATTTTTTCATGGACCGCTGAAATCGTACAGTATGTTAGGAAAAAAAACCTTATTATTATTATGCTTATAGTTTCTGTCGCCGTTGATGTTATGAGAATATGAAAGCTTGCGTTGCACTCGCAGAAGCAATTTTTCAGTAAAAATTATTATGTCGCTGACACTAACGTACGAAATATAAACATAAACGTTTTCATTGTAAGAATTGCGGCTAAAAGTAGCTAGCTTTTGATAATTTTCTATCAATCAATAAAGTGAGAAGTGTGATTTTTTTCAAGATCATCGGGATGAACGGGGTCAACTCGAAGACCACTTTCAGGGTTATCCCAGAAATAGATCGGGCAGTGAACGTCGCGAGCAAATAATTCTCGTGGGGACCTGTTAATTAGCCACCCGCGACACCGCGATGGTAATTCGTTCAGCCCTGAATTTCGTCGCATTAATTCGCGACTCGGACCGCGTACGGCAAAACAAACTTTTACTGCGAAACTCAGCACTCGAAAAAAATGCATAAATGGCAATAATGTTTTGAAAAATCAAATGAACTCACAGTAATTTTCCCTATTGGAAATGTACGTAACACCAGAAAGAGCAGCAATCTCGGCGATGTTGAGCCAGAAGCAAAGATTCAGAAGCCTGCAGCCGACTATTTTCTTCGGCACGTCCTCCATGGCTTTGAGTATTTTTCGATAATACGAGTGATAAACTATCGCGATCACCAGTCGAGGTCCCAAGTGCAGGGCTATACTTATGCGCCAGAGATAGCGCTGGGGTGAAATACCCGTGATCGCTGAAATTGACGGCAGGACGTTGTACACCTGAGAGAAAAATCATTCCGTTTATTGCAAATCCTAACTGATTCCACTTTATTTACAAAAGATTGACGCTATCGACTGTGTATGTTAAATTTGTGTTCCAACGGAGGAAACATCACGTCCGATAGCAAACAATTTTACAAATATAGAATTCTACTGTCCGTCCGTCTGGACGTTTTTCACAGCCTGGAATTAAGCTCCATGAGTTTAAATACGATGCTGAGACGATGTCTGTCAGTTTTGGAAATTTAGTCGGTCGCGAAAACTGCTGGAGCTTCTTTGCCGAACCCTAAGTGTGCAAAAACAACTTCCAGAATTTTCTGCACTTGTTTCATTTCTTCAGGGCTTAAACGGCGCCTCTTAAATATTTCAAATCCAGTTTCATTAGCTCTAATCAGGCCACACAATTCGTTATATTCCCTGGCGAAGTGAGTACACATTTAGCTACATAAAAAACGCGTTTCTTTTTTTATATATACATATAGAAAACGATCCGTCACGCGAATGAAATTTTGGACACAGATGAGTGGGTACCTGCAGGAAAAACGCTATCAAAAAAAGCTAAAAAAAGGGTATCAAAGTTTGCATTGTTGGAATGCAAAGCAAATGGATTTTTTCATATTCCCGTTTTTTTTTAGCACGTTCAAGCTACAAAAGTCACAGAAACATTTTTGAGAATCGTTATCATAAATTTGTAACCAAAAACTGCACAAAAAGATTTAAGATTACAATAAAACTGAAGAAATGAAAAAATCAAGAGAGATTTCCAGTGCATTCGAACGATGCAAACTTTAACACGATTTTTTAAAGCAGAAATGTTCGTAACATCGAACCAAGTCAATGACCAGCGAATTTATTGTCGTGCGTTTATTTGTTATTTGTCTAACAATTTTTAAAATTATTTCTGCACAAACTTCATCAGGTAGATTGTTTTGGGAAAGCCTCGAAGACTGCAAATGACAGTGTAGAATGATGGGATTTCAAATTATAAAGAATTTTATGCACTTGGAGACTAAAACCATCATATGACATTAAAGTTGGAATCGTTGGAATATGACATTGAAGTTGAATCGTTGGAATGCAACGAAAATGATTTTATTCTTCTTATTCTGCAAATTTCGACTACGAAATTCTCGCAAACATTTTTTAGGATCTTTATCTAGGAATTTACAACAAATCTTTAAAATATGATTATGGACGAAAAAAAGAAGATATCAAAAAGAATATTCGTTGCATTCCAACGATGCAAACTTCAACCTCGTGCCATCATCGGGAGAAAAATATACCTAAATTACAAGAAAAGCAAGACCAGCATTTTCTTGTTTCCAGTTTACTCGGTCAGTTACTTTCTTATCAATTCAATAGTAGTAACTGTGAGAAAAAAACGTGATAACGCAGCTACGCGTACTCGAACGCAAGAATTCCACATGAAACTGCTCGTCTGTCGGTATCTTGCTTCTTATAGTCCTATCAAGGTTCACTAGTATCGTTTATTACAAGATAAAGCAAATAGAAAAAGCATCTATCAGTCCAGCCACCGACTTCTGTCGTTGTTATCAGTCGTTTGTCGCCATGGAAACTTTATTGAAACAAAATAGGGCACTCCTCGCCATTTGAAAGATTGGGAAAGTTTACTTACTCGACAATGCGTCTCGTGAATGTCATCCTGCTGGAATATATAAGCAGTGACAAAGCAAATGACTAGAGTAACGAGCGGCAGGCAAACAGTTGCGACGCACAACTTTTTGAACGATATCGCCAGGTGAACCGACTCTCCTTTGTTACTCCCAATGTTGTTGAGCTCCATGACTTTTGGCAAATTGATCTATTCCTTCGTGCACCTCAACGTCATTGGCTAGTCACCAGATCATGTCTGAGAAAATGTTCTACCGCCGCTCGGAGAGCGCCGTTCAGCGGAAGTTCGCCCTCCCGGAGCATCGTACGAGGAGCATCTTCGATGTCACGAGAATACGCCTGTAAAACGAGACATTGAGAAAAGAAACATTTCGGGGCCGAGTCGATGGAAACGTCAAAGATCTGCGCGTTCTTGGCCGCGAATTTTTGTCCGTGACGCAACGAGACGATGTTCATGAATAAATCCCCGATACCGGAAATAGCTCTTCGACATAAACGTACCATTGTTGCCGCGGGATCAAGTTTTATCACTTATTTTCTTCCCGTCGACCGCGAACACGCCGAGTCTATAAATAGACGAGGATCATGCTCGCGAGAACGATGGACCGAAGATTCGAAATTTCATCCCGAGACTCCGGCGTACGTGCGGTGAGCAGCACAGAGAGGGCGGTCGGAAAAAAAAGACTAATCGATCGCGACACCGAACGGAGGGGGACGAAAATATTCAATGAAAACAATGAGGAAAAACGTATGTGACGTGAAGAACGTTGAACGTGCACTGTTTTGCCTCGGAAAAAAGCATTTCGTGCCGCTCATACAGACTTATTAACGGAGAAAAAAAATCACAACGTTCTGTCGAAAGATGTGAGCCTGTAGATGCGTGAACTTCTCAACGGCGCGGGTTATGTATTTCGTGTTGAAGTTTTATCGAAAAGAGAAATGAGCTTGCGGAAAAAGAAACAAAAATCGATTTACCTTGCTGCAGGAGTAAACGCAACGTCTGCTGTTCCCATTGGGATATTGCACGATGCCATCTGCCTTGATTTTCTGGCGTAAATATACAAGAGGGAGGAAAGAAAAAGAGGGAGTCGCGCGCGCCTTCCCGCTATGCACCAATATTTCGAGTACTTTGAGAAAATTATTGCGCATGCGCATACGTACACAACAAAGCGTTATTTTTGTCACTTTGCGAGCGAAACTGAAACGATTTCGAAGAGGGTTTTTTTTGGTCACCGAATACTCGAATCTGTTTCACACAAAGTGACGTTTGACAAACATTTTTTCGGACACCATCCGTGTGCCGGTTGTTCGTTCATTTCTGCCAACGATAAGCGCAGTATATTTTCCGTCAGTTCACGATCTAACGAAAGCCCAAAAAATACGGTTCAAGTCTTTTCACATGTAAATGGCGCGGTATTATTTCGTCGCAATTGTTTTTTTTAACGGTTTTCGGCGCGGCAACCCGCGAAACAGCAGTACGTTGCGCAACTTTTTGCCTCCCCGGAAATGCGTTTTCGCACCACGAGATTGTAAAGACCTCAAGAATTTGGACAAAGAGCTGCACCTCGAGAGTTTTGTTTGTAGTACGGAGCGATTGTTAAAAATCCGTCGACTGGAGAAATACTTCACAATAGAGAGTTCGGGAAGAAGCAAGTAGGCAAGTTATGAAAAATTACCATTTTCGATAATTCCACGAAATTTATGTGCATGCGGAAGGGAATCCATTTTTTCACCAACAAACGTTGAAGATTTTGTTTTAGTTACTAAACGAGACAATATTTTTTGCTTGAATCATTAGTCGGATTTTTTTGCTTGGTCTGGGGGAAGTTCCATCGAAGTTGGGTGAGTTAGGTACATCGAAAAAGAATTTGTTTAAAATGGCGCCGGTTGTCGTGGCTACCGGAAGGGAGAAGCGAATAACGTGTGTCATCGAAAAGTCCGTTTATTAACAATTTTCTAAGCACGTAACCTCCGCTGAGGCTCAGTCTCGACCTCGTACTCGATTTCCACTCGGGGACGATTGCGTTTTTTCTTCGATTGATCTTTCTTCGATGATTTCTTGAAAGATACGGATTTTTTACTCGTTGAAACGCCAGTATCCTGTAAAAGATCGAAAGTTTCGAAAATTCCGTATTTTTATTTGCTCATAGCAATGCGTTAATAATGCGAATGATAGCATTGCATTATTTGATATAAAAAACCGAATTATAAAAATTAATTTTAGACAAAAATCGGATACATGTATTTTTGTTTTCGAGTTGCAAAACTTTTTTTATCGAGTTGTAATACTTTTTTTTATCCACCAGTTGCAAAATTCATTCGAGTAAAAGCTTCACATTTTTTATGTTGCGGTACGATAGTAAAAAATGATGAAGAAATAACCAGGCTGATTTATAAAAAATTGCAAAAACAATTGTTTCGAAATATTGATAGCCTTTATAAATGTTTGCTGCAAATATTGTAACGTTTTGAATACAGATTCAAATATTTGCTAGCAGGATCGCTGAAGCATTTTCAACCGTCGCTGGTTTGGGACTTCACGATCTTTTTTGACAAATTTAAACGAGCATTTTGCTCTCTGATGCGGCCACTATTACTATTGTAGCAATTATGATAAAAAATCTACATTTACGAACCTCAATATCGCTCGTCTCGGACTCAAAGTCATCTGAAACGTCGACCTGCTCTCGTTCTCCGGAGTCACTCTCGGCTTCCTCCTCGTAATTGTCTTCATCGTCATCGTCGCTATCGGCCGCGACAAATCGATGCCCATTGGTCTCCATTTCTCCCTCGTCATTTTGAAGTTCTCGTTCCAGTTCCTTCTCGATCTCTTGTTCGTTCTCCATCTGAAAAAGTGAAAAAAAAGTACTTTCAATATATCGTTTAAAATTTTTATAATCTTTCGGAGGACTGACCTCTGTTTCGCTCTCCGCTTCGCTCTCGCCCTCGACCTCAACTGCTTCCACAGCTTTCTCGAAAACTCTTTGCGGGAAGTTATATATGTCGTTGTACTGAAAGGAGAGTTCAGCAATTTATAACAGTTGATTGAAAAAATAAAATATAATCTTCCACCAGAAAATTGAAAGGTGCACAGGTGCATCGTCCACTCACCATTCCCTGCTTCAATCTCTCCATCAGTTGTTTTTCAATATTCGTTTCGAGTTTAGCCGCAACGAGGGCTTTCTCCTCTCTCCTTCGCTCCCTCCTCTCAATCTTTCTCTGCAAAGGCACGAGCTTCTTCTGCCGCCTAAGCCTCAATTTCCTCATTCTTATGAGATACTGCGTTATCTTCAAGAACCTCTGTTTGCATTTTGACTTAATAAAACCCGGCCAATAGAGCAAGTTCTCGTTTATCTGGTGTATGGCTTTCTCAAAGTTGCGGGATAGCTTCACACGCTCCCACTGGTCCTTTGGTGTGTGTATTCTGGAATGAACAGAGTTTTCATCATTGAAACTTCATTCTAAGCCCAATAAACTTTGCGTAGCTTAAATTTTCATCTGGAATAACCAGAATGTGTACATCATTGCATTTTTTACAATGTAATTTAGCTAATGACATTCACTTGTTGCAATCTAGAGAGCCGTGTCGATAACAAAAATTTTTTACAGTGTGACGAGCGAAAGGGGTTGGGAAATAAATGTTTGATTCAAAACCGAATAATGTTAAAGTATCTATTTCATCAATATGATTGCCCAAGGAGATCTGATTACTGATACGGTCGCTGCTCATCCATGATGAGTGCAGGAGCTAGACCACTGCACTAAAAAAGCGGACGGTCGCACAAAAGGTGTTGATTGCTCTGTGATAAAAAAGACCAGTAGATAAAAAAGTTTTGCACTTTGAGACTTTGTTAGTGAGAATAAAGTCTCTTGGTTCTTTCTATACGGATACATATAGCAAGTAAGTCATTTGGGTTTGTATCAAAGACACTGTTGATATTAAACTTATATATACACTACTGGTGAAAAGTTTTCAGACACTGGATATTTGCAAAACATTCGATTACTTTGGATAATTGCAAAATTATATTAGAATTATATTATTCTTCATACAGAGCTATATAGTATCTTCGTAAAATAATAAATTAGATGAATTGTATTATTCAAACATTATTTGGCAATTATCCAGTGATCGAAAGTTTTGCAACTATCTGATGATGTTGAAGTTTGCATCATTGGAATGCAACGAATTTTAATATTTTTTCAATTGCTCATTAATTTCACCGATTGAGGATACAAAAAGGACCCAAACGGTTTTCCTTATCCTTGTTAGAGATCCACGATCCTAATCTATAAAAAAAAAACTATCGATCGCTAAAAATAAAGATAATTTTTTTTTAACTTTTGCTGCATTTTGACGATGCAAACGTCAATGCCATACCATCTGAAGTGTCGCAAAACGTTTGGGCGGTAGTAAATATATATACTATGTTTATATTTATATTTATGTACATAATATCTCGATTTCTTTATACCTTATGTTTCTTCCTCAATAAATAATTTCATCGTGAAGCTGGTATTTTTATCGGTTTAAATTAGACAAAATACACTGTGTATGTACGATGTGCCGATAATTTACCATAAAATACAACGAACAAAAGCATCCCTATGTGATAAGATGCGACACAGTCTGAGTCGATCATTATTGTATTCTGGAACTCGTAGATTGCATACAGTTGGTTGCATTCCTTTGGTTTGTACCTATCCATCTCTGACAACAAAAAGGTGTAAAAATGCGTGTCTCAAACTTTATAATGATGGAACATATGTATTCTGCGTGTACATTTGTCACGACATAATCAAACTTCCACATTCTATATTTAAAATGGTCACAGTGCAATGATGGTACATTCTGTCAACACTGTGGGATCCAATGACAAATTACCTTTCCGCCGTTCGCATGAACAGATAAATGATACCATTTTCCTCGCGCACTGTCGCGTATTGACTGTTTGCTAGCGGACATGACGCTCTGCTGCACAGACCTGTGAGATTGTATTCGTTGCGGCAGAACCGCTGGGATTTTGTGCTGCAAAGATACGAATTAGCTCAAGGCATCTACTTTTGTGCAACTGCTGGAAAAAATTGCTAGTATTACACTCACTTCACTTTAAACGAGCAGAATGATTTGTTGATGATACTCCAGACAACCTAAAAAAAAAGTAAATGAGGTTATGGTCGAGCAGCAATTGGAAACGCGCGTACCTGTCTGTTCACTTACATCGTCGTGCTGCATTTTGTCGCTTTTATAGTGGATACAGCTTCAGTGTGCCGCAACTTTAATTAATACGCTATCGCTAATTGTTTATTATATTTTCAACACGAACAGACGCACGTGCAAGTGTGTTTGGTTAGAGTACCGAAGTCAGACTTGGGTAGAAGGGAAACTCTTCGGATTTCGACGTTCCGTTTTTCAGTGGGGTACTCGGGCTAGTTCAGTACCCCAATCGCCAGAGGCGCTGGCATCGATGGGTCACTTACGGTCTTGTTTATGGAAAGGACAACTGCCACTTTTCGTTACTGGCGGCGCTAGCGTAGCACGTCCCGAGTTCCGAGCGAGCGGTGTCTGAGCGTTTGTTTTCAACCAAATGGTCAAACTTATTTATTTATTTACGATTTCTCTAATTATTTACGGGTAGATAGCTGCTTTTTAAGTGGTACAGTATTGTGCGTAAGATGTACTGCTGAAGGAACACATTTCATTTCCTAAAGATTACTGAAGGCGCAAACAGTGGGAAATAGCTTTGTCCTTTTTTTCCCCTGTCACCTTGGCCCCTCTGCTTCTGAGCATGGATCTCAATTCTTCGGCTCTTAAGTGAGCAAATTTATTTTGAGTACTCAGTGCACACAACAGAGATTACAGAGGTCTCCCTTCTCTGCACACAATACAAATAAATTCTGCAATAACCTCAATGTCTTTCGCAGATGTATGGTACAAACAGCGATGTGGGTCGCTCTACAACGTCCGTTTTAATAACGGAAGCACAAGAAAATTTCGAACTAACGAAAAATTAAAATGTTCAATGTTAAAATATAATATTTTCAGAAAATATGTATAATCATTCTCTTTCGGGGACGTGACGTGAGTTTAAAATGATTGGGACGTGCTATGGTGGCGCCATCTGCCCCGAGCTTTGCGTTGCTTTTCCCATAGGACTGAAAACTTTTTTGAAGCATTTAAAGGCTTTTTGTACCGTTTTGAAGATCTATCTAATGGGACATTTTCCGTCGATGATGGATATCGCGGAGTTTTTGTCCAAAGCTCCAAATTACGCCGGGAAAATGTGAAAAACGTGGTGCTATATACTTTTGTCGATTTTTTAAATGGAAAATGAGGGTAATGGGGGAAATTAATGGTCAATTCGTATTCAGGGGGGGGGGGATGCATCGACATGGATTCATAAGTAAAATCTTGAGAATCCAAAAAGAAATCCCATGTCAGACACAAATAAGTTACTTCACTCAATCGTCGGTCATTTCTTTTCTATCTTGGTTTGGAACCCCAGTCTGTGCTCATTCTCTCTGTTATCGTTTGCTCGTTAAAATGCCGTTGGAATCATGAAGTGCCTATCATTTTTCGACTTTTAGCAGAATTTCCTCGTCGTAACAACGATAGTTGCGATTTTCTCCAATAAACGTAAAGATTATGCAATTTTTACGATTCTAGAAAAGTGGCCAAAAGGGTCGAAAATGTTTTTTATCGACTTTTAAACCATTTCAAGGGTCTATCTAATGGGAATTTTTCTGCTGATTACGAATATGCCCGAGTTTTTGTCGAAAGCTTATACTTCAGGCGGGAAAACGCGAACAACTGCTTTTTTCACACTCGACGATTTTTTATTAAAAAATAAGGGTTTTGGGTCAACTGTCAATTTGTCGATGCAAAAAAAATGAGAAATCTAAATTTATTTGGCACTGGCCAAATGAAAGATTCTTCTCTCAATCGCCGCTCATTTATTTTCCATTTCGATTTGAAACTTCGCTCAGCGCGCATTCTTCTCGTGATGCCGCCGGATTCATCGAGCTCCGATTATTTTTCGATTTTTGGCAAAACTCGAAAGTCGGACCATAGATTGGAGTCTAATGGATGATTGATCGAGGAGGGACAAGGTTTCAATAATAAAGACAGCATTATAATACCCTCCACAGTGTATTTTTGGTGACCTAGATTACAATGAAAATATCAGACGTAACATCGATGTAGGAGATATACATATATATTTTTGAATCTTATCTTCAATACGTTAATAATTAGAATACCTATGCAAGATACACATATATAATATACGTAGTATATCGTGTGTCATCGTGTAGCAATATGTGGCTTCGTGACATCCAACCCGACCTCTAACAGACAACATTTATATATGGCTTTTACTTTTTGCTCTTTTTGTTCATTTTTTTACACGTAGAATAGCATAACGACATTGACAATAATAATAATATATTATATGCTTGTGTATATTTATATATAATATATCGATTTCTTTGTAGTATTTTTTGTTTCTTTCTCAATCGTAATTTCATCGAGGAATTGTAATTTTTGTTTATCGGTTTGAATCAGATGAAATTTCGCGGCAACGAGACAAATTTCCGTATACCGATTGTTTACGAGTATAGCATGGGCGTCAGTGTGCCTCGGCGGAGAAAAAAAAATCTCATCGCGTTCTCGTACAAGATACAAGACGCGAGATTCAGAGTATCGCATTTCACTCGTTTTCTCCTTCGGAACAATGAATTTTCGAACGAAATTCGTTGATCTTAAAAATTTCAAGTGTACCGCGAAGCTGCAGGTAAACGAATGGTAAAGCTGGTATGCCGAAAAACGAAATGGTTTTTTTTTCGTACGTAGACTCGTTGGAGTCGATGCCTTTATAAAATCCGTCGTGAATAATGATACATCATTTAAAAAAAAACGAACAAAAACACTATTTTCGTTTATCTCTTGTCTTTGATCTCTTCCGGATATTTCTTGGTTACCTGTGTGTCACGTGCATGAAATACTCGCTTGTTTTAGCTTTGAATGACTCTTTCGAACTCGGTGACGTTGATCTATTTTCCGTGGAGGCCATGCGAAGTCCTCTATGGCTGATGTTGTGATTATTATTGTACAATTTCTTCTCTCTTCTTCCTCTGCTTTATTGTTTTCTCGATCGCTCTCGAATTTAATAAGCGTGATTCGCAACGAACAACGCCGTGTCTCCGGCTGCGCCGGTTACACCGCCCGCGTATTTTCCAAGAGCAGACTCGCTGTTGGCCTGTACGATGTTCATGACGAAACAACAGAAGAAAAATGAAAATGTGAGAAAACGTCAGTTACGATCCAATGGACATATATATCGCTATTGTTGAGAGTGTTAAAAAGAAATCGATAGGGACACACGCCGGTCTTGAACTCTCGAGTGTGCAATATTAACGAGAGAACCAAAATCTAACTTTCAGCTTGTTAGCGTTGATGACCCAGAGGGCTCTTGGAGCTATATTGGCCACATGCTTATTTTACGTGCAGAGCAAAGTTCACGTGAATATTTTAACGCTTCTAGTCTTGGAAACGAATTTCATCAGAGTGCCCTCTAAGAACGCAAACTCCTATTCTTTCGAAATGTGAAGCTGCCATTTGTTCTCAAGTATATTCAAACACAATTGCACGCCAGTTTTGAGAGATTCGCATGGAAATTATGCAAACTTTTTTTCCTTACATATATAAAAATGAAAACGATTCTTTTTTTTAGGGTTGTGTCCCTATCGATTTCTCGTCGCGATATAAATTTCGAGTTACTGTCAATATGTTGAAAAAGGATATACAAGAATTAGGACACTATTCTACACAAGCTAGGCGTATGGAAAGAGCTTTGAAAAAATCGGATCTAGTCGCCGGTGACAGGTAAAAAAATGCAAGAAAAGAAGAAGGATAATTTCTCACGAATGACTAATCGTGACTGACTCGACCAAGCTCGTTTTTATCGGCTTTTCAATTGCGAACAAAAAGATTCGAGCCAATACTTTTGATCAATGACGACACGTGGCAGTGTATACTTACTAAACGATGTTCAAGTGCGTTTTTCACAGAGATGCGAGAGGTGTATCGAGGATTGTTTGGTTTTTTAATACGCATGGGATTTGACGAAGAGAGAGGCACTCGCAGCCGTGCTAGATACACTGCCGGCGACGTATTTGCCTTGGCAAGCAGCAGCGTTTGCCTAAACAAGCACACAGAATACGCACATGCACAAAACAAAGAAAACTTCGGCATGCTCGGGGACAAATTAATTCACGAAATGGGCTATTTACACAAAATACGAGAATCAATCTTAACGATCCAAACGAAAGATTTTTAACGCCTTTATAAATGTGGAAATAATTTGAAAATATGGGAAAACTAGCTGGGAGGAAGACCGGAAGAAATACAAGTAAATGGATCTACGACAAAACGTCTACCAAATGTTCGTAGTAAATGTACAAATATTTTGAATGTGAAATAAATTATATGGTAGTAGAAAACAAGATTTTGAAGACCGACAACAATAAGTATAGATTTGGAAATTGACTATTTGTAGAAATCAGCTGTACACGAATACAAAATATTCAAAAAGTTCTTAAATGAATAAGAGCGGCTCGATAACTTTATACAACATGGAAATAAAGAATAACATGTTAAAGATTTCACAGAGGGACGCAGGACGAAAAGGAATGAAAAGACACTTCAGGCGAAATCTACAAAGACTAGATTCTAATAAACTTGTTAAAATAGAGCGACAAGAAAACGTCTCTGATCAACATAAGTTTGACCAAACAATACAACTACAAAGAGCAGAGTAATCATCATAAGCATAAATAAAATGTGGGTGGGGAGGGTTAATTAGTCGAGCAAATTTACAATACTTTCACAGATTAGCTAAACAAGTAATTAAGCAAGTAAAAAGAAACGTCAAAAAATCTAAGGTGCAGATTACATCAAACTGCTCTAAGCCTCTCTGACATTTAGCTCATTGACTAGCTTTGAAAATGAAAATCAAATGCAAGTAAACATCGAAAAAGTGGATCAAATAACTGTTTAGAGAAAGTCCATTGCGGTTGGGAAAAGAATCGTCGCATCAAGAAGGAAGCGTTACCTTCGCGCGTTTGATAAGTTCGGCCTGTGCAGCCGCGACTTGGTCCGGTTTTCCGGCCCAGGCCCGGAGAACGGACGCTTGAAGAGCGCGTCCGTAGCTGAAGGTCAGAGCCCATGGTTTCTTGCCGGGGAACTTGTTAATTGCGTCGAGATTGACGGACGCCTCTTCCTCGGATTGTCCACCGCTGAGGAAAGTTACGCCGGTAACCGCGGGTGGCACCGTACGGCTCAGAGCGGTCACCGTGGCCGCCGCGATCTCCATAGGGGCCGCCTTCTTCGGGCAACTCTGTCCAGGTGTAACCATGTTCGGCTTCAGAAGCGTACCCTCAAGGTAAACGTGGTGATCGGCTAGCGCCTGGAATTTTACGTTTTACAAGAAAATAAGTATCGAACGCAGAAATGTCACAAAAAACGTCAACCCGGTATTCTACGGTAATCTTTGGATGCTCGAGGAGTTTACCTTGTAGACAGCGGCGAGAACTTCCTCGGTGACTTGTTGACAACGAGCAAGATCGTGATCACCATCGGGAAGAATTTCGGGCTCGACGATCGGGACGATTCTGGCGCTCTGGCAGATGGAGGCGTAACGAGCGAGCACGTTGGCGTTCTCGAGGATAGCGAGCTTGCTCGGGCAATCCTTCTTGATCTTGAGGACGCATCGCCACTTGGCGAACTGGCAACCGTCCTTCTTGTACTGGATACAACGAGCCTGGAGATCGTCGAGACCCTGGGTCGTGCACTCGTCGTCGGTGCCGAACAGCGGCACGACACCCTTGTCGACCTTAATTCCCGGAAGAATACCGCGCTCCTTCATCAGCTGGACGAACGGCGTGCCATCGTCCGCTTTCTGGTAGAGCGTCTCGTGGAAGAGAATCACGCCGGAAATGTGGCTGCCGATCGCCTCCTTGCGCGTTCAAAGAGAGAAAATAAACAATTTGTTTATACGAAAAATAGCAATGGAATTGTTTAACCGATTGGCAGCGTTATTGTTGGTACGACGCCTTGATAGGATAGTTCCTTATCATGACGTTGAAGTTTGCAGCGTTCGAATGCAACGATTTTTTACTTCATTTTTATTATCGTCCAAAACCTTTTATTCTGTTAAGGGGTTACCCCCACTTGCGATTTTGAAAAAATCGATTTTTTTTATTGCATTTTTTTGAAGTATAGGTATCCGGGCCCATACAGAAGTATGGGCCCGGAATAGATGACTCTATGTAAGTTTACAAAAAAAAATATTTTCTTCGTGTAAACTGAAATTGAAACTTTAAGCGCGTTTTTCTCAAAATGGCATTTCTGAAGTCGGTGACCAAGATCACTCGAACACTAATGAACCGATCTTCTTGAAATTTTGCAGGCTTATTTAATACATAAAAATGTAGTCTTTAATCGTTCGATTTTTTTTCGAAAAAAAAATGGCCGTTTTATAGCCAAAAAACGGCAGTTTTTTTCGTTAAAATCGAACCATTAACTTTGACTGTCCGCCATTTTGTGAAAAATGAATATTTTTTAAAATCCTTCGATTAAAGACTAGTTTATACTTATATTTGACTAAATCCATCCGGATTTTTTTTTTCAGATGATCCACTTCGCCCCAATGTTGGTCACCGCAAACCGTGTATATGAAAACATTATTTCATTGACGGCCATTTGCCACTAAACAATGTAATATTTTTCAATAAAAAAATTACTGAAAGTTCTTCAAGATGTGTTCTTTAAGATGGTATATTGATCGATTAAAAAAGTTTTGTAGTTTTCTTTAAAAAAATTCATGAAAAAGGCCTTTTTTGCGCTACAAGTGGGGGTAACGCCTTAATTGAAATCGCAAAGGTGATTTTCATAGCCTGAATAAGTCAACAAGATTTGTTGTCAATTAATGAGAATTCATTTCCGTTTCGTCACAAAGATGCAAACTTCAACATCATTCTTTATCTCTGGATATTTATACCCTTTTACACGTTTTCTTCTTTTCTTTGTTAACATTTTTCTCTCGTCCTTTTTCTTCTTTACGCTTCCTTTCTTACCATGCATTCGAAGGCTGTCACATACTCGCACAATTCTTTGATCGGTTTCCCTTTCATTTCTTTATTAATTTTTCCTGTCAGTGTCTCCCACTTGTAACCTCTCCGCCATTTTCCCAAACTATCTACCACTTATTCATTTTTCTTTTCATTGTCTCGCATTCAAGTATGTGTTCAAAAAATTTCTTCTTCCTTCCTACAACATTGGTAAAGAGTATCTGCGTATCGCTTCTTTCCCTATATTTCCGCATCTTAACCTGGCTCATGTTTCTTTAGTTCTTCCCTCTATGCCCTTCTCTTCCCAGTACTCTTCCATTTCTCTAAGTCGTTTTTCGATTTTAGTATTTCCTACAATACGTTAAATTCTCAATTTTCTTCCAGTCTTGTTGTATTTCTTGGTCGGTTTTTATCCGTATAGCTGTTTGATTATTTTTCTTACTCACTCCATATCTTCGTTTCTTATCCTTTGTCATATTGCTCCTTTTATTTCCAATCCCCATTTGGATGGGTTGGCATTCAATATCGTTCTGGCTTCTTCTTTCAAACACTTTTTTGGTCACCTATCTTCTAGCATTTTCATTATCTCGCATAGGTAGTTTGCTGCTCTTTTCCATGCTTCCATCCCTATGCCTCTTATTCTCGCCTCCATTCTCCATATGTAGCTAGGCGTATTGATACGCCGCCGTGACATTAACTTTTTGACCGAACGGAATCTTTGAACAACTAATTTCTAATCGCCCATGTTTACTTTTCAATCTCGCTTGGCATAATTCGTTGATCGAATGCGGGATTCATTTCCAAGTAGTGAATGATGAAAAATAAAATTACTTTGTTCGCGGTGAAGAGGAGCTGTCTGTAAGCTTTGCGATTGGCCTCACTGTTCTCGACATTGATGTCCTGAAGACGCTTTCCGATGGTCGACGTTGATTCGTCAGCCGCGAGAATTCCTTTGCCTGGTGCTACGATTTGCTCGGCAATCTGTTTCAGCTCGGCCTTCAGCTCTGGGTCGGCTCTGTCGTACTTGTCGGCCACCATTTTCTGCGACAAAACAGAGATATCCATTAATGTTTGAAAATATACATGTACACGCACGTATGCAAATAACAGTTAGTCGTTTTGTGCATAAATTATGTCGCGCTCTAAGTTTCCGCAATATCTGAACTAGCAAGAATTGTTGGCTAACGGGGCGAAGTTGGCAATATTTACAATTAATTTTCCCAAATGAGTTTCGTTGCGAAACTCGTTACGCGATTCTAATTATAACGCGGCCGAACTTCATCCGAGTGCTGTGCATGCGGCGCATATTTGTAATGCCGGAAGTGTGTCCTTTGTGAAAGTAAAGGGTAATGGAATTGCTCTCAGTGTGTAATGTTCGTCTGAGAGAGACAGGAAGGCGGTTAGTCAGCAAAGACAAAGAGAATTAAACGAGTTTTCAGCGTGAAAAGCCATTATTGTTTATTATGCAAACGTTGAACAAATAATTGGCGAGAGAGTCGAATAGAGGGGAGCGACTGAAGTGAGAGTCGAGAAACTCCGGAGTCTCTCAACCCTTAAGGTATTCCTTTCAAAGTCATCAGTAAATTACAGTAGCGCTTGGTAAAAAAAAACGAGTTAAAATCCATTATTATACCCAATGATACACTGGAACGAAAAAAAATTCTCGCACATTTGGTAGATTTAAACATTTTCTCTGACAAGTCGCGTTTACGAAATTTCGTCTGCTAGTCACATTCTTCCAAGTTTTATCGTTAATTTTTTTTTTTTCAACATTTTGTGACCCCATGTTTTTATTGTCGGTCCGGAATGTTTAGAATTGTTTACACACGTAGAGCAGTTTATTATAGACATCTAGAGTTAATCAGCGTATAAATTATTAGACAGAAATGTGGCCGTATAAATTAGACGATTTTTTAAGTCGCAATTTTTTGTTAGAAGTTTCGTAACTTGGCTTGAAATCTTAACAGTACACTGGAATGTATTTTTACTTCGTTTTAGACGAAAATCAGTTAAATATCAAATACTCGGGTTCGTGAAAGGAATACCTGATGTACTTTTGCTGATTTGTTAGTAACACTAGTCTCACTTTTGAAAGTAAATTGATTTCCACTGAACTTTCTTTTTTTCGCAGTTGCTTTACGCTTCTGACCACCTCGTTTGCCTTTTCTATCCATGTTTACTTCGAAAACTCGCGCCTATTTCGCTCGGAGGTCGAGAGTATACTGATTGCTTGCAACGGGAATTTCTAACGACAACATATCGAGGGCAACAAAGGATCGTTGCGAGCTACGCTCGCTACCGTCTGCCTGTTAGTTGCTACCTGGCGCGCGAATAACCTCTTCGACGCGCTCTATAGGGTCGCGTTCGCCAAACCTTCGTAGATCGGCTATTGTTACTAATTTCACTTTAAAAAATTGGTAAGTCTTTAGATAAGTGACTTTTCCGAAAAATATTTGTTTCCAAACAAACCCAATATAGGCATCGAAATATTCAAAAATGCCCTATTTTATCACGTGTTTCCGCGAACTTCAAAACCCCATAACCTTTTATGGGGGAGAGGGGGGGGGGGTAAATTTCAGCTTCCCCCGACTAAATATCATAATTTATAACCCGATAAATAAGGAAATAGCAACAAAAAATCTTTAGGCTCATTTTTTCGGAAAAGTTACTTATCTAAAGTATTACCGAATACGGCCTTCAAAACGTGTAGGGGGGTTGTGCTTAAGATGACATAGTCAGATAAGATGAAACACTCTCGATATCTTTTCAAATATTGGCGCTATACGAGTAACCATGACGTTGTATGGTGGCCAATAAGTGTCGCTAGTAGCAAAATCTAGTACAGCCGTCAGCGAATCCGAGCTTTTACGTATTTAACATTTTCGTAATTTTGAAATGCAAAAAAAGGAACCACGCTATCAGCTGGTGCTAAAAATACCCGTCAGATAAGATTTTTTCTAGCTGAACTAATTTATTCATAATCTAGGGTCATTGTACTTCACAAATAGTGCACAATGGATATTCTAACTCTAAAGCTTTTCTCACAAAAAATGAACAATTTCTGCATTCAATAATGAGTTAGTTGACGTACCAGACGTCGGTGTAAGATGTCCCACTACGTCTACCCTGCTGCGCATAAAACCGGATATGAAATCAGATTTTTTGGCTTATCGTTAGAGGGTGCCTGGCAATTATCAACGAACCTCGACAGGTTAGAGCTCGCGACTTTCTCCTAAACCAGTTGTACTAGTTTTCTTTCTCTATGTTCATTTTTTTCTCAAGTTATAAATAACGTAACTGGTTCAGGAGAAAGCTACAAGAGTCCAAAAAAATTGCAAATATCAAGGAGGATGCGATAAATGAGCGTATCTATGCGGAGCGAACACGCAGGTTATTGCAATAATGTAATAATTGTTCGTCATTTTTTTAAAAATATCCCCCTTAAAAAATAAGTAGGCCCTCCCAAATTTATAGTTTCAAATTTTGAAAATAACACCTTCTCCTTCTCTATTTGGTGAAATTATAAAATTCTCTGCAACTTCGTCATTTTCCTCGATCTTGACTTAATATTTGAGGAGGAGGTCGACAAAGGTCTAAACTACGTGCAAATGGAAGAATTTGTGCGATGCGTAATTTTGAACGCGCCTAGTCGGTTTAATTACACGGCATAAAATTATTCGGACTAAATGTCCTATTTTAAGAATATTTTCGCAATTTCTGTGATGAAAGTTTATTGAAATATAAGTATAAAAAATAATTATGTAACATTTTAACATGTTAATATAATACATGAAATATATATGTTTTGGTGCTTGTGCGGAACCATGACAATTTGTAATGCAGTGCCTACATTTTTGAACGGCTAGTCACAGAGCAATTAAAAATGTTTAAAAAACAAAGAAACGAGATACAGATATGGAAATTACATCGCTGAACGGGATTATCTATTCGAGAATCCAAAGAATATTCAGTCGCTAGGCAATTGACACGCCATAAAAGGCTCTTTATGTCCTTGTACACTTTACGATTCGAAAAAAAATGAAGAACTGTAACAAGGATATGAAGAAAAAAGGGTTTAAAAATATATATTTACTATTTTTAAACACAACTGTAGCAGTTGGGTACTCAAATGGGTTGTGTCATGCTACTATTTTTTTCCGAATTGGTAACTTCATTGCAAAAATGCTGGAGCCAATAAAAGCCGTGGAAGGGAATGTGCGTCGGCGTTTGAGAAAAAATATAGGGGATTGATGTAGAGCACTCGAGAAGCTGTCAGGCGAGTTCAAAGAAAGCATCCTGGAGGTGCAATAAAGAGTCTCTCGTTGTCAGGGTAAGCCCGGCTTTGTAATATATCTCGTTGTGGACTCCACGTACGAGAGATTCTCGTATCACTCGTCGGCGGATATTGCGGCTTATTGACCGTAGTTGAAAGATGAGCTATTTACGATTATCCGATACCACAATTTTTCTCTTCATTCTTGATTTATACGAGATCGCGTGAAATCTTTTTTTAATCAATTTTCTTGATCCGGTTACATAGCCGTGAGACAAGTTTAGTTTTATCTCACTCGATATTTTACCGCCTACACTTTCTCTTCGGTGCCTGGACGGACGTCAAATATCAATTCGTTTTTCCACCAAAGGGTTTTCCATTGATACACAAGATTCGCGAGTTCAACTGCTCCTGAACAGAGAGAAAAGTTGATTTCCACTTTTTAAGGATTTTTTCCGCGGGAAGAGCGGTTTAATTTTATTCGTCCACGAAGTCGTCGATTGATTAAAATGGTCTAAGGCTAATTCTGCCGGTTAAAAAAAAACCAGGATATCGTGCGCGAATTACTCTGTAAAAAACTATATGGACTAATTTTGGCTTCGTGAAGAAAGCTTGGAGAATAAATGTTTAAAAAATACCAAAAGGTTTGGTTGCCTCATGGTAGCCCAGAACTGAGTAATTCCGGCAGGTTTTCAAAATAAAAAGATATTATTATCATCTAATTTAAATACTTTTATAAAATCTCCGAAAAATTGATATTTCACATCGTCATAGTTCATAGTCATCTCGGTTAAATATTAATATGGCCAAACACACTGTGCTTGTCAGTTGGAATCTTACCTCAAGCCTCCAACGATCTCCGACATTTCGCGAAACCGTTTGAATAATAAAACAAGTCGAGGATTCTCCAAACGGAAAAAAAATATCAGGAGCAAATGAAAGGCAATTGTCGCAAACTACAATACGATATTCTCATGTTCGCACATTATTTTAATTCTTTTCTCCGCCTGTCGAATATGTATCAATTAGACAACGAATACCGTGTACTTATTGAGTATTCCAAAGGCAAAAAAGACACACATGTATACCGTAAGAAGTGTAACAGTACGATAATACGCGTTTTATGTGTAGAAATGTAACACATCCATATGAAATACATTTATAACAACTTTGACGTAATAATATATTACTCGGCATAGGAATTACGTTTTAACGGAGTGTATTTTTTTTCGTAACTCCCTTTATTGGTTACGAGTATTGAATGGAAACATCGAGAAATATCGAGAAAAAAGAGTGTATAAGTTTGTTTTTTTTTTGCGGTAGTTTAGATTTTTTGAATATTATTATTTCACCGCGTGAGCGTCCGGCGAACGACGACGACGACGACCCCGTCCATAGCTGAGTCTTGGACGGGGCCTTGCACCATCTCGACTACATATTATTCTCGATTTTTTGGCTTCCTCCGCGCGACTTTCCCGCAGCTTACACCATGGGAGGTTAGCCCCGGACTGGCTTAAAAAAGGAGAGACCGTTCGGCTTCCGGCCGTTCAGCCGAGCGGAGAAAGGGTTGAACGAGAGGGTTGATCGGGTGGAGAGTTCGCTACGAGAGCGAACCCTCGACTGGTGCAGTGCCGTAACAACGACGAGGGTTGCTGGTCGGAAATATCGAGAGTGCGAGAGAGAGGGCAAGCCCGCAATGCACCACGCGCAGACGTTCTGGGCTTTGCGCGAATTATCCCCCCGGTGAATGCCTCCTATGTCTTGGAGCTCTACGTGTACTCCCGCTTGTCCACCTCGCACGCCCCCGCGTCTCTCACACGACCGAGAACTTTTCACTTTGGTCTGGCCCATCCCTTCCACTCGAGCAGGACAGGGCAAGGATCCTCCAGACATCCGTTTTTCTTTCTTCACACGAGGACACCGGCCAACAGTGTTCTCCAGTAAGAAAAAAAATCTCATTACATCGACTTGTACCGACTTCAAACTCTGGAGGAAATTAGACCTCCAGACCCTTTCTTTGAACTTTTCTACGAATCCTGTCTAATTGCTATTTCTTTCTGCGCTACGAGAGACTCTAGGAGAGAAAAATATTAAGAACATGTCCGATGTAAAATTCTGCTACAAAGTTATCAAAAGATGGAACATATTTTTTTTTATGAGCATTAATTTATCTAGAACTACCGCCCGTTTATCACTGAAATTTAAACTGAAATTTGCATCGTTTTTCAACATTAAAAATTCCAATATTCCAATTTCTAAACTTCCAAAATGCCAAAATCTAAAATTCCGAAATTCCAAATTCTATAATTCCAAATGCCAAAATTTCAATTTTTATCTAGATCTACCTCTTACACATTTATCTAGAAGTACCTTTTACCTATTAATTTATCTAGAAAAACCTTCCGTTTATGAGTCAAATTTGCTTGTTTTTCAACATTCAAAATTCCAAATTCCAATATTCCAAATAGTAAAATTCGAAAATCTAAAATTCCGAAATTCTAGAATTCCAAATGCCAAAGTTTCAATTTTTTTCTAGAACTACCTTTTACACATTTAACTAGAACTACCTCCCGTTTATGAGACTGAAATTTGCATTGTTTTTCAACATTAAAAATTCCAAATTCCAATACTCCAAAATTCTAAAATTCCGAAATTCCAAATTTCAAATTCCAGGAATAACAATTTCCGTACATTCCAGCAGCGAAAATTGTTATTTTTCAATCGCTCGAATTTCTTTTGGTAAATATTCGTTACGACAATCCCTCAATCATTTTCTAAGTCGCTTATTCGGAGATCTAGAATCTAAATCTGCAAAAAATTCGAATAATAAAAATGGGAAAAAAAATATTGGTTGCACCTTTTTGTACAGAGTAGACTTGAGGTATTTTCAACCGAGTCCCATTCTCTGGATCTCCCTCAGGGTTCCACGCTTCGTTGCGAGAATTCTTCGTGGTTAGGGAATTCAACCGAAAATTTATAATGAATTGTCGTGTCGCCTTTCTCTACTGTGGCGTTTGTTCCACAACTGCAGCTTTCCTTATTGCCTACGTCAGAATCTTATTTCGCTATATTAGCGAATTTCTTACTTTCATTGCGTTCAAAGTTGCCGGTTGCGGCGAACGTTTTTCTTGGCGAAATTTAACCGAGACGCGGTTGGCGAATCGTCTCATTTCTATCCTTCGTCGAGGGCAATAAAGCTGGCATTTGTCCCATTTTTTTTCGTAGGAAAATAAATTTTCTCGAAGTATATGTCGTCTTACGGAATCAATTTAAGGTTAACGATGTTGAAACGGGTTCATTTTCTACTTCACTGAGGGTGAGACTTTTTAATCATTTTTGTCGATTTTTGCATCTCGTTTGATGTGATTTGCAGGGTTAATAATACATCAATTTTAATGCGAATACGAACACTTTTGTTGCTACAAAATTGAGCGATTGAACATTATGTAGTGGACAATATAACGTTATTGTTCTACGATCGAGGAGTGATTAAACGGACATTTTCGTGGGACATTCACGGTTATGGGTAGATTCATGTGGAACGCCTTTTCTTCCCATGTCGTACAATGAAGGAGTTGCGGGGGTGAGAGGTGGTTTATATAGACCCAGCGATAACGTCAATTCAGTTGGAATAATGGCTTGAGGCCGTAGCATCCATTGTACTGGAACAAGTTCTATTAGAAGTTCGACTAGTCGAGGCGAACGAGGCAACGAGAGTTATATAGTCTGGAACTTGCTACATATGTACTGTCACGGTACATGTAACACTCCCTTAACGATCCCCTACTCTTCTATATATATGTAATGCATTTATAGTTGTAAAGTCTAAATGAGTTCGAAGTTCGCATCGTTGCAGTGCAATGGAAATGAATTTTGTTGAATTGCTGAAATCTCTGTTGGCAGATCTAAATTTCGGGCACTACTGAAACATTTTTTGGGTCTTCATTTGAAATCTCCATAATAGAAATAAAAAAGAGGCAATATTTTTTTTTTAATTCCAAGAATGCAGGCTCCAACGAAGAGACACGTAAGTTTTAGTAACCCATGAGAGGTCAAAATAATTATAGTTTGTTCTTCAAAGAACTCCTGTCAATAATTCATCGACCCTTTCCGCGAAGGGCTTCAGAGCTTAAGGCGCAGGATCGCTTGGAATTTTGCTTTTGGAAGTTATAGTTAATTGTAAAATAAATTACAATCTACAAAATACAACTTATTGCGCAAGAGAGAATGAATTGTGTGAATGTAAAAAAAATCTTGACACCGCGATGAAAGTAATGTGATATGTGTATCGAGTACACAAATTTTAAGAATTAATATCCAAAATTTTCTGGCGACACATCTTAGAATACACGGTGAAAATTGTTTGTAAGATGTTGAAATAAATATCTCCACTTTTTGTATTACTTTTGCCTACAGACGGCTTTTTGAACATACTATCGTTCAATATTATATGAGTTGGTCACGAACGACGTCATCGTTGAAAATTTTATTCGAGCCAACCCTTGCGTGACAATTTTAAGCATAGTCGAGAAACAGTGTAGAAAATGAAGTAAAAACAAAATGTAAGGTAAAAAGTATTTTTCCGCGTCTCAAATTCGCATCTGGCATCCAAGTGGGCCTTCGCAATATTTATCGCGTGTACAATGAATATGGTCTTGGCGGGCGATCTCCCCTACGGGATTCCCACCCCCCTTGACGCTCGTACACATTTGCAGCTAGAAACTATAATATATACACGTGTAGCAGCTCCGGTTATTTCGAAGCGGATCTCTTCCATGGCTTCGCCAGGGTATACCGAGAATCCCAAAATATCGAGGCTTCTTTCCACGTTACGTTACAGCTCTCCGCTATACTAGCAATCCCAATATCGCCGAGTTCGAAATATCAAGACGGATGTAAAAATTTGCGGCAGAAAATTCCGCCCTTTTTTTCCCCTTGGTTGTATCTTTGCTTTAACATCTCGGATTTTCCTTTTTGCATAATTTCACGGTTAAAACCGAAGCATTTTCTATTCAATGGGTTTTTTCAAAATTTTCCAGAATTTTCGAACGTAAAAACGACTTTTTTCCCCTTCCAAAGGGTACAATACTCTGTCTAAAAGACATTCTTGTTCAGCTCGGACTGATAGCGTTAGGTAAATGAAAAAAATATCAAAAATTGAATCCAAAAGTTTTCGCGAACTTTTTACTTTTCGGTCCTGTATGAAACGGAATTTGCGGAAACCCTAAAAATTTACCTTCCCCATGTCATTCGTCTTGTAACCGTATGTAAAGTTTAACAAAATAGCAAAAATCAAATGCAAAAGTTTTGGTGAACTTTTTCGTTTTCGCGATCTTTTTAAGTTTTCGCGAACCTTTTTAGTTTTTGCGGATTTTTTTAGTTTTCGCGAAATTTCTCAGTTTTCGCCAGTTTTTTAACTTTGCAGTCCTGAGTGAATTTGCGGAAACCCTAAAAATTTATTTTCCCCATGTCATTCGTCTTGTAACGTTATATAAATTTTAAAAAATAGCAAAAATCAAATGCAAAAGTTTTGGCGAACTTTTTTAGTTTTTGCGCTCTTTTTCAGTTTTCGCGAAATTTTTCAGTTTACGCCAATTTTTTAACTTTTCGGTCCTGAGTGGAACTTAATTTAATTTGTAAAACCCTTAAAATTTATTTTCCTCGTGTTATTCGTCTTGAAACAGAATGACGCGAACCAACAATTCGCATAAGACACGAAAATGTTTTACGTGACTAGTCGCATGAGATCGAAAATACACGTCTTCCATGAATTCCTGCGGTTGCATACCCGACTAGTCTCGTTTTTACATTCCGTTACTTCCTATTCGAGGATTCGATGTCAACATGGACAGCTGTATGTATGTCGTGTATACGCTAACGTGTACTGTAGGGTTTAGCGTGTTTACGTGTTCAAAAACATAAACACACTTATTGGAAAGTCCCTGCTCTCCCGACACGTATATCCACGGGTAGCTCTGTGCCATTTCAAACACTATGCTCAATTCTTGCGATGTTATCTATGATTCATTCAAGTGGACCTAAAAGTCGGGCCACGTATTTGGTGCAATCGCTCTTTATAACGAATTCCATCGTACTTTTCCGATTGAACAAAAAAATGTTAAAGAACCGAGGACCTGACTTTCGCAAGTGTGGTTGGAAGAGAGACCAAAATTTACCGATTGCTTTTCAGCTGAATTTGTCTGTACGAATGAGTTTTTTCTTGACTGGAAAAAAAAACTGGACGAAGCTTCAAGATTCTTGAGAATTTCAATGTCTCCAATAAAAGTTCGTTTAAACTGTTTTGAGGCTTTTGAAGCATCGAGGGACGTCAGCAACATAGAACCAACAGTCAGTTCAATCGGATTTTTTTTAACATGCTAATTAATAAGGTTTGAGAATTATCTGAGGTATAAATGAGCAATCAGAGAAAAAAGAGTATTACGAAAGAACCGAAAAAAAAAACGAAATAACTTTCAGATCGATTTGAACAAAACTACAAAAATAATGGACCACATTTCGGAGGAGCAGAGGCGCTCCTGAGACTGACTGACGTGGAATAGGCCATACACATGTAGATGCACCGAATACAAAATAAATTTTAGGATCGTATCGAACGACGCCGGCAACGTTTCTCTGTGCTGCGTATGTACACCTTCCTTACGTGCGATATATTCGGGAGGGATGAATGAAGAAAAAAAATGTCCGAGATGCGATCTGTTCGGTCTGGCGCGATGGGAGAGAAACGGTGGAGGGGTCGATACCCGGGGAAACAAGTTTCTGCGCCGGTCCTGCGTCACTGCGCAAGAACACACTTTTTTAACTTATACTTCGATGACATTCTTAATGGAAACATTTCTTGGGGGTGAAATCCCTTCAGACCCCTGAAAATGAGTCATTTTTCGTGAATTTTTTTAAAGGTGATAAAATGATCGCATCATTTAAAAATGTTGACATTATCTTATTACAACTTTCATGCTAAAAAAAAGTTTAAACAAAACATAATGGCGGCGTTATAAGGTATTCCTTTAGGCGTCTTTTGAAAATCTGCTCATGTTATACATCAAAAAGTTATTGATCGATTTGCCTGAAAATTTGAGAGGTTCCTCACATTATTGGAACGATATACCTAAAGTTGTAAGGTTATCGCGTAAAAAAATTACTTTTTTGGGGTAAAAATTGTCGATAAAATGGTCAAAAATATGAAAATTTCATTGAAAAGCCTAATTAAAATTTAATTTTATACTTTTTAATATTTTTATAGGTATATCCTTCCAATAATGTTATAGTGAGAAACTTCCCAAAATTTTAGAATGACGCGATTATTTTATCACCTTTGAAAAAATTGATAAAAAATGACTGATTTTCGGACGTCTAAAAGGATTTTCCCCCTTAATTCATTTCTTTACTCGTGTTGTGTGTCAGTTTACAATATAATTGAGAATGCTTTATTTTTGGTAACAAAAAAGGAAAGAGTGATGCCCTAAGGGAAATTTAATGAATTTACATGATTCCGTTATATCAAAATTAAGAACTAGCGTTGCTATTCCGTTCTACTTTTAACTGAGTATATTTTTATAATTATCATGTCCCTCCAATAATTTCTGTGCAATTGCTCGATCAGCGTGAAACAGACAACGGTGAGTCGCAAATTTCGAAATTCATGGAACAATGTGTTTGAAGTTTGCATCGTCGGAATGCAATGAAAATGAATATTCCTGCATTTCTCCAATTTATTTCGGCGGATTTTGCCTACAAGAATCCCTCAATAATTTTTTAAGATACTTCTAAGATCGTCTATAATAAGGAAAATAAGGAAGAAAAGATGTAACGAAGAACTTTCGTTGCGTTCAAACGATGCAAACTTCAACACCCCATCGAATAATAATAACGTTGACCGTACAATAATAATAATAATGTTCCGTCTATTCCATGACGTAATTTTGCGCAATTTCGAGCAACGCGGGTTCCCCACGGCATCGTGGAGGGTGTGCGTCAGGAACAAGAAGTTAGCGATGCACACATGAATGTGTGTCCGTGTGCAAGTACAAATATGTACATATAGATTGCTACATGCGACCTGACGCGTTTGCGCGAACTATGACCCCTGTGTATTGCAGGCGCTCGAACATTCCGTGGGCTCATTTGCCACGGACTCCTTCGAAGATGTGCATCCATCATTTTTGGCTCTTCTTTTGCTTTTGAGTAAAACCGCCTCCATTCGCTCTACGACTTGTCAGAAACTGGAATACTATTGGGCTTCACGCGGTTGTCGATTTTCACGGCATCCAACAAGACGTCAACGACGCATATGTGTAACTTCTTTTATCTCGTCGACGTTGCAAAGTTTAGAGAGAGCGTCACGATATCAGCAATTTTCGCAACGAGGGTCGATCAAGTTCGCCAGACATGTACGTTGAAGTTAAAGAACTTTCACAGTTCTCATTCGTATTTGCGCGAATTGATGCGAAATTGTGTATGCAATGCGGGTCTGAGAGAACTCGATGTAAATCCCCCAATTTTAAGGGGCTATACCAGTGTGACACTTTCAAAAAATCGATTTTTTTGCCTTTTTCGACAGTTTATACTTTCAAGAATATTCTGTACAAATTTCAAAGCCGTATCTCTAATCATTTCATCTTGCAAAAATCGGTGGTTAAATATTTAAACGCGTTTTTCTCGAAATGAGAGTTTTCAAATTTGCTGACATTGTAACTCAAAGAGCAATTATCCGATTGACTTGAAATTTCAACTGAGTACTCTTGAATATATTTACTCTACAATGACGTAGGATATTTTTGATTGGATGAAAATTGATGATTTGGCATTGAAAAAACGACCATTTTATAGGCAAGAAAACAGACTTTTTTTCATAACTATGCCATTTTGTTAGATTTCGAAAATCCTACGTCATTGTACAGGAAATACCTTCGAGTTTAACATTTTTTTCTTTTTCGGTTTCAGCTACTCAATCGGCCGGAATCATGTCAGCAGTGGAGGAACTGTTTTGGCGCCTCCGAAGGCAGCGCATAAGTCGCTTGGATCTCAATATTTTTCTACGAAAAAGTTATGTGATATAGGTCAAATATAGCCAAATATATTCTTAGTTTTCCGAAACATTTAATTGGGTACTTTTCTGCCAAAAAATTCCCGAAAATCACCAAAATTTTCAGCGTTCACACTGGTAAAGCCCCTTAAAGGAGTTAGACTAATGTGAAAATATCAAAAAAATTGTTTGTCGCTTGAGAAGAGCTTGCGTCATCCGTTAATTTTTCGTATCCGGATAATATGAATAGTAGTGAACCTTACTTTCCGGATATCCGGATTTTTCGGATAATTCGGATAATTTTGAAAAAAAAAAAAAAAAAAACAGGAAATCCGTCAAAAAGTAGTTTTATTCATATTTATTAAAATGGAACCAAAATTGTTGTGTCTTTACTATAGCTAATCGACGACATTAACATTTTTAATATCACAGTATGATCGAGCATAATAGTTTGCTACTATTTGCCATAAAAAACTAAAACAAAATATGAATCTTTGAAAACAGTTGGGTAACTTTTTCCTCTAAAATTTCAACCAATTATAATAGTAATCATGAGATCATAAAATATCAAACGAAATGAAAAACAATCATTAACAAATAAAGAACATAAAACTCTCAATGACAACGCAAATCTCTCTTCTAAGATTTAAAAATTAACCATTCTCTCCTCTGAGACAAGAACTAAAAACAATCATATACTTAAACGTTATAGTGAGTGAGATCTCAAATGAACTTGAAGGCACAATTAAAATCGGTGCTCCAATCTCGCGCACGCATCTTGCAATTCGGACGACATAACAAAACAGTAAGCAGCTTGTGAGTCGCGCGGGATTCTCTGAATGAATTATTATTGAATGCGACACGAAATATTAAAAATAAAGAAAAAAACTTGCTTCAAATTAAGATTACTTGTTCGCTACGTGCACTGACTGCACACAATGCCGAAATTATTGTTTTACTATTGTTAGTTCCATGTTCATATCGCAATTTTTTAATGCATTTTTACTATCCGTATCATCCGAATTATGCACATTCAGATTGAAGGTAAACTTGTGATTACAACGATAGAACTGCTAGACAAAAAACGCGTTTTTTCAAAAAACTATGTTTTTCATATGGATCACATTTTAAAACGGTGTACATGATTTCTCTACATCTAATGAACGGATTGACTTGACATTTGGTTCATTTGTTCAGTGTAATAGTCGTTTAGTCTTGACCGACATTTTTCTTCCCAACATATTTTTCATAAGTTATTAACAATAATAACATTTTCTATCGAAAAATCGCAAAGAAAGAAAACAATTTTTTTAACGATTGAAACTCGATACCAAAAAAAAGCTTGGTCAAATCTTGGCCAATATTATCTCAGATGGTTTGTAACTTCTTTACTTATTAATATTTTAAAATGAAATTTCGTACACAACTTTGTTAATGTACATAAAAATGAATGTCTAAACGATTTTTCAATCATCTTACTTATTCCTTCAAAATAATTTTTTTTAAATAACCCTGATTTTCGGGTCATCACTCACAGTAGCCTAACTGCTTAACTGCTTTATGCAATGCGCTCAAAAAAGTGCATAGTGTATTATCAGCCAGCGTTTGTATCGAATGCTAAGAATTCCTCCTAAGATAACGACAAAGACGTCGATACCGCGTGCCAAAGAGCGAGGTCAATTAGACACGGAACCGCCTGTACAATGCGTTCACCAGCGAATGCGCAGAAAAAGATTGTTGCTACAGTTCTGGTGAACCGCCAAAATATTTTTCTCGTGTATGCCACGAAAGAGTGTTATGAGCGTGATGCGTGTCGTAACGAATGATGTCAGAGATCCTATGACACGATCATCTTACGATTGTGTTAATGAGTTTCGGGACAAATGACGAAATGTTACCACTTGCAACAAATTTATGCAGTAAATTCTTCATCATATGCTGAATGCACTCTCCAAATTTTAAATCGATCGTCTACACCGTTTCTATAAAATTTACAATGGAAAAACACTTTTTAACATAGGGAGATGCCTATGATCAGATAACATAATGAGTATATTATGACATTGATGACAAAATTGTCATAATGAGTGATTTGACGGCTTATGATTATCGTATATAATTTGACGGTATATGATTTGACGATGTTATGAATTTTAATTGTTTAAAATGCATAACATTTTGAACATTTGTTCACACTTTTTCACGCGTAAAACTGCCATTCAGCGATAAGCGTAGGAATCTCCTTATATAAAAAAGTGTTTTTCTCAATTATAATTTTTTTTAAAACGGTGTAGACGATCGTTTCAAAACTGAAGGGAACATTCAGTAATTGACAAAGAATTTACTGTATAAATTTCAATCAAATGGTAATATTTTGTCACTTGTCCCGAAACTCCTTAATTAAGAACGATCCACCAAAATACATCGCGGTATTCTGGTGCTTTCGATCGACATCAAAAGCGATTTTACGCGGTGGGGAAAAAGTCGGTCTTATTTGCACCAGATGTTATTTTCGACATTGATCCTTTTGGTTTTCAGATAAGATTTTTATTCTTCATTGACGGATAAGATTGTGCATGGCTGGAGAAGAGCTCGAAGATTTTATCATTCACAGCTTAAACATTTAAAAAAATAATGTTCTTCGTTTCATGACTACGATTCGATGCAAAAGTTTGGATACTTTTCATCAATGATGAATACGATCGTTTTACCGACAGTAAAGACTACTGGAAAGAAAAAGTCACGACTGAAAGAGAAGACGGAAAAATTGCAATCAATTCCAACGGTGTGTAAATTTGTGTAAATTCCCTGAAAATTTCATTGAAATATTCCCAAAATTTAATGAGCTACGACTTCTAATAGTCGGCCGGGACAGCGATAGCAGCACCATACTTCAAACTTAAAGGCGGGATATACATTTACAACGATCAAAACATCGATTCCTTTTTTCCCCTTTAAACGATAGAAATATATATGTAGAATATTTTCCCAAAGTATTAAAACGAAATTCGAAAAACTTCAAACGTTACAGCCCGTCAACGATGTGCCTTACCGCTCGAATTCGGAGCGGGCGTGACCTTCAAACGCTTTTTTCTCAAAACTGCATTATCGAAATTGGCGTGCAGGATTACTCTAAAACTATTAAGCCGATCGAGTTGAAACTTGGTAGAAATATTGATAATATTGGTACCTTCTACTTGACGAGAATTGTTTTTCAATAATTGAAGAAAAAAAAACTACTTTTTTAAACCACATTTTACAGAAATGTTGACTTTTTTTTGTAAATGCGTGCCATTTTCTTAAATTTGCATTTTCTTCATTTTAATTACCATTTAATTAATTCTTCATTTTTATTAATTACATCGAAACTATATATGTTCTAACTGAAAAAATGTATGAACTTTTTTGCAAATCAAAGTCTACGGGAAGCTGGACTGCACGCCGATTCGCAATTCCCGCGGCGACCTTGCTGTAACACTCTGCCACAGCTACGTCATTTTGATGACGAATTAATAAAAAAAAATTGTTTTGTATACATAAATATACTATCAAAGTATACCTAAAGTTTGATAATTGTAGAACAATTATTTCTTAGTTTAAAAAATCCCTCAATATTGCTTATTTTTTTCCTGTCTAAATGTATATCCCGCCTTAAACGCGTTTTCCCGAAACACTGTTTTCAAAGTCGGTGGACATGATATCTCGAGAACCACTTGATGGATTGTTTCCAAATTTACAGGAGATACGATGAGAAACATTTGAAGGCCATTGACGATCTCTCTTTATCAAAATCGATCTTCGTTTTTTTTTTAATTACGTAAAATTGACGACTTTTTCATAGATTTTGTATGCTCGAGTTTCAAATCATCGCGACGTTGTTAAAAAAATTGTTTTTTAAAATCGACGATCGTCAGCGACTCGTATTTATTGTTAACTTGAATAACCCGTTTGATTTTAGATTTCGGATGGATCGTTTAAGCTGGAGAGTGTCCACCGCCAAACGTCGCAAAAAAATGTTATCTGCTGGCGGCTGCTTTTTTTGTTTTTCTGTAATTTCTAGTTTTTTTTAAGGCTCTATGTACCTTTGTGTTAAAATTACTGCGTTTCTTTTTTACCAACCGTTTCCCAGATTATTTTTTTCGAATCTTGGCCATTTTTTCGCGCCTCTAGGTAGATGTACCCCCTTAATAATGACAACAGCTATTACTGCAACAGTATTAAAAATAATTTAAAAAATTAAACTATGTGCACGTGGTTGATTCGAATCTCGTGAAAATTCCGTAGATCGTTAGCCCGAGGATCATTCGTTGGGCGCTTGCGCGTTGGCTTGTGTACTGCGCTCCTGTGTAACCTTACAATTGCATAATTGATCACGATGCATTAGAGCAGAGGCAACGAGGATTCCACGTTCGGAGCACGCACAGGGGCTAAATTCGACTCATCATTCGAGCCGAAAATAATCGTTAACTTGAATGGTAATATGCGACGTGTTTTTTAACTCGCACTTGCATATTTAATAATAACGGCTATAGATATATATGCGAGAATGATAGTGAAGTCTCAGGTAAAATATTGTGTCGAATAAAAAAAAATGTTTGGCGTTCTATCAGTTCTCTGTATCTTAATAAATCGAAGAAAACAAAACACTTTTTTTAATGCTGTGTGGAGGAATCTAGATCAGGGCTCGGCAAATTATCGGAGGGATGATCGATATCGTGCTGAACTACCTGGGGCTCTCACGAATACTTCCACGGTCGCGATGACTTACGTCACCTTGACAACACCCCTGCGAACCCGTCGAAAGTTTACTCCCATTCGGAATTAAAAAAAACCGCGAAATTCTGCATTTTTCAATTTGCAATGCAATGCCCCTTAGTTTATTGGTAAATTCGATGCAAAAGCTGTTCCCGATCAACCCGATTTGCCCCGGGTATTGTGGTTGTACACTCGTCATACTGATCCAAATGTCAGTCAAGGTCATCGAGTTTGAGCACCAAGTTCGTTCGACAGCCATCCGGAAAATCGTATTTTTTATTTTGATTTCTTTGCAAAGACGATAATTGCACACTCGAATACACGAATCGTTGCTTAATTGATAGTAAGTGTTCGAGGACAAGGTGTAGAATGAAAAGAAATATATTGATACTTACGTGCTTCGAAGTAGGTTTGTGCTGCGAGACGAGGAACCGTTGAATGGGTGGACAACGAGTGAGCGACTGATCGTGCTCTCGGACTCGTATGGCCCGAGAGTTGCGCCTGCGCAGACTCACTCTTATCGTCCAATAGTTCGGGCTCCCTCTCTGCGTTTTCCTCTCCCTTTCGCGATCCGCGTGTTCTCAACTTCCCGTTATCTGCGCGCGGTCTGCTACGTCATCACTCGCGAAGAACCAGGAGCGTAATTATAAAGTGGGGGTCCCGATTTTGAAAAATGATTTTCGCAAAAATGAAATTCCTGGTTGACCGCGAATATCGATACGAGTATTAATAAAATGCTCGGCAGGCTATTTCTAGCAATTTGATACATCGCGATACAATAGTGTGGAAAGAAAACGTAGGAAGGTTGGTTAATTAAGGAGTTAGGCTAGTTTGACGACGCGAAAATCAGGCTTATTAAAAAAATCAAGCAATACGTAAGGTGATTAAAAAATTGTTTTGACATGTATTTGTATGGGTACATTTAACGTAAGAGGTTCAACCGTATACTTGAGTTTCGCCACCCAGTTGATCTGAAAAAAACAAGTTTTTTTTTCTTAAAATAGATAATATTGGCCAAGGCTTGACCGAGCTTCGATTTCGTTATCGTGTTTCAGTCATCAAAAAAGAAATTTTAAATTGTTTTGTACAATTTTTCGACAAAAGATTACATCATTATTGTTAATAACTAATGAAAACATGTTAAGGAGAACAACGTCGGTCAATACTAAACTCCTATTACACTGAATAAGTGTACAAAATCTCAAGTCAATTCGTTCATTAGATGTCGACAAATCGTGTACACCGTTTTGAAAAACATTGGACCTTCTCTGTAATTTGAGTTGCCATAAGCGACGAACGAGCGTTTCTCATCTTCACAGTAGCCTAACCCCTTAAAAAGGTTAGTTGGGAATCTTTCGTTGCAATTAACCATTTTCATTTTTTTTTTCCAATAATGGTACCACCGGTACAATAATGGATTATTTTCATTTTTATTCAATAATGGTACAATTGAAATACTTCTCGTTTACTCTCGAACGAATTTATCACTATGTGGTGGGGATTGAAGTGTCGAATACTTTCGCTTCTTAAACATTCTTACGGCCACATGCTTCGTCACAATTTTCCAACAATTGCGAGTATCGTTTAAAATGATAATTAAAATGATAATTAAGGAAAAACAAAAAACTGAAAGATAAACGTTGAAACGTCTCTTTCGATGTACTCAGGGGAGTTTAAATGCCTCTCGCCCCACTCGAAGCGAGTCAACAGCGATTTCGGTACGCCTTATCAATGCACCGAAATGTCCGAAAGTTATCACGTATCCCGAAGAGCGAATAATACTTGTTTATGCAACGAGAGGCTAAGACGTACGGTCTTTTTCTTGTATTTATTTATTCTCGAGAAAATGGAGTTGGTTACTTTTTTTAAATAAAAATGTATCAATGGTTTAATCGCTGTTAATAACAGTTTAAACAATTTAAAAAAGCCGAAATAAAAAATATGAATTTCACATTTTACCCAATATCAGCCACAAACGCGCATCATTCTTTTCCATTTATACGAAGATTCAAAAGAATATTAATGATTTATAACTAATATTGGAGAAAAAATATCTTCTTTCGAAATATAAAAAGGAAGAATTATTTTGTTATCAATTTTTGAAATATTTACTGTTTATATCATATATATAATATTAACACACCGTGTTAATATGACTAATTACAATAATATTAAACTGCATCATTGTAATAATAATATTAATATATGTACTCTAAAAATACTATTTTATACGAAAACTTTTAATTTCCAATTGAAAGAAAATAAGTTTCCAATAAAAAAAACTTGAAAAATAAATTTTCGTTTTTTCTAGAAGCGTTTCTGGAGTACTGTTTGGCCACGATAGTTCGTACATCACTGTAACGACCACGTGGTGATTGTACTATTTGGTAGGGACTTGGGGTTGTGACGACATATCGATCGGAGAAACTCTTGCGAGAGAGCACGAAACTCGTAGTGCGTATAGCATCATTCGCGGCAACACTGGTACGCAAAGCCGCTAGTTTGAGAACCGCGGTTTTAGAGGTCGTACAAGGTCACCTTGTTTGACATTCGGGCGAGAATCATTGACGGCGGACTTTTCATTGCTAAGGCTAACGCACCTTGGACCACTTTCATCCCCGCTTCCGTTTACTCACGTACGCAGTTTTGCGTATTTCCTTTATCGCATCAATCATCCTCACATCATTTTTTAAAACGGTGGACAAAAACTTTTGATGTTTCGAAATACTCCGAAAATATTTGCTACAGTGTATCCCCGAAATACTTGAAAAATTGAAAGCCGATAATCAGATGTGTGTCTTGTTACGTACATGTGAATTGAAAATTCATTTAATAAATATTTATTATTGGGATTGGATATTGACGCCCGAAGATAAAATATTAAAAATAAATATGTTATTTCTCTACATTGAAAACAACATTCGTAAATGTTATATCAATGGTTATTTTTTACAATCGTGATAATATAATGCATGTACGCATACAGTTTTCTTTTATTATGAATTTTCGAAATATTTAGTATTGATATCTTACGTATAATATGAAAATATCGAATGATTAAGTACTTATTAAATGAATGATTACTAATAATGAGTCAATTTTAGGATTAAATTAATATATTTAATAATTATAAATTAATTATAAGATTAATAAATTAATAATATGGAACTTATAATTTATGTAAAAAAATCGTTCTTAAAGAAGTAAATAAATATGAAAATATTAATATATGTACTTTACAAAATCGTATTTTATATGAAATACTTTTAATTACAATGTTGAAAAAATTACTCACCTACATTTCGATACTCGTATTGAAACATATTATTTCCCGATAAATCAATTCAAAATACTACCACCTTAGTTTTTTATTTACACAATGGTCGAATTCTCAAATGCTCTGACAAAATATAACCGAGCACATAAAAAATAATAATTTCATAATAATGCGAAGTACATTGATCTCAAAAACATAGAATTAAGTACTTAATAAATACTCAAAAAAATGTATTCAAAATACTGTAAAATATTCGAAAACATATTCTTAAATTTGCCCAACAAAAATGTTACGTCTGTCGGGAAAGCACATTTCGATCAGATTTTTCGATTTCTGTCGTTACGTTCGTTCATTCGTCGTCAGAATAATCGGGTCTCGCGTTTTTTTCAAATTCTTCAACGCTCAACTTCCCTTGGGTGGCGTCGGAACATTGCTTGGCTCTTTCGAGAAATGCGGACTGAGCTTCGACGATATTTTCGGGTTTTCCGCCCCACGCCATTGCAGCCTTATTCTTTGAATACAAAAGAAAATCGACGAGAGAAAAAACGACAACTAATTGAATCGGCAGCAAGCAGCCTTGTGCCAAAGTTATGTTACACTGAGAAAAGATACCAATTGAATAAAAAAAATATATTGGCTGATTCAAATAAATGTCTGAACGCGGAGTGCCACCGATATTTGAGATTGTTGCAAAACTATAAAATATTGGAAAATGTGATTGATTCAAATAACATATTATTTTATTTGAAAATCTTTTCTGTTCTCTGAATATCTACATTATCCTTTAAATAAAATTATATTCTATTGAAATCATTCTATATACAATCCGTAGATGTATGGATGAAATAATTGAGCGGTTGTTACAACATTTTTTATTTCGTACAAAAATATAATCAATAGAGTGGATTATTTCTTTACTACATCGGAACGAATATGCCATGAGACGTAACATTTTCGTACTCCGTACAATATCAAAAGTGCAATATCATGCAACTAGTATGAGATAGAGACAAGTGTATATCATGATTGAAATGTCAACAATATGCATCCGAAATGCCACAAAGTACAGGTCAATCTCCGGCGTTTAAGCCGATTTTCGGTTCGCGCTCCGCTTACGAGAAACGAGACATTTGCTTAATATTTTTCAATCAAAATAAAATATCAATATTTTAACGAATAATGTACTTGAAAATCAATACCGGATATGGTGAAAAAATAAAATATCATATTTACTCAATAGAAATTTTATCTGAATCAAACGAGCGAAATTGAATTTTGTTCGTGTACTCGAATCAACAATATTCATGTTATGAATTGAAACGCTTTTTTTTTATCGTCGCAGAAAATGCATTCAAAACTATATAATTTGTTCGCGATCATTTTTTAGATAGTTTCCATAATATATTGTTCTCGGCTAACAATATATCTTTTGAATGAAAAACAACGTTCAAGTTTTTTCATGTTATTAAAGTCAATAGCGTTTTGTTTGGACTAATAAATCTGATTATTTACACCAACAATTGTACAATTGAATCAACGAAATTTCATTCAATAACACCAATGATATTGGATCAATGATTTTTTTTCTCAGTGTACCCTCACCCAATTTTGGAGAGCGAAAAAACAGACATAAGAGAATAACGTACGTGCAAAGCACATCCGTAACAAAAGGACAAAGTCCACGGTTTCTTTCCCTCGGCTTGGTTGATAGCGTTAAGATTTACGATCGCCTCCTCGTCCGATTGTCCTCCGTTCAAAAACATAATCGTCGGAACGGCCGATGGAACGGTTCTTCGTAGAGCCGTCAGCGTAAACCCGGCGACGATCTTAAACCGAGCAGATAAAAAAGAAAACAACAACATCTCAATGCGTTGGGGCAAATTCCTCCTCTTATTTTTGTCACGATTCTCTCGATTTCGGCGTACTTGGGGCTTGCAATATTTGGCGTTCTGAATTCCTGCCAGGACCATCGCTGGTCTGAGAATAATGCCCTCGAGAAACACGTGGTACGCCGTCATAGCGCGGAAAAGGGCCGACAGTACTTCCTCGTGAACCTCCAGTGCTCTTGGCATTTCGTGCTCCCCAGTGGTCAATATTTCGACCTCTACGACAGGCACCATTCTCGCACTCTGGGCAATCGTCGCAAACCTACCACCACCCGTGATTTTTCTCTCAATATATTTTTAGACATCTGTTGTTCTCGTACGTTCCACTTGTCAGTTTTAGCGTGAGAATGAGATTTTTCCGAACGATGGTCGGAGAAAAGAATAACAGCAGAGGAGAAAATTAATTCTACTCGGTTATTTCATATTTCGTACAATTGTCTGCTTGTCTCAAATCATCTGCGTATGCTCGCAGTTCCAAAAATACGATTTTTTATTCGATAGTTTTCTAGCTTAGGATATCAACTTTAATTTGCGACAAAGAAAATACGAAAATTCCAAAAATTGACTGAGTTTTACTAAATTTATCAAAAAACAACTTTAATCATTTATTACGACCAAATAAACATATTTTCAAAAAAACACAAGGACACACGATAGAAAAAATTATTGGCCATAGTCCGAATTTAAAGTGAATCGGACAGAGCATGGTGCATCACGTTTTCTATCATACGAGCGGATTGTTTTTATTATCATGTTTATTTATTTGATAGTAATGAATTATTGAAGTTGTTTTTCAATGCAAGTTTTTTATACTTCGTGCTATTTTGGTAATTTTCAAAATTTTAAAAAATTATCCGTTCATAGAAAAGTTTTATTATCATAGTAAAAGTTTATTTTTTCATTTTTTATTTCCGATCAACTCATTTTTTATAACGATTGTACAATAAAAAATACTGCCACGTGGCAAGATTAATTGTGTGGAAAATTCCAACCTCGGCATCCCAATACTTTCATCGGAAAAATATTGAAAACAGAGCTTTTTTTGGACCTAAGCTGATGTAGATCCGTTAAATTGAAAATGAGCGCCATAGGCATCGAATGGAGGACACTTTTGAAAAGGCCGAAATTTGAAAAATGTATACATCATTTTCTTCCGAGTAATAATAAGGATATTGAAAATGCAACGAAACGTTTTTCGAAACTGATTTCTCATAAATTGCCAGCTAAAGTACAATATTTCAATGTACAGGTGATGAACTCGTTACCTTGCGAGAACACGAGCGTTCTCTTCAATGGCTAATTTACTGGGACGATTATCCGACAATTTATAAGTGCATCTCCATTTTGCAAAATGGCAACCGTCCTTCTTGTACTGTATACATCTCTCCTGAAGACTGTCCAAACCCTCGGTAGTGTCTTCGTTCAAAGTCCCGAAGAGACCAACCGTATCTCTGTCAACTTTTATGCCAGGAATCAAATTTCTGTCACGCAGAAAATCGACGAATTCTTTATGATCACTTGTTTCCTGATACAGTGTCTCGTGATTCAGGATAACGCCACTTACGTACTTGCATAATTGAGTCTGTACTGAACATAATATGGGAAAACTTTATATCAATTTAATGTTTCCTCTTATAAATCAATGGGCACAGCAAAACTAATTTATCCATTAGTTGTATCACGTGACTGCTTAGCCGCATGGAGCATATAAAGAAGCATTGAAAAAAACAGACTGATCCAATAAATTAAACTTTGAAAAATCACTATTAATTACTCTTTGAATACCTATTTAAAAAAAGCTTTATTACAATTTCATTAATTGAAGTGAAATTCAATAAAAATTCAATCAAGATTTGATTAAAATTTCATTAAAATTGAATTAAAATTTGATTAAAATTCAATTAAAATCCAATTAAAAATAACTGATTTTATTTTCTACAGATGTAATAAAGTGACAGCAAAGGAGCTCAACCAACGCATTTGTTGCGATAGTAATCATCTTGTTACTTTGCTTAAGGGTTTTTTTTTATAAAGAGCCGCGAACAAGGAAAAAAGCAAAAAATTATTATGAATGAATAATTGAATTTTGGTAAATATGCAGAGTATTCTGGAGAGAAGAAAGACCTTATCCGCGGATAAAAGCATTTGTCTGTAATCTCTGCGGGTAATTTCCGTATTCTCCAACCCGATCACACGGAATTTCGACTCCAGAGCGGAGGACGACTCGTCGATTGCCAAAATTCCCATTCCTTGTACACTCAAACTCTCCACGATTTTTTGCAATTCTTGCTGCAAAGCTGGGTCGACTCGCGTGTACTTTGTGACTGAATCTGCGATTTGTATCTGTATTAAGGGGTAAGGCCACTGTAGAAATTTCAAAAAATCGATTTTTTCTCTTAAAAGATGCCTTAATATCTTAAAAATGACATACTCAAAGGATTAAGGTGGGAAAAATGTCTAAATATTTCTATTTTGAATTTTGGCGCAGCCCCTCTCGATCCGATGCAATCCGTACCGAAAACTTTAAACGTGTTTTCTCGAAACTACATTTTTCAACTCGGCCGGACTCATAACTCGAATAAATATTGACCGATTGACTTGAAATTTTAACTGTATATTCACAATTGCATTCTGCATAGAAGTACGTAGGATATTTTCGATATATTACATAGTTGTTTTTTTTATAAACAATTTTCGGACGATGTTTTTTTTTTATTTTGGACTTTCGTTTAAAAAACGCGGTGTTTTTGTAAAAATCGATATATAAAAAAAATCCTACGTACTTCTGTAGCTATTCACATGAATAATCGAAAAAAAATGTATACACTGTAAATTAAAAATTGCAGGTGCCGTTGGTCCGGCCGCGCGCCTATGAAAAAAAGGCTTCGTCGAAGAAAAACTGTGCAGCCGCCATTTTGTTTTATATTTGAAAAAAATATTTTATACAGTTTATGATATGTACAACAAAGGACCTTTTTCAGAATTTTTATTCATTCCATTGTCCCGCTAAAGAAAAATCCGAAAATATACTTATTTTTTTCCCTGCTACAGTGGCCTTACCCGATAAGGAAATAGCGAGCTTCGCTTATAATCGTTGAAGACAAATAGTAAAAATTGGAGAAAAGCTCGTGAATTTTTGAGATTTTTGAAAATTGAGTCTATTTTCGGGAGTCTTTACATGTCCGGGCGATTGGCCAGCTGGTTCTGTAATTACATAACTGAAAAATATCGTAGATGTTTTCTATTTTTATTCAACCAGTCCAATATCAGACAGTCCCAAATGGTGGTATGATTTTTTTTGTACAGGCACAATTGTTCCATTTGTCTGCTTTCGAATTGGATACCCAACATGACGGATCAATTCTTAATGAAAACCGATATCAAAGCTCGTTTATCGCGACTGAGAGGTTAATGAAAAATAAAATACAATTGGGCAACTTGTTTTGATTCTGTTGACGACGAGACTAATAGGGGGCGATGGCTCTCTCTCTCCCTCGCATTCATTTCAACATATATACACAAATACATATACATTGTTTCGACGAGATTTACGTGTTATCGCGCGAGTTTTAAACTTTCTCAACTCGAGTCGTAGTGTTATCTAGTGTCAGACATCGTTGTTTTTGCACACCGATAAATCTCGTTGCAACGTCTGCTTGGAGGCTCGTCCGATCATTCGAATTTTCATTTATAACCTCGAAATTTTCGTCGATTCGTTGCCTCGCACTATTTTTGTACGAGGGCAATATGTCAACAAACCCTATGCCTGCAGTCGCATTTATTTCCTGCGAAGCGGGCCATCTCCGTTGATTATTTCGTTCCACGCAGCATCCGATAATTTTTACCAAACGAAACAATATATTTGACGTTTTGTCAAAAGATCGAATTTTCCATGTTGACTAGTTAACGCTCACCGAAGCTTCGAGATACAAATATGTTTTCGTGTGATAAACAAACGAGAGGTTTTTTTCCGCCATACATTATGATTACGAAATAAACGGCGTTGAGTACGGAAACTCACAGTAGATACGTAGAAATATTTTATGAATTTTTCCCTATAGCTGCATCGTTATAAGACATTCGGATATTTTTTTCATTATTTTATCTTTGCTCACATAAAACGATTATTTTACAGGCTATTTTGTCTGCAATTGAGGGGTTAGGATACTGCGACGACTCGAAAATCAGGGTTATTTAAGAAAATTAATTTTAAAGGAATTAGTAACATACGTATATACATTAATAAAGTTGTGTACCAAATTTCATTTTTAGATATTAATAATTAAAGAAGCTGTAAATAATCTCGTGAAGGACCTTTGAGTGTAAGATGTACTTGGTTTTGGCCACTCAGTTGATCTGAAATATAAAAAAACGCGTTTTTTTTTTCTTGAAGTAGATCATTATTCGCCAAGACTTGGCTAAGCTTTAATTTGTTATCGTGTTTCAATAATTAGAAAAAAAAAACTTATTTTTTAATTTTTTTTCAAGAAAAATGAGATTGTTAATATCTACTGAAAAAAAATGTTAAGAAGAAAAACTTCGGTTGAGACAACTACTATTACACTGAATAAGTGTACCAAACTTCAAGTCAATTCGTTCGTTAGATGTCGAGAAATCGTGTACACCCTTTTGAAAACATAGTTTCGACAAAACGCGCTTAAAGTTTTACTATAGCAGTTCTATCGTTGTAATCATAAGTTTACCTTCAATCCGCGATTCCTGCACCATTCGTCGCACCTTTCTCTTCGATTTGAGTTGCATCAAGCGACGAACGAGTTTTTTTAAATTTTCACCTTAGCCTGACTCCTTTAAGACGGAATGACACCTCATCGCGGTCGGTATGGTAGAGCAATTGTAGATACCCAAAAATCTCTGAAACGGCTCTTCAGATCCCGTCGAAACTTTGCCAAACGACGTCAAATAGATAGACGAACAGTTGTCTGACCCTCAAATTTTCTGAATTTGAGAAAAAAACCGTAGATTGGCTTATGATAACCCGATCTACGTTTTTTTTCTCAAATTCAGAAAATTTGAGGGGCTAGAAGCTATTCGTCTATCTATTTGACGTCGTTTGGCAAAGTTTCGACGGGATCTGAAGAGCCGTTTCAGAGATTTTTGGGAATCTATAATTGTTCTACCATACCGACCGCGATGAGGTGTCATTCCGTCTTAATGAAGCTCGAGTTCAATTTACGATACGTTTAAATCTGTGTTTATATGTGAAGCTTATCGCTGACATTGTTACTTTATCGTTAACTTTGACGCCGTCGACATAGCACTTTTTTCAATTGAAAAGACCAAAAATATAAAGAAAAGTCTTGAGTTATCCCAGCTAGTCCAAATTCGAATGGAATATTTTTGTCCAGTAGTGCTACATCCGGCGGATACAAATGGAATCAACAATATCGCAAACATCCCCGTTACTCGATACGCCATTGTGTCTAGTTTAGTTCATAATAGTTCACCGGCCCAATAGCCACGTCAAATACGCGTATCATAGGAGTATGATTTTGCCTATTGTGCAAGCAAGTAGCTAAAAAAAACTAATAGAGATCGAGCTTTGACCAATGAACAAGGGTCCTACCGAAAATATGAATTTAAGGCCGGAAGAGAATGTGCACTATTGAAAAAAATAACATAACCTCTTCGATGTAGGAGGCTTTCGTTGCATTATCAACGATAATACGAATACAATTATTTGTATATTTCCTTTAAGGTAGTCGTCAGATTACCTCCAGTGAATTTTTTCACGATTTTTTCGATAAAATGACAAGATCGTACGGAGTTTCAATTTTTCGACCGCAGTAACAGAAAAGCCGCCCCATTCGCTATGGGTAACAGAGCGAAGCACAGATCCCGATCGACGGAACGATCCACGGAGAGGCGCGGCAAGAAAAAATCGCAGAAGCATAGCAGCTCATCTTCGGACGATAGCGCAGTTACCCCCAGCCAGCGAAACCCCTGCGGTAAGGAGAAAAAACGAAAATCAAGGGTTAAAAAGCGTCCCGCAAGCCTTTCCAGTGATTCCAGTCCCGGCGAGGCTAGACTAGAGACGAAGCAAAAACAGTCACTTGGGAAACATTCCGCGTGTAGACAGAGCGACCGAGCGACTGTGAACGGTAAAGACGGGCTGACGAATCGAAATCACGCAGTGCGTGGTTCACAGAGCAGAGAACGGAAGAATCCGTTATTCGATGAGGAAAGTAGGAAAAAGCCAGGGAGAGCGGAAGCGGATGTTGCTCCGCTCTCCGAGAAATCAAAGAAACATCGAAAGCGGAAGAGGTCTTCGTCCTCGAGTTCGACGAGCGACAGCAGTTCCAGTCAAAGTTCCAGCACGTCAAGCTCGAGCAGCGATGCCAGCCGGGAGAGACGAAGGCGAAAAAAAAGGAAGAAGAAGTTGGCGAAGAAGCTTTTAAAGCGCGAAGAGAAGAAGCGAGAGGAGGAGAGGCGGAAGTTGAAGAAAATGATTAAGGAAAAATCAAAAGTATCCACAGCGAACGTTGTCACGGTTGAATTGCCGGAAGCGCCGCCGGACAGACTTCTCAAAGACATTAATGTCGAACTGGCGGATAGAGCAAGAGCCATGGCGCCGATGACTAGAGAACAGTGGGAGAAAAAACAGAGCATCATCAGACGGGTCTACGACGAAGAGACGGGACGACACCGGTGAGTGTGTTAAAGTTTCGAAAAAAGGCTAACTTTTACTCGTCATCCTTCGAGTCTATAACCACCAGATGGATATTTATTTTAGTTGGATGTAACATTCGAAACTGGGGTAAAGCTAAAAGCGTTTTCCATAACGTGTTAAGATTCACCGACTCGAATCGTTTTTCGTTAAATTGTCCTGCTCCCCAAATCTTAAACTTATCAAAACAGGTCTTCAATGGAAAAGAAAAAAACTTCCATACAAAAAAATCATTGTTCTGCTAATTCCAGGCTGATCAAAGGCGACGGTGAAGTGCTGGAGGAGATCGTCAGCAGAGATCGACACATGGCGATAAACAAACAGGCAACGAAGGGTGACGGAGAATTTTTTCAATCTCGCTTAAGAGTCAACAAGTGACCTTGTACAGCATAACGTATTTTACATTAAACCAAAAACTTGAGCATTTACGTAGCGTACTTCTTTAATCTTTCTTCTTCTTTTCCTTCGTTTCTCGTGTATGTACAAGTTAATTCACCGAACCTTCGGAAGCTCGAAGAAACGCGGAGACGACGTGAACGCACAAGCCCGAACGTCGCAGTCAACATTCAGCGTACGTTGATTCCGCTGTGCTGTCATATATGAATACATGTATAATCGGAGAATCTTAATCACACCGTTGTTTCGCGTCGATTACAACTGCAGAAAGCGATGCGTCGATCAACAACAAGCGCGGATACTCCGTTCACTCGAGGCCACGGTCTTACATACAGATCTGGCAACTTTGGCGTTTTTGGGTGGTTGAGAGTGTCACCGTTAGTGAGGCACAAACTTAGTTCCTCATCTATCCACTGAAGGCGCCTTCACGTAGGGGTCTTGTAGATATCAAGAGACCAGCGTCATGAGGCCAGATAAAACATAACATAAAATTCGACGCCAGTGATCGATGCCACTGATCTCGATATAGATATACAGCAATAGACAACTTTCTCAAAGTCTTTGAATCGTGTTTCCGTTGTAGTGTCGAAAGAAAGTAAATGGTCTATTCAATTCAGAAAATGCCTAAAGCGTGTATCTTACCAAACTGTCAAAAGTTAAAAAAAACGATATTGGTAAGTGTTCAGTGTTTAATCCCAATGCAGATCCCAATCGCATCAGTAGTAAAAAAACCGAATCATTTTCCAATCATATTGCTCTTGAAAATTTTCTTCAGTCCGAAAAATCTGCTTATGATTGGCTCACCCCAAGGTGGCACACGCGAGAACTACGACTTTGCCTCCTTACCTGCGTCACGTGCCACCCTAAAAGTTTTCAGACCTATATGTAAGACCGTGCTCGAGGCATATACGTCTCACGGGGGTCGAGACAACTGCCTCACCCCTTTGAATGTTGCGATATTGTTACGTTCAGTGGGGTTTCAGTACCACTGAATAAAGTCGGTCGTGTGGCCGTCACGGTAAATAGGATCGTCGGATATCGGTGACCGACAGAGGGGACACGTACGCTCTCTGTCGAGCCACGTCATTAGGCATGCTTCGCAAAATATATGTTTGCAATGCAGAAGAACGGGGTTCGTGAATTCCTCGTGACAAATGACGCATATCGAACCGGCCGCGACTAATTGATCCTTCGTAGGTGACACCCCCAAACTCTGCAAAGACAGAAAAAGCTGTACAAATTTGAGCTGGAATCACGGAGAAAGAGTCATCAGCGTTATCAAACTTTGGGATTTGAGGTGATGTGAAGCAGATATGGGCGTGGAAGAGATATCGATAACGTCGTTGATGGCAGAGTGAGAAAAAACCACATTGAGCAAAAAGATTTCGAAGTTTTTAACGAGGACACAATTTGCTGATTTTCATGATTTTTTTTAAAGGAAAAATTTCTTCACCATTTTAAGACTTAGGGTATGCTTTACTACTACTTTTGGCCGTTACATGGTATATTTTATGTTGTTAATCTTTAAAAATAACAGAGGCATGGCACGGTTTTCTAAACTGCGTTTTCAAAACTGGCGTGACGTATGGCTAACAAACTATTCGACCGAATCTGATGAAGTTGGTATAAATCTTTTTAACCTTCTTGCCTCAAACCTGTCCCTAAATGTTTTTGATAATAAAAAAGGGTTTTTTCTTATTGCAAAACGCAGCCATTTTTCCGAAAAATTCAATTTTTTTGTTTCAATGCGTACCCATTTAATCGATTTTCAACATTTCTCAATTTTGTTTGGTTCATATTCTGCGTATGAGTGTTAATGAAAGAAAAATCTCCGTTGGTTTCTTCCAGATTAATCCCGCCCACGCTACGTGTCACGCCGTCTGATAACATCCAACCCGTTTGGAAGGCTATGCCATACCTCCGCCATTTTTAAAGATTAATAAACAAAATACCATGTAACAGCCACAAGTGATAATACAATAGAACATAACCGAAGTCTCAAAAAAGGCGAAGAAATTTTTCTTTAAAAAAAAAACCATGAAAATCAGGAATTTTTATCTCGCCTAAAGTGTAGGCTGCACTGTGACCGAATAGTTTTGTCAATCGTTGAATTCCGGGATCGAAACCTTAGAGCCAATCGTTTTCGGGACAAAAAGATCAGAGCCCGTAGAATAGAAGGGCATAAAACTTAGTACTTTTCTCAAAACTCAGTCATTTACAAAATAGTTGATGTTTTGTCACTGACTGTGCGAGTGCCACCTCACCTAAGCGTGATGTGGAACTATCAGTTTCGCATCCACCTCTGTTTCACATCACCTTACGATTTGAAAGACGCGGGTGTCGGCCACCCAAGGCATACCTCTCTTGCACCAAGAGCGCCTTTTATGTCACGTTAAGGGGAGGATCCGATTGCACGAGACCACCAATGCACTCACCACGTTCTGCCACATTTTTTTCAAAGAACTCCACAGGAGTTTTCCCCGCAGCACTACGTCACTGAACTTGTTGTTCGTGTAGACAACCGCGAACAGATGGGCGATGAACGCTTCCGATCCATCGTAACAGTTCCAGAGATACCAGAACCACGGATAAGCCGTCGCAGTTGAACGATAAAACTGCGAGCAGGCTTCCATCAGAAGATAATATTTTCCCTTGAAAAAAGCATACGAAAATCACGTATCGTATGGCAGAAAATTCATATCTAAATTCTTATGCCACAATGTGGCAGGTGTCACTTGGATTTCTTGTCATTATTTTACGAGAGTATTTTCATCGAAACTTACCCTCTTCTGATACGGAAGCATTCTTCCTGGAAGACAAGTTACGAATACTTTTGCGGTGACGGTGAGGAGTTTGAGCACCATGTCTGTTATAATGACGGACCAGACGAGTTCACCCATTGTCTTCGGTACCGTGTACATTCGGAACAATGGCTCCTCGAATATATAATCAATGGCGAAGAAACAGCCCCGTATGCATACCAATATGCTCAGTAGAATCTTCCAGCTTCCGTTTTGTTGCTTCGCTATTTCACGCTTGAGATTCCTATTGGCGCTCATGAATGCGACCAATAAACCGAGGAACTCGATTATACCGGATTTGTAGTCGTAAATGCATTTGGAAAGTAGTATGATTGCGAATGGAAGACACTTGTTGAGCACGTCGAGTAGTGAGCACAGCAGATCTCGCGTTTCCGAACTGAGAGGCAAAGTCACGGACGCCGCTTCCTCGCTGGTGTTATTGTTATCATTGTTACCGTTGTTGTTGTCGTTGTTGGCACCACCGGTTGTCGCAGCTCCTCGAATATTGTTCGAATAATTGTCCGTCACAGTGGTGTTGCGATAATCGTGATGATCCCCGGCAGATTCCGGAATATTCGCGGTTGTCGTTTCTGGCGACAATTCGTCGTCGACGTTTATCACATGGCTGTCCACAGTTGTCCTCGTCGTTGTTGGAGTTTGGCGATCTTGCAATTGAATGTTGAGCCAGGAAGTCAAAGACACCCCAGGCTGATGCTGAGAACATCAGATCCTTTGTATTGAGGGAATTGAGAATGCGTCTTGTTTGTGTACCTCACCCAAACTCTTGATTCGAATGAAAGATTGTCTGACAAAAAAAATCAATTAATCTTTAGGCTCCGTAGCACAATTTATAGGTCGAATTCGTGATCAACTTTTCAAAAGTTTTCTCCGCATGCGTTTTTCAAATCCATCTTCATTTTTTAATAGTTACGTAAAAACGACAACTTTTTTTTCATAGATTTTGTATGCTCGTGTCAATTCGTCGCCGGGTTAAAAAAATTTGATTTAAAAAATCGACGATTGTCAATTCGTATCGTCATGACGTCAAATACGTCAAATCGTATTTATTGTTAAATTGAATAACCCCTTTGGTTTTTAGATTTCGGATGGACCTTTTGAGCTGGAGTGGCCACTGTCAAATGTCACTAAAAAAATTTCATCATCTGCCGTCGGTCATGTTGTTGTTGTATTCTATATTTTTCCTAAACGCTCTCATCATATGTACTTTTGAGTTAAAAAAAATGCGTTTTTTTTCACCAACCATTCCCCAGAAAAACATCGGAATTCGGCAATTTTTTTAGACGTCTAGGTGGATGGAGCCCCTTAAGACACTATCATGTAAATGGTTTTTCCCACCGTTCGTCGATTATTTCTTCGACACTACTCACGATGCAGGTCTGCGTTACAAGGGGCCTCATTCCTTGCAGCGTAGCTGGAATTCCAGCTGTAAAGCATCTGTTCTGTTCCATGGCTCTTGCGACAAAGTTGGTATCAGTTCTGTGGGTCCCGGTTGGCAGAGGTTCGACAGTGCGTGTTGTGTGTATCATGAGCAAGCCCGTTTGCGATTTAGCACAAGTGCTGCTCCCCTGCGTTTCGGCTCTTGACTCACGGTGAGTGCGCGTTGCATCAATCGACGCGCATTCCGCCATACCTTTGTCCCTCTAGTCGCTGAAGCACCCAGCTGTGCGCACTGTGAATCAGTTGAAACGTCTCAGCTATGGGTGTCGGGCTTAGCTCGAAAATGCGAGGATCGAGAAGTTCAAAGATAATACAGGCCCTCGATAAGGGATTGGAGCATACAAGTTACGCGAAGATATTGAGTATTCTTCAAAGCGCGAGCGATTTGGAAAAATTATTGATGCGGACGCTGTACGAAGTGGAGAGAAAGACAACCCTGAGAAGAAGTAGAGCAACGATAGGCGCATTGTTGCATCACATATGCCTGGAAGTTACAGTGATAATTAAAACGAAATGAAAAAATAAGGTTAGAACCTCAAACGCTTTTCGGACGGTGAAAAAATCCCAAAAACCAGGGGATTCTTGGTAGAATACAGAATAACGCAAAAGGTACCTTGTCACACCGAAGAATCTCGTCTTTTCCGTCCGGACACTCGACTCCGTCAAAGAAGATTGAGTACTTTTGTTACTTCCATTCGTCCTCGTCTCGCGATTTTGCAAAATGCTCTTTTTTCGTTCTCTCACGCGTTTTTGGGAAAACAGACGGCGTAAATTTGCGTGACCTTGAATGGATATTGTTGAGGGATTTTATTGTTTTTACGTGAAACTACGGGGAACGATGTGTTTACTTGTTCACCAGTCTGATGAGATTTGTCACTCGTATGTTGTCCGGCTATCTCGTTATCGCTCGACACAGCGCGATAGTAGCTCGTCCTGGGATTGGCTACAGTGAACTCTCCGTAACTCAACGCCCTCGGGACTGAATTCCGCGGTACTAGAGAGAGTGGCCTGCTAGAGAGCATCCCCCACCGCGAGCTACTGAGCGACGTAGTGTGCCGGGATATAGTTAAGTTAGGATAAATGTTCAAATTTCACATATTTGCTAGGTTATTTCAGATTATAATAAATTTATTATTGTTTGAGGGTGAATCATTTTTAGACAAAATCATAATGAAATATTGTTTCCCAAAAGAGCGTTGAACTTTAAAGCTTGAGCACGCAAAACTGGAGCGTTGAAAGGAACTCCAGCATTTCTCTGGTGTGTCAACCAAATACACACTGCATTATCCAGTTTTTTATTGACTGGATCGCTCAGTCTTGCACTTTTTCCTCTTGTATCGCAAACATCGTCGCATTTTTTTGTCCATTCATTTAGAGCTACTTTTTTGTTTTTTTTTTTCAAATGTCGAACCGTTGATTCCGCTACACCCGCACTTTTGGCGATATCGGAAACTGATATTCCATTCTCGATATTTTTTAATGCAACCCTTTTAATTGAAAGCGGTACACTTTCGGCTTTCCTTTTTTTGTTCGTGTTCTTTATGACTTTTGGAATTACGAAGTGGAAAGCTTTATTCTGCATGAAATTGAGGTTATGATTGCACCCTTCGTGCCTTTCCATAAATAAAGGAAACTGGGGGTAACGCTTCTCCGCTAGTTGTGTTACCACCAGAGAGAATTGAGGGGAAATGCCATACTACAGAGCGTTGAGTTAAGGTAACGGTACCAATGCTCGGACGGGTCCCAATTTTCGGACAGTAGTTCGAATACTTCACTATATTACATATATAATTGATAGTTAACGAAAAGTAACGCTTGCATTCTATTCAGCCTTCAATTATTAATTGATTACTGGAAAATTGTACGTTAATAACGAATTTTAGTAGTGAAATTGACGAGTTATATTAACGAGTCCGAGTCAGCCATGTCATGAATGCACTTTTCTAAACCGAAGAACCAAAGAGTTGCAATAATTTGTGATAGTAATAGGAGTTTATTTTTTATCGATTTCTAGACTAGACTTATGATCCATCGAAAGTGAATCGAACCGACTTTTCGAAACCGTCGTTAAATTTCGGTTTGGATAAGGTTTTATATAATAAATTCAGTGTCCCATTAATTGGGACATGTATCACACGCATGTACCACGGTCGAAGCTCATCCACAGTGATCTCGTCCGATCACTAGTACGAGAGCACGTAGCCATAGAGACCAAATCGCCGGACGCCACGCGTTGTTGATTTCGTTTCGCTGCGTACCTCGCGATAAATGACTTATTACTGACTTAGTTTGGGATTTTGAAAAAAAAAGAAGTGAAAAAAGAAGGGAAAAAAGAAGAGAAAATCAATTGGTAAGTACATGTGTCCTATATTTAGATAATATATTAGATAACGTAACTAGTCGCGACGCAAACAAAATTTGAGGTTATGTGGCCGGCTTTCTGGGAGGTTATACGGTATCGATGCCGTCTTTTTCTCACTCATATATACGAAATGTGCCCGGAGGGTTACTTTTTTAATTAATATATCGAATTATTGCTTACGGGGGTCGAGTCACCAAAAAATTATGAAAATAACACTACTATGCAATGACACAGATGAAATTCACTTTTCGTGACGTTCAAAATTTTTTTTTGTGCTATTATACCACATGTTTATTCTCAGAATTGTTTTACTGACTCGACCCCCTTAACGAATACGTATACCGACTTAAGGTATGTTTCTTGATTATAGGAATTTTACACAATGCCGAAAGCGACGAGAAAAAAATACACACAATCCTCTGTGGAGAGTGCTCTCAAGGCGATCCAATCTGGGACCTCAATACGAATTGCAGCTAAAAAGTACGGAGTACCGAGGACTACTTTGCATGGGAAAGCCAAAAATCACCAGCCGGTTCATGCCAAGATGGGACCGCCTACTATCCTTACTCCGGAGGAAGAGACGCATTTGGTGAATTGGGTATTCTACCTCGCTGAGACGGGATTTCCTATAAATAAGGATCAGCTTCTCGACAGTGTGAAGTTATTAGTTGATAAAATGAAAAAACCTACTCCGTTTACTGACAATCGACCAGGTCGTCACTGGTACGAGAGCTTTCTTCGTCGGCATCCCGAGCTGGGTAAACGAGTCGCGCAAAATCTTACGTATACTCGAGCTGCCGCCACAGAAGGCAAATTAAGGAATTGGTTCAGCGAAGTCTCTGCATACCTGAAGAGTAAAAATCTTCTTGTCATCGATTCTTCAAGGGTCTTCAACTGCGACGAAACTGCATTTTTATTATGTCCGAAAGCAGACAACGTACTCGTACGAAAAGGTGCTAAATCCGTCTACAAAATCGTCGATGGCGATGAAAAAGAATGCTTGACAACGCTTTTCATGGTTAACGGAGCAGGTATCTTGGTGCCTCCACTCGTTATGTACTGGTATCAAAGAATTCCTAGCAGTGTGTCTAGGAATTTTCCACCAAACTGGAGCATTGGGACTTCGGAGAAAGGGTGGATGACGGCTGAAACTTTTTACGAGTATATCACGAATGTTTTTTATCCGTGGCTAAAAAAAAAACAAGATCGAGTTTCCGATCATCCTTTATGTCGATGGCCATTCGTCACACTGCACGTATCCTTTGAGTCAATTCTGCCGAACCGTTCAAATTGAACTCATAGCATTGTACCCCAATGCCACGCACATACTTCAGCCACTAGATGTTGCTGTGTTTCACCCGATGAAGGCTGCATGGAAAAAAACTGTTACCAACTGGAGAATGGATAACGATGGCATGCGATTGAGGAAAGAAATGTTTGCACCAGTATTGAAAAAAGCTATCGAGTCTTTGGATCTCACAGAGACAATAAAAAACGGATTCAAATCTTGCGGTTTGTACCCTTTTTCGGCGGACGCTGTGGACTTCAATATCCTGAACAAAGGAGTAGAAAAGCCACATTGCCATACCAGCGACTCGACGGTGACTAAAACCACAGTCGAAACTGACAGCCGCAACTACTTACAGTTCATCGAACAGCAGCTATCAAGAAATCTATTGGAAGCTTTTAAAGAATCCGAAGAAATCGGACGTTGGACGGGTGATTCGACGCAACAAGGGCTCTTCGATTTTTGGCTTCAAGCGAAAAAACTCACTGGTATAGAGCAACGAAATTGTCGAACTTTTCCCACAACGATGTTTTTTGCAGAGGCTTTGCATACGACATAGGACTTTTTTATATTTTTAAGTCAATTTTGTTCGTTTGGATGTACATAGATAAAGAAAAGACAGGGGAGCATAGCGTTCAGATAGTCACACAATTCGATCAGCAAAGCGAGGAGGACAATGTGGGGGTGGAAGAGGTGGCCGCTGGTGGACAGCATGAGGACTTTTGCGTGGAATTGCGCGTGCAAAACAATCCCATTCAGGAGATCATGGACGCGACTACTAAGAACATCGAGTTGATAACGCATTCCGATGGACAACACAATACGATTGACGACACAATGTTTTTCGGTGCTGAGAACATTGACGTTATCATGGAAGTCAATGATGGACCCATGGTACTCAGTCTGCCCGATGAGGATCTTTTGGAACTACCGAGTCTTATGCAAATTATGGGCGTACGAGGTTCGTATTTATTCGTTCGCAGTATAGATTATACAACCATTCCTTACCTATTGTTATTTTGCAGAATCAGATGAAGTTATAGACGAAGATGTCCGGTACACCATTGACGGCATCATCGATAACGTCATTGAAGGAAACGTTCAAGCGTCCGATGAAAATTGCTTTGACATTAAAAAGAGCATTGACGCAATCGCCGAGAAGAGAGTCGACATCGTTGCCGAAAAGAACGTCGACGCCGTAACCGAAAACATAGTCAACGTCGTAGCTGGGAAGAGGGCCAGCGTCATAATCGAGAAAAGCATCGGTACCCTAACGGAGAAAAGAGTCAAAGTCATGGCCGAGAAGAACATCGAGATCGTGACCGTGAAAAGCGTCGATACCGCTGTCGAGAAAAGCCTCGACGTTATAGTTAAGGAAACCGTAGACGAAAATACTGACGATGGTGTTCCAGATAACAGCTTCGGTACTATAGAGCTAGACACTAATAACAACGCTGAGAGCACTGCTAACAGTACTCGAATGCCTGATAAAGTACCCGAGGTATTCAGGAAAGCACTTTTTTGGCCCCTGGATATGGAAAGTGCGAAAAAAAAGGCCGCGAAGGAAACGAAAATAAAAAGAAAGAAATTGGTGCCTGCTGTAGCCACGTCCGATGCATGGATAGAATATCACGAACGCGAAAAGCAAGAGCAGAAAAAATTACAGCTTGAGAAAAAAAAACGACAGGAAATGAGAGAAAAAATGCAAGCAGAAAGGAGACGATTACAAGAGGAAAAAAAAAAAATTCAAGTAGAAAAGAAAAGGGAACAAGCAGAAAAAAGACGACTACAAGAGGAAATAAAGAAACAGAAACAAGCAGAAAGACAACAACTAAGAGACGCAAAGAAACAATTACAGGAACGAAAGAAGATGCTGCAAGCGCAGACCTTGAAAAATGAGGAAAGAAAGTCAATGGATAGAATTGCGTAGCGAATAAGATGTTTTGTATGTTCAATGTATAGCAATATATATTTATAAAAAGTCTGTTTTGTTCCAATAATATATTTCGTGTTACTTATCGTCAGTACTTATATGGATGAATAAAAAAGAGATCTTACGTACCAGTTCAACATAACCTTGCAACCATAGGAATCAATTTCTGCATGTCCGAAAATTGGGACATGAGCGTGTCCGAACATAGGTACGTAACGCTAACAGCTGTCCGAAAATTGGTACATTTTGTGTTATTGAACATTAGAGCGTATAAAAATAAAAATATTTAACTTACCGGCAGTTAATGCATGTGTTTTGAAAACTAGAATTTACGAGCTTGACGTTAGGTCCGGTCATTTTTTTTTAACGTTCCTTAAATGAATACTAAATCCTATAATCTAAAAATGCTCTTAACCGTCCGATCATTGGTACCGTTACCTTAGGGAAAGTTTACTGTACTATCAGAGATAAGTAGGAAGATCTCTGTGGCCGGGTTTCTTTGTTTCATGGCGCTTTTTTGTAGCGGCTAACTCGAGAAAATACAAATTTACCCGACTCGTTCTCAATGGGTATAACAGAACAGGTGCTTCCCCTCCTGCGTCAGTGTTCGGACTGGTACGGAGTTGAAAATATGCATAGTTATATGTAGATATGTACAGTTAAACCCCTTTTCAGTTTGAACACGTTTTATCTGGTAAAAACTATTGGGAGTACCAATAAGTCTCCGCCGTTTGACAAAAGATGCCCCCATAAGGTGGTTATGGTTGAAATTGTCGGATATAAAACGGCACATCGTAAGGTTGGACATCTGGCAAGACCATAACCTTGAAATATTAGCGAATTTGTATCAGCATCACATTTTTTTCGTGCGAAAATGTCGAGTTTTGAGCCTAATAAGTGTCATTTACGGGAAATCTTGTTTATGGGTGTGTGATATATACATATATTAGGATGAGGTTCCGAAAGGCTTTCCCCTCTGATCACATATTGCAGTTATCCCATATTACATATACTATAGTTTCCATCATTTTTCCAAAATGCTCCCAATATAATTTTTTTTATCAGTACATATTAGTTTTTTAACACTAAATTATAATTTAATAAAACTATTTATTTTTATAATAATTTTAGTAATAATAATAGAAGTATATCAAAATTGAAAACAATGTTTTTTAATTTAATGTATTGTCATATAAATTAATGGAAATCAATCAACAATTTGACATTTAAATATTCTTATAATAACTGATATTTAATAATAATAAAAAATGTTCCAATTTAATTTGGAAGAATTTTGGAAACTAGTATATATATAAATATATATTTATAGTATATATTAGTTTTTCAAATTATTTTCGAAATTTCGAAATATTCGAAATTGTTCATCATCAATTTTCATTAATCTACGAGAAATAAACAAACTAATTTGGCCTCCGCCGTTTCATTTTTTTCAACATGCAGTACAGAATAAAAACTCTTGAAAAGACGAAGAAGAACGCCAAGTAATGAAAATCCGCCTGAAAACATCATTGTCTGTTTTGTTTTATAAAAAAGATCTGGTGTATCACAAAAGGAATTATTTTATGTTTTAAATTAAACAATGGTTTTATTGTATTTTTCACATGAATCGAAAGTACAAAAAAAACTGAAATGTCTTATAAAATAGCCACGTACAATGTCCGTATTACGCAAATGTACTAGAAATGTTGTACACAAAATGGTCAAAACTTAGAAACAGTATTTTGAAAAATTTCCATATATTCGAATATAAATCGTTGTGTGGCTGGTATAGTTATGATCGTATCATATTTGTATTACTGTCATTACGGGACTCTTGTACACACAGTTGAATACTTCTCGGCGAAGTTTACGAAGTCAGGTGCATTTGCCGCGACTTCATCCGTGCTTCATATTCTGCGGACGTCTCCAAAGGAATTGGCATAAGTGTAAGTACATCTGGAGTTCGGATGTTCCACGGGAATGTCAATTGCTCTGGTCCATATCGTTGAGGCGACGACACCCAACGCACGCGACATCCACAAGAGCGTCTGATTGAATTCCATGTCCTTGAGGCCGTAGAACTTCAACCACAAAATCTTCAATTAACAAATTACCGATACTAGGAGAGAATAATTATTCACAGAAAATTGACCGAATAAAAAATTTGATACTCGAAACATTGGAGCTGTCAGAAAGGTCTGCTCCGGCGTTAAGTTGATCTCCGATGAGTTAGCCATTGAGGATAGGATTCGA